>OZ030375.1:7970353-8434353 GCA_964023945.1 Ectemnius cavifrons
CACAAACTAAAAGTTTATTTAAATACCTTATACTAAATGGAAAATCTACGGGTCCTGAAAAAATAATAGCTATAAAGTTTGTTTCTGCCCGAACAAAACAAGAAAAGAACAACGTCGATTCGACCAGCGGTTTTCGCAACAAAAATTCTTCCGTAATAGTCGCATTTAACGAAAAGGATAAAATACCCTACTGTGACAGTCTCTATTTCTTACACAATTACGAATCACGGAAAATGAGAATATGACCTATATCTATTTTCTTATGGGGAACAACGTGTGAATTTCAGGAAAATCTGAAATGCCAGTTAGATTTCTCAGCGATCAGTTAATCGTGATCGCTGAGAAATCATAATGTTAAATCACGGTAATATCGTGTACTGAATATAGTATCTCATGTTAGTCTAAATTGGTGTTTTGATGCAAAAGAACTGATCCGTTTTAAAAAAAATGGCACCTAACCCTGGCTTGCGAGTCGCTCAATGTGTCAGACGGAGACAGGCGCAGCTTGTCTTTATCTAAGTTAGGCTGACCCTATTGGGTCGGGCAACCAATACCGAGGTCGTGTAGATGCATAGCGCTAGGACCGCGACGCACCCACGTGTCAAGGGAAGTGGCAGTGACTGCGCTTGGGTGAGGGAAATCTCACGTTCATTCTCTCAGCGGCCCGACATAGACGACCTATCACTTTCATGGTTTTGGAGTAAGTGTTACGTTCTTGATGATGGAAGTCAAGTTGTTTGTTATAATTTAATCGATTGTATCTGGGCTATACTCCGCCAGAGAATTATTAAGATAACATCGTCGCTAACATGTTTATATATTTTAAATGAATAACGCAAGAATAAAAACTTTTTTCGAGTTTCTCGCAACAAAGATGGAAAAAACTGGACGTTTGCTTCATTTCATTTTCATATTTTCCCTTCTGCTGATCGAACGTCAAAGACTGAAATTCCGGACCATTAGGTTAAAATATACCTCGAAAGCAGGACACGTCTGAGTATTTTTGTGATACTAAAATGGTTTTCGCGGTTCAATGAAAAAAGCCAGAAAATTTCTGCTATATGTTTCTCCCATAAAGCTGTCGAATGTCCAAATGAAGAGTCTGTTTCGCTTTGACGACACAAAAAAGGTTATTTCGACGACACTTATTACTGCCTGAATATCTTATAATTTGCGCTTGTTAACTGTCAAACGACACGTGAAATCTGTTCTCCTTATAGAAACGAGTCCAGCGAGGGTAGCGGCTAAACTATTAATTGTCATAAATTCCACAAAGCTATGTTCGACTTAAATAGCGGCAGAAAAAAATACAAATTTTGAAATTAGACACTCTTTTCCGATGCTACATATTAAAGAGAATAGAGTGATGGAATATGCGAGTAATATGAAATAGTACAAGATACACATGTGTAGGAGTAAGAGCTAGACAATGGGTATGAGAGAGAGCCTGAGGAAAGAAAGTGCGAGCAAATTTTAAGACAATGTGATACAATATACAGTATGGACGAAGAACAGTTGAAACGCTGTGCGTAGCGTAACCATGGAACAATCTGGAAGGATGCATGAGTGTGTGTGTGTGTGTGTGTGTGTCTATACGAGCGGTGAAAAGGAAATTGCGAGGGGATATAAATTAAGGGGGCGAGGCTACTGCAACACAGAGTAGCACGCAGAGTTCGGAGTCCAGACAGAGTCGAGAATACACAATTAAAAGTAAAAGAGTGGAGGAGTTGAAATGCGGCATAAAGAGTTTCCTGATTGACGTATCGTGTATTACTAGTGGATAATAGTTCGAATTTCTACCATCCTAATATCCAATCCTTCGTATGTAACTGAAACATAAATTACTTTGCACTCTGCAGTCTTTCACTCTAACGATTCTATACATTTACATCTATATTTGCACTCTCTTGATACTATTGCGCAGGGATGATGTAATTAATAATACGAATATATCCTCATTCACATGGCTCAGTGTTTCCCAAACTTTTGACATCTGAGTACCCCTTCTATAATTTCTAGAATACTAAGTACCCCCCGTCAAAAAGAAAAATGGTATATAGTTTAATAACAATCAAAATATATTTATTGTTTCCTTGTTTAATACATAAACAAAATAATAATAAACAAAAAATAAAATTCATTCATAATAAAGTATAAATAAGAGAAATAAAAGTTATATTATAAATAACATTCATTATAATCAATGAGAAGGATGAAATTGTTTATGTTGAGACGACAGATCATCATAATTTGGTTCCCTGGTTGTTAATTTTAATTTGAGATGCGGTTCCATATCCAAAGCCTGTTCCTTTTTTTTAGACTTAATGTCTACAAATACTAAAAATTAACTTCATATAGATATGAAGTTGCAAAAGGCAAAATATATTTCAGGACTTTCTGTGTTAAAACTGGATACATACACATGTTGCATTTGCAACCAGAATGGTGTTAAAGTACACTCCTTATATTTATTTTTCAAGAATCCGTCTGAAGCTAATTCTAACAATTGCTCCTCCTTCGCATACGATAAACCTTTTGGCATCGATGTTGTATTAATGTTGAAGGGATATCTTATCCATTCAATATTTTTATTTCATCATTTCATTTTTTGTATCTAACAAACACCATAAAATTTGCAATAGTCGCAATATCAGTGGACTCATCAACTTGTAATGCATAATAACGACTTTGAGAAATATCAAACAATAACATCTCTTTTCATTATTAGACATATCAATGATTCTTCGATGAACTGTATTATTTGAGAGGGGAACACGGTCAAAAGTTTGTTTTGCCCTATCTCCTATCATTACTTCTGCCATTATCTTGGCTACGGGCTTGATTAAGTTTCGCCAGCCGTCTCCGCTGCATTGCATTTCGCAATTAAAAGCGACACGCGATACGAAGTTTCTATGATTTTTTATTGTCACCTCCCATCATACCCCGTATTACTTTTCGAGACTGAATTAAATTCTTAAGTTTGTTTTAAAAAAAATCGATTGGTATATCTTTGTACTGATTGTGGTTTGTCTCAAAATGGCGCTTTAAGATGGATGGTTTCATGCTTTCACTTGTTAGATTTTCAGAACAATTGACGCAAAGTGGAATGGACTCTTCTTCATCTCCGGTCCAGGAGAATCCAAATTTAAGACATTCTTTGTCGTATTTGCGAGTTTTCCTTTTGTTTTTCTTAACAGGTTCTTTTAGAATTGAAGGTGGTTCACCCTCGTTCATTTCATTATTTTCTGTTTGTTGATTATTACTATTATCAATGTTTTCTTTCGGTTTAAAAGTTCCAAATTTCAACCAGCGATCCATAATCTTGAATATTAGGGATAAAAATTATATTTAGTATGAATTATTAAAATCAATGAGGCTTACTAAAGCACGTAACAAACCTTTCCGATTAGAAAAATCGCACGAAAGCCAAAAATACAAACGCGCGCGCTGTAACAGTTCAATGTGTAAGTACTGGAGTTTTTTGAGTGACACTGTTGTCTGGGCCATGGAGTGGGGGAATGCACGGAATCACAGCGATCAGCGCCGCAACGACTACGCATGCATACAAAACCACACATACGCAATACTGACAAGTAACGAAGTTGTTTCGTTGTAACAGCAGGAGGTAGACTACTGCTCTAATTTGTCAGGAAAACGTGGAGGTTGCAGAAGGGAGTTTATTATTCATGGTAGGGAGCCTATTCAATGGTTTATTCTTCACTGATCGAAAGCGAACTGCCGGTCCTGCCGAAGATCGGCGTGACGTCCCTTAACAAGGGGGGTAACGGGATACACCGTCGGATGGGCGAAACGACGATCTCACACTTCTTCCAACATTGTCGTCGAAATGGATTTCTGGGAACGTCATCTCGAAAAAAGCGAGGGAGTCGATCCAAACGGAAATCGAAGAAATCCGTCTGGATCCCTGGTAAATTCTTCGCATGTAGGCTACATATTAATTTTTCTATGTTTATAATCGAAAAAAAGTAAGCTGCTTATTGTATCAGGCGCAGCCAAAGCCCACTACAGCGCGTACCCCCACCAAAGTCGTACCGTCCCCCAGGAGGTACGCGTACCACACTTTGGGAAGCACTGATGGCTGCATCCGCACCCCATCGCTCTGCGCATTCGATTGTCATATCCAATATACAATCTATGCAAATCTGTCTTCCCCACTGATATAGCCGGGGGCTTATCGCAGTAGGAAGCAATACAGGGGTCATTCAGCGTCAACTGTCGAGGTTTATTCACACATGTTCGATGATATTGAAGAAATTTTCTATATCTAGAGTTCGCAAAGAGGTGATTCAGATGCAAAAATCAGTTGCTCGCTAACTTTTTTAGTTACACGCACTCAAAGTTTTGGGTCAATTTTTGTTCAATAATTTATATCTCGGTAAATATTACAGATAGCCGCGTTGTTCAAACGTCAAAATGAAGAAAAGGAATTGAAGTTTGATAAAGAAATACTCCATTGAGAAATACTTGTTTGGAACAAATGTTAATGATAAAAGTTTATAACAAATGCTTGCCATTTCTAAAGGGGATCCTCGATTTTGATAAAAAAATTGCTACCCGCTGCTGTAAGTCTCTTGCAAACGCCCTTTAAAGGGCTTTCGGGAACACAATGGAGTTGGAACAAACATTGAGTTAGCGAGCAACTGATTTTTGCATCAACATCGGCCCTTTACGAACTATAGATATAGAAAATTTTATCCAAATCATCGGACATCTGTGAATAAACCTCGACAGTTGACACGGAATGACCCAGCCCCCCCCCCCCCCCCCAAATGGATTCAATCAGTTCTTTAATACCAGTCTGTGACTATGGACATGAATATAAATTTGTAGTTATTTACTGCGATAGTAAATTTTACACACTTTACTACAGAAATCAAGAAGCAACAGACTCGCCTTTAGGTATGGATGAATTGAGAATGTGTGTGTGTGTGGGACGGCGTCGAAGATGAGGGACGTGCGACTCCTCGCTGAGAGCGAACGCAATCTAATCCCGAATAAATTGCGTGTGGTGGGTGGTGGGTTTGTTGCGGAAGCGGGAAGAGTCAGTCTCAGAGGGGTCATTCCATGCCAAATCGATCACTCATTCCCGCACCATTTTGTATCTTAATGAAAATTTGCAACCCTGTTTTCTATGCCAGATTAAAGGGGGTTTGAGTCATCATTTGCCCAAATTCGAATTTGGGCGGATAGTACAAGCTTTCAAAAAATTCAGATTCAGCCGTTTTCGGTAAAAACAGGGTCTACATATTGATTTTTATCTCAAAAACAATAAGAGCTAGGATCATGTTTTGTTCATTTTCTTCGCAAAAGATGACGCTTTCCGAAGAAATTTTGATCTATACCAGAAAGCTATTATTTTTCTATTAGAATTTCAAAAATATTTTCCTTTTGCGCAATATGAACAACCACATTTTTTAAAATTCTGAAACAAATATATGTTGTTCCTTGGGCTTTTCCCGATCGAAAGAGCTATTTTCAAAGTGTGTCACTTTAGTTTTATAGGTTGTTCTGCGCTTTGAAGGCGGAGGTGCGGCGCGCCCCGGGCGGTCGCCCTTTTCCCGTGCCGTTTCTTTTGTATGTCATCCTCCAAACACTGTTGGTTACGTTTATAACAAGTCAGACAATCCTCCAAGAACGTCGATAATTACTTTTACAAGCCACTCTTAGTCAATGGCAGCTTCTCCCTGAAACCGTGTTAACTACCGATCAAGCCATTTTTTTCTGCTGGGTGCCTGACCTATTTCTAGATCTCTTCTTGGACATCTCCTATTTGTGTATCTCAGGAAGCGTTAAAAGTGTCGCTCTTCAATAGAAACCACGAGAAGGTGGTAGATTTCTTCCATTGGGAAGGGACAGATTTGACGGAAGCCTCAAATTTACTGCTTCCTGAGATTTGGTTTTTTGCACTATCTCGGAGATTCTTGCTGGACCATACCCTACCATCCCACAGTATAACATTAAAACATTACCTTCTCTTCCCATTTTTATAACAAACAGTTCAAAATCTTAAACCAGTCACGGGCTAGTAATACCAATATCGTTAAGTGTAAAGTAAATATTCACCACAATTGTACAGTTTAGACCTTCAGAGGGCATTTAATCTGACTTTTGAATTTTACCCTCGTTCATGCGTTGTTGACATGATTTTGTGGATTCTACAGTTAGGTTCATCCAACAGTGTTAATTCTTCTACACGGTAGTATTGCTCAAACTATATGTATAACGCCGGAAAATAAAAGTTCAAGCATGATGTAAATATCTCTATTTCATTCTAATTTACATCAGTGACATGTTGCAATGAGCCTTAACATTGGATTAGTTTTTAATCTAATTGGAAAGAGGCCACATATATTTATCGACATTACACAAACACAGTTGTTTGTTCTGGATGGTATTAATCTAAGTATAAGCCTACCATACATACTACCATATATGATAATACCAATTACACAACTAAGTGTAAGTCTAAAAATGGGATAACAGTCGTGTTGCTTCTTTGTTTACAGTTACTGGCATTTTATTCCAAAGTTTTGCTTGATCTATACAGGGTGACCCGAAAATTTCGTAAATGACTATAGCCATATTGTACAAGAGGAGACGGGAATGCAAATGGGTATTTTCAAATTTGGATTCGAGTTTCCGTTTTCGAAACAAATCCAAAAAACTATCGGCCGATAAGACGCTGTGTGATGCTAACCCGACGGAGCTAAGACGACGGATACAACCCTCAGCCGAGGGTCAACCCTCTTCATGTTAACCGTATTGTTAACCGTAAACAAAACACATAATTGAGAACCAATTATCCCGTCTGCCGAAGGAAGAGGACTGAACCCTCGGCCTGATCTACCCTGTACTGTATAATATACATATAGTGTATATTCACATACATGTCGAAAAGTAAGTGGGGTACGACAGTGTTAAGGTAAAAGCAAGTGAACCTCTTTATTATCGCGTTTACGAACATTGAGGCAACTGCAATATCCTGACGAATCGGACAATAAATAAAACACAACAACCATAAAATCGTAAGACTGCGATCATATTATACACCTGACAGTAATGATTCAAAGGCAATGACTCACTCTGCACAATGTATAGTTAGAGTACTTACACCGTGAAGCCACGTCCGTTATTCAGCCTCGTCGTGATCCTAGGCGTTACGAGTCTACTACTACTCAAGTCATATTTAGGACGTGTTCTATCGCGTGTAAATTAGGTAGAATGTGTGTCTTTGTTGAACTTTGTTTTGAGTGGGGAGACTATCATAAATCCCCTGCTGTAGATAGATTTCTCTACGATACGGCACAGCCGCCGTGGTGAAGAAGACATGGATTTCTTTCGCTGCCTGTGAAGCATTGAAATGAAGAATGAGAGCGGAAGATTTCTGGGATGCCATAGAATGCTTTCAAGGTAATTGAACTATTTAATAAGCGGACAGGAGACAGTGAATGCTCTGGTGGGGTTGCGCCTGTATTGAGAATTACGACGCGGACCATCAAAATGCCGTTAAAGCTGCGTTCCTGCGATTAAGTCGTTCATGAAATCGTGTTCTCCCTCTCGTTCTTTCTCTCGCAAATAAGCAGTGCGTCGGCGAACGACTGAAGAAGGTAATAGGAATTCTATTTCCGCCTGCTGTCGTGCTATAAACAGTCACGAAAAGAATGTGTAATACATTCTCGAGCGTGATAAATGTCCTCGGCTTATCTTGAATATCGAACCAGGAAAGTTATAACCTGTTCTACCTTACGCTGAATGTCTTTATTATCTTGCATAGCACTATCATTTACTAGAGTATACTGTTATGTTCGATATTTTCGACATTTTCGATATTTTGCACTCTGCGTCAACTGTTTCTAGTCGAGGACTAACTAATCTGGATATGAGCTTTTGCTTGAGTGCCGTAAGAAATAGAAAAGAAAATGAAGGAAAATGAAACTGCTTGCAACCAACACATTTCTTACTATAAAAGAATGGGGGAGATTGTTCACATTGTTGATCTACACTCAGTAGCGGGTAAAACTATTCGTACAGTAAAAATGCGAAATTAATAATAACTGCAATGTTGAAGCTTGCATTTACTACTAACGACTATCACATATATGGGAATTTGATCAATGCTGTATGACTGTAAACAAGATTATTGTGAAATTCTTTGCGGGGCTCGATGCCATAAGGGTTAGTTGATTTCTTTAATACGTTATTGTATTGCTGGGAAAATGATGTATCTGTAGTGTTAAAAAATAATATTGCATGTGTAGTGTTGCTACAATTGAAGTTATCGATTACGGCAGATCGACTAGCTTGGTACCACTTTCCAGCAGTCTTTACTAATTATGAAATAATACAGTGCATAAATACATAGAAGCAGTCTGTCTTCATAACTCAAATAATGTTGCCCCAAAAAGACAATTAAATGTAAAAGATGCCAAGTAGTTTTGCTCCATCTCTCACAAATCTATTGTTCCACCAAAGTGTTTCGTTTTTAACAAAAACCTTACTTCGTTTTGCCATTCTAACAAAATTCTACTACAAATGATTTGTTTCACTGCCTTTACCAAATTAACTAAAAAAAATAATCGATATCGTTAAAAAATGCATACCAAATCGCTATTCAATTATAGTATAGTAAAATTTTTAAGAATCTGTCAAGTCATTTTTTCTTAATGCTGAAGCGACAAAGATTCCATAGTCGAAGACTGATCATTTGAGAAACAAATTGGAATTTTCCCAAACAAGTGCTGCGAAATTATTGACAATTTGTTTAAGTATACATATTGTTACAATCCTGGCGCCGTTGCAGCCACAGTACCCCAATACACCAAACATTCAACATCCCTGGCCTGAAGCTTTGAAGAGGGTCCTTAACAATAATATTTATTAAAGCTGTTGACTCTATGCCATTGCCCGCGGCAAAGAAAGCGTTTGGCGCTATATATTTGACATGGTATCTGGTACCTGGTTGGTACTACCTCATGTTAAGCACCCGTCCAAAGATTTACAAAGCGCGGCCCCTAACAGCGAAAATTGAAAAGCGACATTTTTGAGGTGTTCTTTCTTATGATTATGAAGAAACTGAACATCTTTATCACTGAAAAATATAAATGCAAGAAGAATTACTTTGTGCAGTAAATCTTTACGGAATTCCAGAGACAATTTTTTGCACGGTCGGGTGAATGTCGTTTTGGATCGCAATGATAGATCGTTGGTCGTCCCGCTAGCCCGTACTACTACGCTTCAAATCAAACAACTTGGCGGCGAGACTCTACCGACCTCCAGATACCGTTAAAAATAAAAGAAAGTCCGGTGGAGCGATACACCCTTGCAATAATTTATTTTATGCAACGCATAGTGCGAAAGTTCACTTTTCGAGGCCTGTGTATTGTGCAGAAAGTGGCTGATTCCCGCACTCTAATCTATATTCACTCTGTTACTACATGTGTGCTGAAAGTAGCATTTTATTTCATTTAATCGATTGCTTTACCGCACTAGCGCGGTAATGGGAAACAAATGATTAAAATTCAGAGACGTATGTCAATCTGTCGATCTAACCAGCAATAGAAATCATACTTCGTTTTTAGTCAATTCACTCAGAGTAAAGTTTCGCAGCATTCATTACATAAAATACAATGTCCTACTAGTGCGTAAGGCAGCCAACCTCCAGACGCGTGAATTTACATCATTCGCTTGAGCGTACGCGATATTGACAGGGGGACTCGTGAGATTATCGACAAATTCCACACTCGTCCTCCTGTTAATGCCGCTACGCCTTCGGCTCATGCAGCAACTTCACGCATCTGGAAATTGGCCACTTTCCGCACTTGTATCACAATATACTATGGTAGTTGTATGATGGTATTATCGCCGCAGTTAATGACAGTTAAAAAACCACAGGTAGCCTTAGTTAATATTTCCAAAACATTCGGCCCAGTATTGAATTATGCGACATTTATATCTTAAATAATATTGTCATGTTGCGGAAGGAAATATTATTTGTTGAATCTGCGAATTTTCCTCAACAACTATGTTAAAGGCCTCATCTCCGTTAAATCCGATGGAAAGAATCAAACTTAAGTGCCAGAACAACACGGAACTTCATTAGAATCCTGTAGTAGAAGTTACGCTGAAGTATTGGAACAGATGTTAAAGTCCTCCCGTGTTTCTGGACAAGCGACAAAAAATTATGAACGACTTAATATGACGACAACTGTTGTTTTGCGTGAAGCAGAAAATTAGAATTGCAGCATTGAACGCCTTTGTAGATTAACCGATAATTGGTCATACATGGCATTAAAAAGCTTGGCAGGCTTTGCCGCGATAACGGAATAAAAGGTTATACAGCCAGTTCACCTTTCTGAATGAAGTTTTGCACAAGCACTTCTTGGTAGCATCAATGGTTTGTCATAGTGAGCGGTAGTTTCGGGGACTGTAAAGTATTCGCGATAATGAGAAAAGATTCTGAAATAATAAAAATATGAAAGGTCGCACGAGGAAATCTCGGATTTCGTAGTGAGGCAGTGGTCGCGTGCGCTGGTTTCCCCTAACTCATGAAATTCTAAATGGTTCGTGCGCGAGAGAAAGAAAGGGTGAGTGGGACATAAAGAAACGGCTGGCAACAAAGACCGTCCCAATTTCCAGCTTGTGAAAGGCGACCGACGCTGACGGTTCTAGCGACATTATCACACGCTTTACATACTTCGACCAAGCTCGGATATTCGAGTGCATGAATTTCTCGACAGCAGTGAGATAATAAATGAGCCGAGAATCACCCAGAGATACGCAAGGAATCTTATGCATCCCTAAGTGTATTGTAGTGAACGGGTTGTCGTAGGATATGCTGAGGAACACACACATAAGTTTTTTTTTATTCAGGAGAAGATAGCACAGGATTCAGTTGCACAAGTAAGAGTCACCCCTCATTTCGCGACAGATTTGCACATAGTTTAAATGGCAATCTTAGCAACGATATCCTGAAACGATTTTTGATCCTGTTTGGCTTTCCCATTCAAGGAGCCAAGATGTTACATGAATATTTAGCTATCTTTGAGATGATTTATATAGCATATGATTACAATGTTTTTATTATAGCCCCGGCCTCATGACTAGGAATATCGTACCTTTAATTTTCAACTCTTATGTATCCTTTATTTTTTTAGTATATAACTGTATATCATAGCGCAGAACTAGATATTTGTCAATATTGGATTGGTTTATTAGCACTTTTGTACATATAGTTACTCATGATTAAAAGTGTCGAAATTGTTGTTGAAATGGCACAGTAATAAAGACACTGGATGATCCAAATGTGCAGCGCTATATTCATTGGATAATTTTAACAGATTACTAACCCCGTTAATAACTTTAACTTATCAAAATTACTATAGTAATTAAAAAGCGTTCACACGCCAAGTTTTTTATTATTATTGTTAATCGCTAATTTATTGTGAATTTATTGTTAATTGCTAGTGCGAGTTAACTCGAGGTATCTTTGAATGAAAACTTGGCTTTCTTGTATGTTATTAAGTATATCTGAATTATAACTTGGCTTCCGTTCACCAATGATATCCATTTCTATTTTCGGTAATTTTTAAATGATTTTGACAAGATTGGTGGGTTGACGGGCCGGGATGGTGAGAGGGGGGGGGGGGGGGGGTGAACTACTTGGCGTTTCTTTTCATTTTAATGGTTTTGGAGGGTTTATACTATTATAATCTGGGAGAGTTTTGTTTTTGAAATTGAGCACTTTCAATTCTTTCAATATCTTTTGATATAAGTAAGAATAAACAAAACCTATATGAAGAAATTATACACCTTTATGACATTTTGTCAGTTTCTTCCTTGTGCGCGCTTAAAACTGAATACTACTCCGTCACTGTTTCTTATGTAAAAATGCGAATACCAGGCAATACGATGCAGTACTTTGTACTATGCATATGCATTGCATAAGGATATATGCAAGAACGTCATACGAGAATATATTCTCAGAAATACAAAAGACAAAGCAATAAACACGTGATGCAAACGTCTTCCAAATTACTTTTCAAGAATTTGAAATGGTTCTACGTCATGAATATTACTAGCTTCTTATTTGGCGAAAAGTGTCATTAATTGTAAGTGATTAAGAGTTAGTGCATCTCAATAAATAGTGATTTTGCGACAGCGGGTTAGGGAACTTCACGTTCGTGACATTTGAAATCTCGAGAGCGCAGTGTCCTCGTATTTACTTGATTTGCATTACGTCACCAGCAATCATAGTAGTAGTGAACGCAAATGTATGGGGATTAATAGCGAGAGCATCGTAATGCGGGAAAGCCAGCCGACTTTCATTATGTTAAGAGCGGCATAATTGATAGCGCTATAAAAACATTACATGCGAAAGAGTGGCTATAATGATCCCGGCGACCCGAATCTGCTCGCGTGATAACGTTTGCTTAATTTGTTCCAGTAAATGAAAGGCCTAATTATAATACCACTGAATATTCGACTGAATTTAGAGACCCAAGTATTAAAAAAAAAACACTACAAAGGATCTGGTTAGGGTGCATTAGACGTTGGCATTAGTGATACTGCAAGCTCCCTCAGTTTAGCCTTAATTCTTCTGCTTCTTGTTAGAGCAAATTTCCTAGGTTTTACAGAAGCATAGGCGTAGTGTATGTGGTTACGGTTATCTCGTTATTAAACTTGTCTGTCGTCGAGGAGAATGCATCAAAACGTCGGATATGATTCCGCACTGAATTTGGTAACTTACCAATGAATGTTAATTGTATATCAAAGCACGTTAAGGGGACCCAGAATCCGGAAAATATCAAGTCAAAGTAAGCCGCAGCCGTGTAAGCAGCTAAAAATTACCCCCGTGCCTTTCTTGACTGCAATTTAGGGACATGTTTGGCCCATAAAGAGTTAATTTATACTTAAGGTACAGCCTTTTGACATGTTAGGGGACTGTCGCAAGATAGAGGGGAAAAAGTTTGGTAATTGTACGGAGCGGCGGTGTTGGTGAAAAAAAATTGTATTACAAAAAATTCTAATCGCGAAATATGATTTTTCTACGTAATTTTAATCATAATTTTTTTACTCAAATACAGTTGGACAAAAAAGTCTGTAACTTGAGAATAAATTAACTCTTTATGGGTCAAACATACACCTAAATTGCCGTCACGAAAGGCGCGGGGACAATTTTTGACTGCTTGCCCGGTTATGGCCTTTCTACCCTTTTCAATCTATTTCCTTACAATTTGAAAAAGAAAATCCAACATAATTCTCCGTGGTGAATCTTAGGATGTTATTGAACATGCTGCATGATGGAATATAGAAAATAAAGCTTACATTTCCAAGCCAAAAGTCTGATTATTCGGTCTTTTTTGAATGGTTAGAATGAATATAGTATGCTCAATTAGTAAACTGTACTGAGTCCGGTCACCTGATGTCCCTACAAAAGAATATGTTTGAGAACTTACTGGAATCTAATCGGAATCACACTTGGACACGAATTAGATCTAGGCCGAGTGCAGCTCAGCCATGTGAAACAGTCGATTATCATGTTCCAAATTGAATTTTTCCAGGATTTGCACGTTGAATTCCCGCCAGCCTTAAACGTTTCTTCCAGCCGTACCACTTTCACTGTCACGATTTCACTTTTTTCGTTGCCACGGTATGCTGTTATGTTAGCAGGATGCCTCGGGTGCTGTAATGTCTGCGAGATTTCTGATCTCACGCTGGTTATACCACGTGCTGGCATTGGACCGACTAACGGCCTTCATTAACAGGTTCTCCTGTACATTTCTGATGCTTGCTTGGTAAACGTTAACAAGCGCCGTCGTAGAGACCACTCCCTGCCAACTAGTTCAAATTTAAGCACCATTTGGACGAGTCTTGACTTATTACAAATTCCAAAACTGTGTTTAGAAGGTGCACATTACGAAACTGCGGCGTCTTAGGAGAAACCCAAACAGCCCACACAGCAAATACAAACTATAATTTTTATATTTGCTGGATCCGTTCGTGCTGACTTGATTCCATCTATATGCGACTTCTGCGTTCAATAGTCTCAGTCAAACTAATTAATCAGAAGCGATACACATCACAAACTCACTCACGAGCTGCATTATACTGGTTCAATCTGTATTAAGTATTCATTTGATACCTGCTGATGTTGATTAGTGGGCCAACCAGAACTTTTACTGCGAATGCTTAGGATCAGCAGAAGATACTGTTTACGTGGCCGTAAGCAGGCGCTTCAATGTACTATGCGTATGTATGTATCTACATGTTTCCGATTTCAGCGGGAAAGTCTGAGTCACCGATGTTATTGTTGCTACGTGCATCTGAAATGTGCCTTAAGCAGTGGTATTGGCCTCTGGTAACAGCATGCCTGATAAACTCGTTTCAATCTTTCTTGTTACTAACTTCGCAAAGGGCATATAATATGTCTTCAATTTCCCCAATATTCAAAGTTGAATAAAATAGTGTCCGTAAGGCAACGTAAAAAGTTTGTGAGAAATAATAATTTTACACGAAATTTATAACTTTTTACTAAATTAATTTAGATTCGAAACATTTTCTGGACTAAAGAAGAAAATGTAAAGTTTTTCAAAGCAAATTTTTCAAATAATCAGTCGACTAATTTTCATTTAAGCGAACAGAAAGTTATCGACCGGAGTAAAGAAACCAAAGTACTTTTGTGTAATACAATAAATATCTGTCAACGCTGTAAAAGCAAACCCACATTAGAAACATCTCATACGGATTGACATTTACGTGGAATGAGAGTTATAGTGTAAGATTAGTACAATTCACGTAGTAAGTACAATATGTACTTGCTATAAGCACTTATGTTACCTAATAAGCTAAAATGAAGAGATAACAGCGAAGTGTTTTTTACATTAACTTCAGCCGATAAATGTTAATACCACACAATGCAGTATTGCTTATCTTTATCATTCAATGATCTAACTTATTCCAGTATATAATGAAATTAATAGATTATAGAGACATTATAGAATTATAATCTAGTTCTTGAATTCGAGCACTATTTACGCTCTACATTATCCACAGAAGAATACGTTACTCGGGAAACTGCTTTCAATGCGAAAGCACAGACGCAAGATATGTGTATAGTTTTTAATTAAATTACTGCAGTGTATAAACAGAATAAATATAAACATAGAAATGGCGTTTCACTCAAAGTTTGGCGTAATCTGTTATTTTGCGTTTACTGAAAGGTAATTGCTATGCGGCATGCAACTGGAAAACTGCCTTCCACTTTGGTTAGCTTTTCATTTCATACGTTCCTATCTAATTTCTGCTTAATAGTTTCCGTAAGAAGACAATACTGGAATCCTGTAGCCATTTAAATGCGTTCGGAATATTGTACCTTTGCAAAATGTACATACTTGGATTACAGGATTTCCTGCATAAATAAGGTACAGTTTAATACTAGAAAGAGCGATAAAAATTCCTATAATTAATTGGATTTCATTTAAAGTAATTAATAAAGTTCTATTTATTTTAGATAAAGATTTAATTCCTTCAAACCCGCATTTTTAGTACTTCAAAGAGATAGTTTTGCCAGGAAGGAACTGTTAACTTCGTTTTGCTGCTGGTAGGCGAGACTTTTGTCAGCGCCGACTCCCAAGGCACCGAAGCTTACGTATACTGATAGACGTAAACCCACGCGGGCACACTTGAAGCCGATAGCAGCAATGGGTCTGTTCGGAGTGGCAGTTTGCTCAGTTGCCAACCAGTTTGCGATTTGCTTTCTCGTAAGGTGCTGCTGCGTTTGACGATTGGAAACTGGTTGGCAACTGAGCAAACTGCCACTCCGAACAGACCCAGTATATAATACTCGTACTCAGACACGTCAAGCCCCCTCTACTTTATTAGACGGTGGCAAAATTGTAATTACATCGAGCCTGCAGGGTGGGCGAGTCAAACTCCTGCTAGTACACGTCTGAAGTAGACTCCCCTTCATCTTCCATACAAAAGTTATGCTAATACTTGCAGTAGTTTTTTCCATAGTCTGTCCCACTTACTCTCGCTCATTCGCAAGCTCGCGCTTGCTTTCGTACTCTCCTTCCCGCCTCTCACGCTCTTTATGATCTTTCGGTATCCCTATCAGGAGACTCGGTAGAGTCTCGCGCCAAGTAATTAGCTATATATACGTACAGCGCGAGAAGCCAAGACAACTAATCCCGACGCGTAGCGGTTTTCGAAGGTACATAGGTTGAGTTCCGTCGAGGAATTCTGCCGAGGTTCGGCCACGTCGTTTCCGTCTCTCCGTCCACGCCGTCTCTCGATGTCGTCTTCCGCCTTTTGTCCCTCGTCGTCCTCCGTTCTTTTTTCTACGCGTGCGCCTCTCGGAATCGCGTCGCCACGCATCGATCGCACGTCGATCACCACACGCGGACCCAAAGCATATATCCCACGACTATACTTATACCTACAAAACTTTCACCTCGATTTCCGAAAAAGTTGCAGCTCGCAGGCATAACTTATGAATTGAACACAGCCTAATTTATTTTTTTGAATCTAATAAGCTACACAGCAATGAAATTGGTCCATGCGTTCAAGAGATATGAATTTCCTCCTGTATTTTCTCGAGCAAAAATGAATTCAGAAGAAGATTCAGACCAAAAATGTCCTCCTAACATTAGTTTATGGTAGACGGTAGTACAAGGTGATGCAGTAAGCTTGAAATCAGATAAGTAGAATCCGTCCAAAAACGTTAAAATGTAAAAAAAATGCGCCAAGTAGCAGTTTGATTTTCCCACAAAATTGAAATATAACAAAAAAGATATAAATATCATACAAGAAAGCCAAGTTTTCATTCAAAGATACCTCGATTTAACTCGCATTAGCAATTAACAATAAATTAACAATAAATTAGCGATTAACAATAAAAAAAAACTTGGCGCGTGCGCGCTTCATTGCGGGGTAAAAGGACAATGTGAAACTGATTTAAACCTAACACTGACTTTACTACAATTTAATTTCTTTTTTAGCAATATTACCAGAGCAAGTGCCTCGAATGAAGCGCGCACACGCCAAGTTTTTTTTATTGTTAATTTATTGTTAATTGCTAATACGAGTTAAATCGAGGTATCTTTGAATGAAAACTTGGCTTTCTTGTATGATATCTATATCTTTTTTGTTATATTTCAATTTTGTGGGGAAATCAAACTGCTACTTAGCGCTTTTTTTTTTCCATTTTTATGTTTTTGGACGGATTTCACGTTTTTTGGTTAGTTAATGCTTAACAATAAAGACAATAACATTTCTAATTATTTATCAATAGTTTGATTACAAAATTTAAAAGTATAATTTTATTAAAATGTCAAGTGTCATTTATGTTAAAATATGCACCATCTCCTATGTGCATGTTCATGTTATAATGTAACTTTAATGTTACAACGTATTTATAACTTAATCATGCACATACGAGGAGATCTAAGAAATTGAGCTGAGTTTGAGAATATAGATTCCTTACATAATATAGCTTGCAGTTGACAAATTCAATATTTCAAATTCAAACAGTATATGTAAACCTCATATATAAGGTTTACTTAATCTACGAACCATTCGAAAAATATAGTTACATAGAGCGGCCTTTCCCAAGTAAAACAAAATTTGAATCATATCGATACGACCAATAGTTTCTTCAGAAAAAAGTTTCCCGCAATGGTCTGTTTTCGCCGATGCGCGAAAACGTCAACTTTGGCGGTCTGTATTTTCCAACCAAAGACGAATCTGGGGACGATGAGGCCGACCCCCCCCCCCCCCCCCCTTATGTCATCTCAGGAACAACATACTGAATTTTCAGCAAAATCCCTGACATCACAAAAATCCGGCTTCTCAGTTGGCGTGGAATGACCCTAATGTAAACACGATACAGCCATATTATCTCCGCAGCACGCAGCATTTTATTACAATGATGCCATCTCGTATGAGAAAAGTGAAAGCCACATTTTTAGGAATTAGTTCCCCTGATGAATCTTAATTTGTCTTGCCCTTTTCACGAGAAGATAAGTAGCTGAAATCCATATCTCTTGAACGACTGAACCGATTCGCTTGATTCTCGGCTCATTGGATTCAGAAAAATCAGCGAAAAAATACAAAATTCAGAAATAAATTATTGGAGCTGTAACTTTTTCATAAATCGAGGTGAAAGTTTTACAGCAGACGGCAACCGCTACACTTCGGATAACTACCCTCGGTAGTCGCGCGCTGTATACATATATATAACTATTAATCGGCGCGAGACTCTACCGAGTCTCCTGATTGAAATCAGCTTTTTACCATCGAATTATCAGAAATACCGACACTTGCGTATAATTTTTTTTTTTAACCGTGTAATATCACTAGTGTCATGTGTCGCTGAGCACTACACGGAGTGAATCGTGACAGATACCGACGGCCTATCGATTAATTGAGATATGCAAAATCTCGGGGAAACGTTACTTATGCACTCCAATGAAACTGTTTCATTTTAAATTCTGAATTATACGGTAACCATATTAAGTTTTATGTTATTTCAAACTTCTGTGAACTGAATCTATGAAGAGCGGGTTATGATCAGTAGGATGAAAGTTTGTTGGTTTAAATTAGTATAATTTCAATAACAAAAGTAGGAATTGAACTGGAGATACAAGAATGTAAATTAAAATAGAAATGTATATCACTGGAAAACGAAAGCCAAGTTAACATTAAAAAAAACTTGCCGTGTGCGCTTTCATGAATATTGTCGAGTATGACGTTATTGACAAGGACATCACTGCTTTTAGCAATATTACCATATGTAAGAACCTCGAATAAAGCGCACACGCCAAGATTTTTTTGAAATTTGAACTTGACTTCCGTTTTCCAGTGATATATATTTCTATTTTTGATCATTTTAAATGATTTTGATGAGGTTGGCGTGTTGATAGTTAGGAGGATGGGCGGACAACTTGGCCTTTTTTTGCATTTTAATGTTTTTGGGAGGTATATCCATCTGTCCAACCACAGGATGACTTTAATGATAGACGAAGACAAAATGATACGCACGAGAGTAACAATAGTTCTATTGCCTGCATTCTGTTGCAGTCTATTGCTCTGGTAATATTGCTAAAAAAACTTTTGAAGAAATTATTTTGTATTAAAGTCAGTGTTAGATTCAAATTAGTTTCCCATTGTTTTTTATGCAACGCATGGTGCGAAAGTTCACTTTTCGAGGCCTGCGTATTGTGCAGAAAGTGGCTGATTTCCGCACTCTAATCTATATTCACTCTGTTATTGCATGCGTGCTGAAAGTAGCATTTTATTTCATTTTATCGATCGCTTTACCGCACTAGTGCGGAAAGTAAATTATTACCGCACTAGTGCGGTAATGAGAAACAAACGATTAATGGTATTATATTACATTTTCTGCCAAATTCAGAGACATATGTCAATCCATCGATCTAAACAGCAGCAATAAATGTTATAATTTCTCGAGTATTTTTTTAGGTAAATAAAATGTTTACTATGGATTTCTGCATTGATAATCTGTTAGGAACTTCGTTCTTTGTGAATTCACTCAAAGTAAACTTTCGCACCATTCATTGCATAAAATATAGTGTCCTACTAGTGCGTAAAGTAGCCAACCTCCAGACGCAAGAATTTACATCATTCGCCTTAGCGTACGCGGCATTGACGGGAGGACTCGTGTGATTATCGACAAATTCCACACTCGTCCTCCTGTCAATGCCGCTACGCCTTCGGCTCATGCAGCAACTTCACGTGTCTGGAAATTAGCCACTTTTCGCACTTGTATCACAATCTACTATTTACTTCGCAATGAAGCGCGCACACTTCAAGTTTTTTAATGTTAGAACTGCAAGTTAAATCTAAGTATCATTTAATGAAAACTTTGCTTTATTGTATATTAATTATGTCTGAATCATGACTTGGCTTTCATTTTCCAATGACATCCATTTCTATTTTTGATAAATTTTAAATCATTTTAAGGGAGGTTAGGGACGGACGGGCGGGGGGGGGGGGACTACTTGGCGTTTTTTTTAATTTTAGTGTTTTTGAGGGGTCATATTTCTACGCTTGGGATGGTTTAATAACGATGTCATATTAATTTCGCGCCATCTCCGAAGGAGAAGATACTGTAATAAGTATAAATGTAAGAAATATGCCGAGTTCCGAGGAATAAGCCGAGCTTGTAGGGGGTGAAACGTGCGTGAGGGTGCAAGAGGTGAAGCCCCTAAGAGCGGTAGAGGGATGACGATCTCGCCCGGCAACGGCCAGTCGAATCTCGATATCACTTTCGAGCGTTGCCGTGGAAATAGCGAAGGACGGAGCGCAGTACAGCGCAGACCGTCAGTGTAAAGCGACGGAGGAACACATGGCGGGACGTCAAAAACTCGAATCGATCAAGGACGAATGTAACTCAGTTTTTCTGCATTCAAAACGATAATAAGTCAAGTTTGGTCTTTTTAAAAAGGTGTACACGAGTAATTATCTAACATGTGTAAAATTGCGGACTGAAGCAGGATTTGAAGGAGCCGAAACATTGGTCGTCATTCACAAAACCATATAGTGAATATTCATGATACGAAACTAAAGAACGAAAGTGATTGTTTCTGATATCAAACCAAAGTTATAAAGACTAACAATACGTGATTATACAAGATACAAAGTTTATAAAATGTGATCAGAGTGAGTGCACGTGTGACGGAAAAGTGAGATAAGGTGGACAATGTAGGACAGATTGAAAGTGTGCAGTATGGAATTGAAACGATTGTTACCGGCGCCATAAAAACTCTTCGCAAGTTCGTATTCGAAATAAGTGATCGGATGAATCATAAACGATTAGACAAATTTCGAGGATTTTGATTTCGTTCGGGGTCATAAGAATATATGGTGCAAATCACATACATAAACCGACAAACATTTAGTGACCTTGTCTCATGCTTCAACATACTTGGTTCAGCTTTCATGGAACAAGAGATGTGTTAATTCTCAGGATTTGCAGCCCACTAACAAATCTGAATTCGTTAGTCCAAATTGAAGAAAACGAAGAGAGTGAGGACGAAGATGAGGAAAGAATAAATATAACAACGATGAAGCGCTTGTCGTATCTACAAATGCGGCAACAGACGTTGAGGACGAAGAAGCAGCGTCTGTTGGAAGAGGAAACGAAACGAGGTGATGGAAGAATATTATTTGATGACGAAAGAACTGTCTTCTAGATTCTAGAGTGGTTTTTAAGAATGATGCACTCGTTCAGTACATAATAGATGGAATCCGAGAGGATTAAAAAATAAGGTTGTTTTACCTGAATGTAGGACCAAGAGAAATAAATGAAGTGGTAATAAGTCGGAGGAGGAAGGGTAGACGCGGTGAAGAAAGGGACAACACTCAAGCAGTTGATGCAGCCGGTCAGGAGAAACATATGTTAAGAGCTCCTGATGAGAAAGGTAAAATACTTTCAGAAGACTGTTCAGATGCTTTCTAGGTGACACAACAATTTATTTGAAACGGCAGAAAAGTAGCTTCTATGATTACCAATCTGAAAATCGGAAACGCGATTTGAACACAATCCGCAAGGTAATTGCTTGATATGTACAGTATTTGAATAGCAATAGGCACTCTGATGTTTTAGCTTGCATACGGAGAAACAGATCTGTCCTTGCTAACAATGAGCCAGTGAAGATGTGTGAAAATAAGTGTTCACAATGATGAGAACTTAGAGAGTACGTTGTATCGTTGAGAATAGTAATCGTTCGGCAAAAATATGTTGTAGTTCTTCAAAAGTAATGGTAGTTCTCCAACAGCAATAGTAGTTCTGATCTTAATTAAATCTAAGTGCACGTAAATATATAAAACATGACATCCCCTCTTGACGAATCTTAAAGTGGGGAGGTCACGCTGATTGGTGGTGGAAAATCAAAATGTGAGTAGTGTAGGAAAGAGCAGATGACGAAAGAGAAAGGGGAGGCGCCAGGAAGGAGCACAGAAATTTTGCGCTCTTCAAGGAGGACAGTAAGGCTTTTCCACGCCCTTGTGAAGCGGTAGGAGGCTCACCGCCCTGCGATAACTGACCAGGAAGGGACATGTACACGTTCTGGGAAATGGATGCTAATCCGAGTGAAGCTTGAAGACCTTAACGGTTATTAGAAGAATAATTAAAAGGCACGGTGAAAGAATATTTCGCGAATGGGCATTAAACTGTAGCGGTCCGCGAATCCAAACACATGTGAGACACTGTTGTAACTGTGGTGAGAAAAAGTTATTTTAACTTCTTTTGCCTCGAAAAGTTCTATTTTATCGACAAATGTACCATATACCTCAGCGATTAATGTTACTTCAATATCGTCCAAATGTGGGATGTCAAAGGTATTTTTATGATTAACAATGTATGTGCCAGAGAATCAGTATCAATGTTATTCATTCATTCATTCGTCGGTAACTTTTTATATCGATCCAAATACCTTATGCAGATGGAGGCTATTATATCCGTACAAATATTTTCAATTCAGTTGATGAGTTAGCAATTAATAAGAGCGATATCATCATACGGAAATTCCCTTACTGATGGTACTCACACAACCCACTTCCGATGATGAAGAAATGACGAATTTAAGTCACATTGAGAAAGTCGAAACACAGAAAACACAGGAATTAAAGAATGGAATTATGTCTACGTTTCTTGAGAGCCGCGTAGGTTTCCAATTCCGAAGAACCTTATTTTATAGAAACAAATTCATGAATGGGCCGAGAATGGTATTAATGAAATATACGCGTCCAAGTATGCAAGTCGTGTGATCACTGTGAAAAAAAAGGTCCGATCGAACACAGTGTGCATAGATTACCGAAAATTAAATAAAATTATCGAAAAACATAAATATCCAATCCCGCTGAATCAAGAACTATTGGATCAATTGCAGAACGCATGCGTTTAAATGTCATTAACTTGAAGGACGGATTCTTTCATTTTGCTATCGAAGATGACAGTAAAAACTGTACCGCGTTTGTAACAAATTGTGGCCGCTATTAATTTCTTGAAATGCAGTCCAGTTTCTGTAACGTTTCGTCTATATTTCAATGTCTCATCAATTTCGTATTTCGCAATTTAATTAATGACGATATCATGTTCAAAATTATACAAAGTTTTCTTGGTTTATCAGGATATTTCTGCAAATTTATATCCCATTTATCGGTCATTGCGAAGTCATAGAGCGAATGTTGGTATTATCGTATTACTAAAGTTAAGTCGAACAATAAGTATGATGTGGAGATAGTTGGCATATATGAGGGAACAAAAGTAACGTCTACTTGCATCGAATATATAAAAGTGTGGAGATCTTAATTTTAATTCGTCCAGGACGGGGTGAATGACCGCTTACAGGGAATGAGATTTGCGTAAGTATATAAGAGTGGGAACTTTGTTAACGAGAAGAGGGATGACGATTTCGCCTGGCAGCGGTCAGCTAATTCTCGGTATTGCTTCGAACGTTGCCGTCAGCGTTCTGGATAAAGGGGTGCAGTGTAAGTCGTTAGTGTAGGGCGACAAGAGAACGCGGGTCGAAAACGACGAACCACGAAAATAACTCAGTTCTCCTGCAACAAGTTTGTTATTTTTAAAAAAGCGTACACGACTAAGGACACAATCTACTTAAATAAGATGGAAATTATTGTGTACTTCATATTAGCGTATTTTAGTATCGTCTGAATTCGAAATCGATCCACATTTTTCTGCAAAACTTCTTTTCGCGCTTTTTCACATAAGAGACAATTTTTGCAAGCGTCGGCACGTCTTTCACAAAATGTAAAACATTGCACTTCGACAGGAGGATTCGTTCAAAGTTATGCCTGGACAAACGAAAATCAGATGTGTTTCAATGCAATTCACTCCGATCGCTCTATCTGTCATTGGCCAAACATTAAACGAAAATAATAAACACACAAATATACGCATCCAATTGAGTACTTACTTCTTTTCAAAGTCCGTCAAAAACGAAATATCACATTTGGCTGTATGATGTAATAATAATAATAAATCCGACAAGACGAGAAGGCGAAGCGAATCTCCGCAGCACATAGTAGGCATATTTAAACCGGCTGCTAGTTGATTAATGATTGGTAAGTTAGAGTCTGTTGCACGAAATGCGCTCCGTTTTTATGCCTTATTCGCGGAGATTCATAAAGGCTCTCGGCAGGAGTAAGATCAGCGTTATTTAGCGTCAGACGTTTGACCCTGCTTTATTCGTCCAGGTAAGTTCAGCATGTTCTGCAATTAGGCTGGAAAAGTTCGCGCTAAATTCTTATATACGCTTCAAACATGTAAGTATACACGAAACAGGGCGACGTAAAAGTGTACCGCGAGAATTTAACGCCTGATAGACTGTTTGATGCCAATAAATCTTTCATAATACTTCATGTTCTATTCACACTTTACTTCTAATCTCTAATATAGTGCGGTCACTCATTTTTAATTTTTTGAAGTTGAACTGACACTACCGAATATATGAATTAAATGCTATAGCATTGTTACACGTGATTACCGTCCATTGCAGTGTCATTCACAACTTCTCTGACGTTATGTGAGTTACACCGTCATCAGATAGCGCACTACAATGACAGTTTCGCAATAGCAAGCTTTGTTCCCGGGACCATTTCACTTTGATCTACGTATTTGAAGCAACAACATGATCGCAATAAGTAAACTAAACGCTTTTACTTTTTTGCTATTGTTCTAACAAGCTGAATGTTTCATTTTATTATTACTTGATGTTCATTACTTCTAAGTTTGACGATGATGCATACGGAAAACGGCAGGGCAAGTCAGAGGGGTCGAGAACGCCTCTATGAAGTTAGCGACCCATTTTTCGATTTTCAATATTTTTTTACTGTTCCAGGTTGTTCTAGTTGTTCTGAAAATTGTTCCAAAATATTCATTGTCTTCAGCAACATTTGACTAAGTTATAGCACAAACAGTGTGGAGCAACGGAAAAAAGCAATTTTATGATGACTGCTATAGTTATGAGCCGACTAGTCTTAAGTTATGTATCTTAACAAAATATTGATAGAACAACCTGGAACAACCTTTAGATTCGCTTGATCATTCATATCCCCCCAAAACCAATAAAATGAAAAAAACGCCAGGTAGCCCCCCCCCCCCAGCCCCTCCACCACCCCGGTCCCTAACACACCAACCTGAAATGGATATCATTGGTAAACGAAAGCCAAGTTATAATTCAGATATAGTTAATAAGATACATGGAATGCAAGCTTTCATTCAAAGATACCTCGAGTTAACTCGCATTAGCAATTAACAATAAATTCACAATAAAGTAGCGATTGACAATAATAAAGAAACTTGGCGTGTGCGTGCTTCTCCCCCCCCCCTCTCTCTCTCTCTCTCTCTCTCACACACACACACACACGCCTCGAGACAGAAGAACAGCGCTATCGTCACCAACCGTCCATGCCTCGACCGCTCGGCCCCATTCATACGCACACACACACACACTCACACTCACACCATAGGCCTAAAATCGTATCCCCCATAATCGTGTCTTGAAATGTTTTTTTCCTTTTGAAAATATCACTGTCATAACGAAACATTTCATACATACATATTCCCTGATTCTTCTCAATTCAATAAGGCAAGAAGCAAGGGAATAGGTCCAGTCGTTCCAAGTTGTTTTATGTCTCAATCAAATTGTTCCATAGTTTCAACTCAGTGGTACAATTATTTTGGCTAGAACACTTGAAAAACTTAAAAAAAAATTACACATTCAAGAGTAAACTGCCCTTTGTATGGACGTTCCAGCCAATCTAAAGGTTATTCCTGATTATTCTATGAATACTTAGCTAAGATATATAATTTGCGACTAGTCGGCTTATAACTATAGCCGTTATCATAAAATTGCTTCTTTCCATTGCTCCACACTATTTTTACTATAACTTTGTAAAATGTTGCTGAAGACAATTAATACTTTGGGATAATATTCAGAACAACTAGAACAACCTGGAACAGTAAAAAAAAGTTGCATTTTCGAAAAACAAGGGGCCAGCCAAAATATGTTTTTTTATTTTTCTGACTTGATACTTTGGAATAATTTACAAAAAACATAGAACAACCTGGAACAACTAAAAAATATTCAAAATCGAAAAATGTGTGGTTAACTTCATAGAGGCGTCGAGAACGTGTCCTTGAACTTATTTGTTCCGGCACATAGCAAGCAGTCGAATTTTTTGACAGAAAATTGGTTTATTTCCCGATATTACGCTACTTCGCGTACCGGTTGCATGCCACAGCATCCTTGTACCACATGTGCGTCAGAACGACAATTACCAATATACAGTAACTTATAATTAGAAAGATAGTCCACGAAGTATAACATAGGTACTTGAATAAAATGCCTTATTATATAGTGCAGAAAAAAGCGAATTGCAAACAAAAGTTTCCTAACGATGCACATGTATTTATTGCAGAATTTTTACCCAATTCAACGTTAATAGAGTCAAGAAACATTGATATTACAAGGATATACACAGGTTTTATAATATTTTTCGAGGACTAGTGCATATTTGATCTGAATGGGTAACAATTAAAAACATTTGGTTCTCCTTTATTATAGCTGTCGATAGATTGTATACATTTGTAAATTGATCGGATGCAAATGTACTGTTTTTGCAGCTTTGGGTCAAATTGAGAAATGTATACGCGGTAACTTCCGTGTAATACAAAAGAAACAAATTTTATAATAGTATGCGTTTCAAACATACCGAGTGGTTACATATTTGTGTGCCGTTCAAATGACTTTTGCTTCTCATCGTTTTCTATGAGTAAAAATCCATGCGGTATGTAAAATTTTCTATCTTTGTGGAACCAAAAACAGTGACAGTCAATAAATGTTTATCATATATTATATTCCACATTCATAGAAGTCGGAACTTATTCATTTTCGTGTATCTATCTTGACTTGTTACGTAATACAACATGTAAGGCAAAGAGAAATAATAATTAATCAGCTACTATACTCTTAATTGACTTATTTCTGATACACGCCTAGGTTGATCATTAAGCTTTTCAATATTATTTTCGAATAAATGAAATTAATTATACTACATTCAACATTGGTTATGAGAATCAGAGACATATGCAATTTATCCATTGGATTATTAGATAAATTCATAAAAACAAATCATTTTCAAAATGGTATCTTAAAATACTAAACGCTTATGAAAATGTCGTTAGAACAGAAAGAGTATCTATCTAGTTAATTGAGTTTAATATGTTACACAATATCATATAGAAATTCTTATAATATTATTTCTTAGGGATCAATTAATGTACAAAGCATAGATAATACAGATATTATTTCTCGCTTTTTAGCAAATTTTTGCATCATCCATTTTTTTGAGTCGGTACACACTTCTTAAACTTATTTTTTCATGTTTTTTTAGTGCAAAATAATTTTTCTCAAGGATACTGCGAGAACCTTCTCCACAAAGCGCAAAAGACTTCATGTCGATTCGATCATTCGTTCAATAATTATGCCAGGAGAAACGAGGAAACAGTTGTTATGCAATAAAAAGTGTTCCGTTCGTCATAGAGATATCGCTGGACAATAAGACATCAAATATACATATGTACTATATTGGATAAAAATATAGAAGTATTTCTTAACCATTACAGTTTTTGGTACATTGATCATAGCACATTTTATCTATCGCATTGATTTTCAATAATAGAAGATGACGAGCAGAAAAAGTTTGTGTAGTACGTGTGGAATGTGCAATGCGTGAAAATGTACACGCAGCATGCCTCACAGATACGGTTAACCTAATACGTAGAGTCAAAGTGGTCCATAACACGCAATCCATTTTCGGAAAAGTGGCAAGTGTTTCAACATTTATGAACTGTAATAGATATGTTAGGAAAAGTATTGCATAAATAAAGATAATATAAATTCTGTGTTGGAAACGTTTGCTTTATCCGGTTTAAGCTACCTTGAATAATCCGTTGGAATGCTGTGATTGAACTTAATTATTTGCAGTGCTAATGCTGTGTCATGGTTATTATTAGACTAATACATCATTGTGCTTAGCCAGGCCCAGCCAGGAATTGTCCCACCAATGCACGATCAGACTTCAGAGACTATTGCGGCAGGAAAGACATTTGAGCATCGACTAGTTGAGCAGTAAACGATTTGAATTGAAATAGGAAAAGGCCGCACCCACTAGTCAGCAGTGACCGGCATTCTACTGCAGCTTTGTTAACTGGATCGACACTGTTACACCTCAACTTATTAAACACTTTGAACTGGTCGATTAGCTAGTTTGATTTTTTAGCACGAAAAGGGACACAGTTTTCCGAGAGAAGAGGCCCGCGAAATGGTTAGAGCGCGGGGTTCATGTTTGCGTACTAGTGTGTCGGAGCTCGGACTGCCTCTTAAGGCACCGATGATCGGTACGCCGTCGATGTGGGTGTCACGATCTTTCCTTCTTCCTCTCCAATCCTCTCCCACCACTCACCTCTCATTGCCAGCTCTGTACCAACTGGTAGACCATTGACGAGGTGCAGAGCAGCATACGGTATTACGAGTCAGGCTTCGCAAGTCCTAAATATGGGCGATTCCACGCAAAGTGATCACACCTTTTGACACTTTGTCTTCGATTTTGATGAAATTTGGTGAACATGTAATCCTAAATATACAACCACATTATCTGCATTTCGTTGGTAAAAATGTCAATTATTATGCAAGTTATGTGCATTGCAAAATTGGTGCAACTTTTTTTTAAGAAAATCATAACTCTGGAACGGTACGAGGTATCGAGAAGCGCGAAACGCAGTTTTACGCAGAAAAGATTGAATTTTCCTTAAAAAATATTTGAGGAACGTAGCGACCTTCTTAATTTATTTAAAAATTGTTCAAAAATTTTAATTATTTATAATTCCGAAAACACACTTTTGTCCGTTTTGAAAAAAATCATGGAGGTGCATTGAAGTCTCCTCTAAAAGCCCTGTAAATTTCCACGTGGTCAATTTAAAATTCTTTGAGATAAAATTCTTCATGCGTTACCGGAACACGAGCTCGGCGCTCGGAGACCAGCGCGCGCCTGTGCGCCACGGATGCTTGCACACGGACCGCCGCTACCGATCACGGCCAACCACCCTTTTCACCTAAATAAAACCTCGGGTACGTGGTTGAATTATTCAATGTTTGCCTGGGTAGATGACTCCAGGCTAATACTTAACCATAAAGTACTGAACACTGTTTCTTCTCTGTGTTTACGGTCTAAATTACAGAAGGAAGTATCGGTAGATTACAATTATCCAACGGACCCCATCGTATATCGAACTGAAATTAATTGTGTAGGTGCATCGAAGGGTTGTGAGTCTGTTTTTGAATTTTTTTCTAGGTCACTCCTGCGTTTCCGAAGTTATACAATTTTATTACCTGTGACTGCAGATACAAACGCCCTTTCCTGGTTTGAACTCATCGCAGTCACCCGTTTGGCGACTACCACGAAGTGAAGGTTTTAACAACTGCCGCTGAAAACCGTTACTTAGCCGGAAAAACGTTGAAACATTTTAATTACATTGCAATTTCGGACATATTACATCACAACACTACCGCAGTCCATTTGTATCGATGTAAATTTTATGACACTTTCAGAAATATCAATCCCCCGATTAATAAAGTATATTATTTTTCTGATGGCACTGCTGCTCAATATAAAAATAAAAAGAACTTTCTTAATTTATGTTTTCATTCCGAGGACTTCGACTGTCCAGCAAAATGGCACTTTTTCGCGACATCTCATGGAAAAGGTCCATGTGATGGATTAGGGGGATCATTAAAAAGAGCAGCAGCACAAGCTAGCTTGCAAAGAGTAACAGAAGGTCAAATAACAACACCCTTACAATTGTATGATTGGGCCAGAATTCAGTTTCCTAATATTTCGTTTAGCTATTCCACTAATGTGGATTATAATAATCACGAGGAAAGGCTTTCCAAAAGATATGCAAAAGCCAAAACACTGTCCGGTACTCTTAAATTTCACGCACTTATTCCAGTTAGTAAAAATCGAATAAACGCGAAATGCTTCTCATTGGCTGACAAATTCCAAAGTTTCAATATCGAGTCGAGTTAATTTTTTTGGCTAATCCTACGCAAGTAAATAATTTTTTTTCTATCTGTGTACCTTTTTTCTCCTTCTTGATGTAAACAATGTACATATGTTGTGTACTACGAGTACACAAATACAGTTTTTAATGTGACCTCAAGTCGCTCTCAAGCCCGAATAACACAGAGAGGAAACAGTGTTCAGTACTTCATAGTTAAGTATTAACCGGGAGTCATCCACTCAGGCAAAGATTGAATAATTTAACCATGTACCCGAGGATTAGCCCTTCATTTAGGTGAAAAGGACGGTTGGCAGTGATCGGTAGCGGCGGTCCGGGTGCAAGCATCCGTGGCGCACAGGCGCGCGCTGATCTACGAGCGCCGAGCTCGTGTTCCGGTAACGCATGAAGAATTTTATCTCAAAGAGTTTTAAATTGACCATCTTGAAATTTACGGGGCTTTTAGAGGAGACTTCAATGCACCTCCATGATTTTTTTCAAAACGGACAAAAGTGCGTTTTTGGAATTATAAACAATTAAAATTTTTGAACAATTTTTAAATAAATTAAGATGGTCGCTACGTTCCTCAACTATTTTTTTTAGTGAAAATTCAATCTTTTCTGCGTAAAACTGCGTTTCGCGCTTCTCGATATCTCATACCGTTCCAGAGTTGATTTTTTTTTTAAAAAGTTGCACCAATTTTGCAATGCACATAACTTGCATAATAATTGACATTTTTACCAACGAAATGCAGATAATGTGGTTGTATATTAAGGAGTACATGTTCACCAAATTTCATCAAAATCGAAGACAAAGTGTCAAAAGGTGTGATCACTTTGCGTGAAATCGCCCATATGTTCAGAGATCGTGCTAAAGTTATTATCCCTTAACAAATTTCGAGTCTACTTATTACCCAATCAGCTCTAAGTCAATTCTGGGATAGCACAGAGCATCTTTCAGCTCAGTCGTGCTCAGGTTTCTATTCTCCTATTAACCCCTTTTGTTAGTGGCCTTCCAAAAAAATGCCCTAAACTCGAAGTTAAACCTCACTATTCCACTAGAATGTAGGGCTTAAATACCCGAAAAACCCAGTGAAAAGGGACTATAGTGGGAGTATGGCTGCCAAGGGTCTGACTATGCTTGAGGTTTAAGAATTTACGAGGGACAAGAGTGCACAGCTGCATAATGCACTCCTATTAGGAATTCGGACGAATACTAAAGAGATAACGTGGACCGGAAAAGTGGAAGTCACAGTTTTAAGGCTCAAAAAATACACAGGAAAATGTTATGTGGGAGACTAGTAAGCTAAAATTATTGAATCTGCGCCTGAAATAAAGCTAAGAAAAGTAGTCCGATAAGGATGAGTATGTAACAATGGCACGGAGAATCAGCTTATTGCTCTCGCGAATAATTGGAGTCGACATTAAAATATTTTTCTACGTCAGTGACCGTCAACTTTCATCTATTTATAAAATCCGTTTGAAATATTGATTTCAGATGCGTCATTTGATCTGTGGGGTGTCCTCGCAACGTTTTTTGAAAAGGAAGCAAGTACCTTGTAACGCCAAAGATTGAATCTGCCGTTTTTGTTATTTTTTGTATACTTATGGATAAGTTTCAGAAAGAATACAGCTTTTAGCACAAACCAGTCTCATTTAATTCCCATTTCCATTTCTTTTTTTTAAAATCCTAAAATTGGTAGCCGTTTCGAGACTTGAGTATAGATGTAACCCCTTAAGAACACCCGACGATGATCTCCGCACCAAGTAGTGATAACGATTTAGCCCGGGCGAAAAATTGTCGCCGAATTTGTTTCTGGAATATCTCAGAGATTTGCGGTACGAACTAATTCTTTTTGGATTTATATTTTTCTGTGACTTTTTCTGATTTCGATGACCTAAAGCGCAATGGAATCGGTCCATTAGTTCAGGAGATAGAAATCTTTGAAATATTCCTTCTGTAGCGAAAAGTTACTAAGTTTCTTCTTCTCCTTCTTCTTCATAATCAAGACACTTAGAATGTCGCTTTCCATTTTTCGCCGCTAGGTGGCTCGCGGCACCCTGTGTATGTATGTACGTTTGGACGGGCGCTTGGTATCAGAATATCTCGGACCGTCAGTCAGGTAGTATTAGAATATTAGATACATAGCGCTAAGCGCTGTCTTTCCCGCGGCCAACGGCATAGAGTCAACGGAGTTATTAACAATAAACATTTAATTTCTAATAAGAATGACTCATTTGCTTATCTGTTGTTTCATTAAAGTCGATGACATTTCTGCATAGAAGTATCTGGATATAGCCGATTTCTTAGTGATCTGTGATGCTCGTATACTTAAATTACTTGAAACTTAATAACGTTTCAATGATTGCATGTGCCGTGTATATAGTGAAACAAATGTCTAATTTTGCTGAAGGTTGTACTGCGTTAATCAGAAGAATCGGTTGATTCTCGATGCCAAGCAGGTTACAAGTTGTATGTGAATATTATAGAATATGACAGCTTTTCAATTCTTAAAAAAAATGAGAAATGAGCACAATAAATATTTATTGCCTTATTAATAATATGTATCCTTAAACAAAATATCGACAATTTCATGAACATGTATGAAAACATTAACATTTCTTTCTTTTCAAATGTCCAATAAGAGATTCGGTAAATTAACGCTAATTCAAAGATTCAATAGTATAACCGCGTTAACGTATCTTATAATTGCAATTCGTCGTTAAGCCATAGTCACGTAGCTCTGTTTTATGATTGGGACCCTCACTCATTCTTGCACCCGCATGATTGGAATGAGAGGCGCGTGGTGCACAAGGAGTCCGAGGTGCTCACCCGTGCTGCGCAGGTATTAACCCAGGTATCCCTCAATAAGGTCAGGTTATGATCAGCTAATAATTGACAGGCCGAACAAAAAGGTGAAAGATGTTAAGTAATCTCACGTTCCACTCTAGTATGTGTCCCGTTACGAGCTGCGGATTTGTGATTTCTGAAGATACTATTAAAGTAACATCAAAATTAAAATCAATAGTTCATAACAACGGGCTGAGTCTCTGTGTCACGTACAGATATTATTCAGTATTATTCTCTTATTCCTATGATCTACAGAGCATCCAAATCGAATCATTATTTCAGGAGATATTAATGAATTCTGGTTCCAAGAGAATGACTGGATTTTAATACTGGCGGCATCATATGTAATTGTCATATGAGATTGATACTTCAGTTGTTGAGATTCTGCAATATAATCTACAGTCAATTACAGTTTTGCAGTGTGCACGTATCTATATGTGGTACACCTGCGTCAGTGCCTTGTCAATTTGGCTAATAAACAGCCATTTATTTAAATGCACATACTTATACAGGGTGATGCACAAGACGGGAATCCGCTTTTTACCATCGAATTATCGGTAATACCGACATTGCATAATTGTTTTGGTAGCCGTCTAATGTCACTTGTCTTATGTCGCTGGCTGAGCACTACACGGAGTGAATCACGACAGATGTCGGCGGCGTATCAATTAATTGGGAAATTGAAAATCTCGAGGAAACGTTACTTATGCCCTTCAATGAAACTGTTTTATTTTTAATTCTAAATTATAGGGTAATTCTAAATTATATGGTATCCGTATCAAGTCTTGTGTCATCAGGAAACTCGGTAGAGTTTCGCGCCAAGTAGTAGTGATATACCGATCAAAAACATTAAAATGTAAAAAAATACGCCAAGTAGCAGTTGGATTTCCCCACAAAATTGAAATATAACAAAAAAGATAATAGATATCATACACGAAAGCCAAGTGTTCATTCTAAGATACCTCGATTTAACTCGCATTAGCAATCAACAACAAATTAACGATTAACAATAAAAAAAACTTGGCGTGTGCGCGCTTCATTGCGAGGTAAAAAGGTAATGGGAAACTAATTCAAAACTAAAACTCACTTTATTACAATTTGTAACGAAGCACCCTGAACAAATTAGTCCAAAAAGTTCGATTTAAAGAGCCAAGGAGGTTCGTGACACCTCCCCGCACCACGGACATCCCACGAGCCGATGCGATCTCGGGCTCCGAACCGAGCGGCCACCTGCATGGTAACCGCGCTGTTGATCGCGGCGACGCACAGTGGCCGATTTGGGTCTAAAACGCGCGCATTTGACTTTATGGTCGGAAAAAGTCAATGAAACAGGAATGAAACTTTATCATTATATCCTTATTCTGGATGATCCAGAGCACAAGAAATGTTAATGAACAATTTTTTAATTTCATATTGTTTTGAAGATAATAAGAGTTTTATATAACACATTCTTATGTATTCAAATGGGGAACTTTAACTTTGTTTACTAATCGAGCATCCTAGAGCATCCTAGTGCATCCTTGTGATTTATTTATTCCCTGAAAATAGATTTTTTCCCGCGTATTTTGGCGTATAATTCATCTGCGGCTAATTGCGGCTACTTGTGTTATAAATTATTAAACTTATAAAATTATATTCAAACCGAAGAAAATTTAGAAAGAAAAGGATGATTGTACAGGTAGTTGGAAAGAGGACAAGTGATGTGGTGTACCTCGCAACTTAGGTCAGTCTCGATCTCAGTAGGGTGTGAACTCTAACAAAACCTGAATAACTAATTAACTATTGCGTAATTAATTAATTAATCATTAATAATAATTAATAATTTGAGAAATGCTTAATACTTCAATTATTTAAGTATAAAGATTGTTTTTCTTTCAGTAATTAATTGACTAAAGATTAACAAGTAAGCAATTAAATAATTGTTAATTTATTTAAATAATTGTTAATTTGTTTAAATAATTGTTTTATCTTCAAAAGTAATCTTTTGAAACGTAGACTCTCTCCTGTGTCGCGACACAGGAAGACGATTAAATAATTGTTCATTAATTTAAATAATTATTCAATCTTCGAAAGGGAACTTTTGAAATCTATAATTAAATATTTTATTAATTGCCAGGAAAAGTAGAGAGTCTACGTCTCAAAAGATCACTTTTGAAGATAAAACAATTATTTAAACAAATTAACAATTATTTAAATAGGCGAGGTGAAATCCATATCTCTTGAACGACTGAACCGATTTGCTTGATTCTTGGCTCATTGGATTCAGAAAAATCAGCGATGAAATACAAAATTTAGAAATAAATCTGCGGAGCGGTAACTTTTTCATAAATCGAGGTGAAAGTTTTATAGCGGACGAAAACCGCTACACTTCGGGATAAGTATCCTCGGTAGTCGCGCGCTGTACTACATATAACTACTACTTGGCGCGAGACTCTACCGAGTCTCCTGACCTGATACAATTGCGAGCACAGATGGAATGATGATGATACCAAATACATTTAAGGAACAAATTCATCGTCAGCGGAATCTATCCTTTGGGTCATCAAATCAAATGAGTTTCAAATCGATTACTTTATAATAATATTTGTAAATATGATGATGCATCTGCCTAGGGGCATTTGGTAATCTGAAATTTCACAAAATTCTAAAACTTTAAAAATATAAAGGGAATCTTCTCAAATACGGAAGTATTCTTCGGTTACCAAGATCTATATAAAAGAGTAAAATCATCATCCCCTAAGTCAGGTCACTTTTGCTGTGTTTATCAACGAGATGGTAAGAGCTACTTAAAACGAGTCAAATGATAAATAAGCCACATTCATAGGCACTGTGAGACGGCGCATAACACATAATTTATTTATTAAATAATAGAATTCAAGAATTATTCATTCCCGCCCCGACCCCCCAAATTCGAAATTGCTGTTTTTGTTATAGCCACGTATTCCCTGTAACATGTTTCTTATTTTGTAATCTTTCAATTTTGAATTTTAAGATCTTCACCCTTGATTTCCCTAAGCAAGCTGTATGATTGAAAATACTTTGAAGTAATCCGTATTCTCGTACCCAGCCTGTTATGTATATTATATAAATATGTCAAACAATATAAAAAATTCTTACCAATGATAATCTTGCAATATCTATCGGTGGAATTATAGTTATAATAATTACTCTATTATATTGCAGACCGAATGCAAACTTCATGGGTGAATCTCGTGCGTTTTAACGGCCGTTCAGTATTTGTGCACGTACCAGATGTTTATATATTTTGATATTGTACATCAAAAAATAAATACAAAAAATTTTAAACTGCGGGGTTTTAGTAAAATGCACTAAAAACTACAAATAATTTGTTTAGCTATCACAACATTCTTGGTCATACGTGATTTATAAAATCATGGGACAGTCATAATTGTATTGGTTATTATAAGAAATAGGGCGAGACGGGACGAATCAACTCAAATTTAATAAAATATTCTATCGTCATTGCAACTACATACCTATGCAAAACGTCAAGAAAATCGTGTGGGTGGAACTGGGTCAAAAATAGATTTCAAGATTTGACCAAGCCAGAGATAAAAACCTAAATAAAACCGTGTAATAATGAAAACAAAAAAATCTGACAACGAATGGCAGCGTTGCCAAGTTGTTTGTATGTTACAAGGGAGCAGTTTCCAAAAATGCGTGATCGTGCAGGTGTCAGGATGGGGGGCAATCGATACGATTAATATTTTAAGTACAGCGCGGCGAGAAAATTCCCTTTACTCCCACGCCGCAGGAATCAATATGCATGTAATCCGACGCCCATGGCGCGACGTGGTCACCGTACGCGTGGTCGTTCTCTTATTAAACGTTCACAAAGTTCGTTAGGGATCGTTAACCGACGTAGATCACATGCCATGTTGACCAGGCTGGCCGACGAAACCTTTATTGGCAATTCCGGCAACCTACAGGAGTACGCATTTAACGAACGGATGCACGTAATCTCTTCGCTCCCTAAAATAATTACACTCCACGCTTGCAGCTTCCAACGATCGAAGACCTCTTACGTAATTTTCGATTTATACGCTTCACCTATTACCTGCAATACGGTAGAACTTTCCCAAATCGTAACACGTTTTTCCAAACTTTTTTTCTATTATCTGAATACTTTCTTATATTATTCTTCTAGTTTTTCTTCATGCTAGTTTTCATGATTTCATAAAAAACCATATTAGTGGCAAAACAGTGTATTCGAGTAGTAGAAAGTTCCTATAACTTTATCCAGATAAAACATATTCTGCTGAACTGATAAGTTAGTCTAAAATGTAAACTATAAGCACCACCCTGTGTCTTTAGAATAAGATGTGTATAACCACTTAGTATGCTAGTATGGCCAACTTTAAGTAACATATTGGTAGATAAAGTAAAGGTAGACTTATGTAGTAACAACTTGCTTTTTGCGGTGGACAATATACAGGTGAAACGGCTTATCCGAAAGAAAAAAATCAGATGGTGATCGAAACTAATAAGATTGTCTAATTATATATGCGTTGTAGCTGATCTTGGATATCGTTCTCGAAAACTCGACACGGACAGCACCATGGCTTGAAGAATTTTTGAAGTAAAGGCCCTAACCAGATAAGGGGTTCAAAACTACCTCCAGCGATACTTTTTTTCCTAATTTTCCATGGTTTGCTTCTTGAAAGAAACAGCTTTTCTCATCAGTTTTTATTTTTTTTTCTTCTACAATACCGTACAAAAAAAATTTGAAGATTTTTTTTCAAAAACTTACTGAAGAAATGTACAAAATATATTTTTTCAGATTTTATCCTCAATGCATAAAAACTGTGGAATTATACAAAGGCAAAAAGTCGACCGTTTAATATGATGTTTTTGAGAGGCAATGACGAAAAAATTATGGACGAAATCTCTTTCCTCTTTCACCATTCTCAAATTATTTCAGATTTTTTGAATCAGTTGTTTTGAATTGACATATTACAATACAATGGAGAAAGGGGTAGTGGGGGTGACTAGAAGCCCGTAATTAAACCTTTAAACCTAAATCTCACAGAATGGCACTCGTATGGCGTTGTCGAGCAGAGTACTGCTCTGTTTAAACAATTGAATTCGTAAGGCTTTAATTTCAGCGGATGGGTGTATAGCGACATCGGGTTGTCGGCGAATCGATGGTCTAGATGAAAGCTACCATTTGCGCATTTAACATCTAACGATTTCATTGATTTTCCCGAGATGACAGAGAATGATTTAAACATCTTTTTTACGGGCATGTGTCAATTATCTCAAGCTATTTCCTACCTCCCAAAAACATTAAAATGCTAAAAAATCCCAAGTAGTCCGCCCACCCTCCTAACCATCAACCTGCCAACCTCATCAAAATCATTTAAAGATGATCAAAAATAGAAATGTTATATCACTGGAAAACGAAAGCCAAGTTAAAATTAAAAAAATACTTGGCGTGTGTGCTTTCATGAGTATTATCCAGTATCACGTAATTGACAAGGATACCACTATTTTTAGCAATATTACCATAGGTAAGAGCCTCGAATAAAGCGCATGCGCCACGATTTTTTTTAGATTTTAACTTGGGTTTTGTTTTCCAGTGATATACATTTCTATTTTTGATCATTTTAAAATGATTTTAATGAGGTTGGCGAGTTGATGTTTAGGAGAGCGGGCGGACTACTTGGCTTTTTTTGCGTTTTAATGTTTTTGGAAGAATTTCATGTCTTTCTGTTAGTTTCGAAATTATTTATGCAAAGTACCGGAAGTAGTACTTGCTTAACAAATTTTAGCTTTCTCGTTTAAATGGCTCCGAGCTGCAGACTGGACAACTGTGATTGTCTATAACTGTATTGAAAAAGTGGATACTGCTTATCTGTATTAGAATTTGAGTAGGTGTTCGCGAGCGAACGTGAGAGTCTGATGGAGGGAAGGAAAAACACTGCTCGGACACTTAAATTAAACACTTAAATATAACTTTATTAATGGTAATGACTACAACTAAAGAGTTAGTAACCGACACAGCCGATGAGCTTTCTCAATGGGGAGAGAAGAACCGAGAACTGCCGAAAAGACTTCCGTAGTACACAACACTGAGCCGTTACGATCGAGAATCAATGAGACAATGACTGCCGGAAGAGAAGCAACCGGCAAGCCAGCGCTGATGGCGCTTGAGCTGCCCTTGGGCCCGAGAGGTGCTGCCGCCGTCCGGCAACGTCATGAGATTGAGTTAACCGAACCTAGGGTAGCGCTAGATCTTTGAGGCACTCGAGGGTGGACGCGGATTGGCCGCTGTGCGTTCCGGTCGAGCGCCCTACTGGCGCGACGACCGAACAGTAGGAATGAGTTTAATTACTTTCATAGAGCTGCACTAAACTTGAAATGAGCTTTTTATCATCGAATTATCAGAAATACCGACATTTGCGTAATTGTTTTGTTAGCTGTGTAATGTCACTTGTGTCTTGTGTCGCTGAGCAATACACGGAGTGAATTGTGACAGATACCAACGGCCTATCGATTAATTCAGAAATGCAAAATCTCGAGGAAACGTTACTCGTACACTCAAACACTGTTTTATTTTTAATTCTGAATTATATGATAACCATATTGAGTCTTATGTTATTTCAAACTTCTGTGAACTAAATCTCCGGGGAGCGGGCTATGATTATTAGAATGAACACTTATTAGTTTAAATTAATTTAAAAAGCGGCTCGCGCGCTTGTTGCATATAGCTAATAACAGAAGGCTCTATAGCTAATTACTTAGCGCGAGACTCTACCGAGTCTCCTGATTTAGCGGAAATGTTAAATCAGGATAATCAGATTAACGTGCAATATGCAAAAAGTTTTAAAAATATTCTTAACATTTCTATAAAATCTCGCCACATTAATACCAGAACACTAACATTGTTTTATTGAATATCGGCCCAATACTAACGGTATTAGCGGGATTTCACGTTACGTGTGCAATTGTGTAAATGGTAAGCGTACCGTAGGATGCTGTTCACACGTAGCTACTGTAATTTATTATTTAATTTATGCGCGATATTTGGTAAAAATTGTAAAAGCAACCGAAATACTTTCCCGTCTTTTACAACTGCGAATGTAACTTCTGTTATAAATGAAGATAGTGATGACGATTAATTGACATGGTTTATATTTATAACGTATGTGGAATGTAGTAGAGTTAGATATTATTTAGTATGGCCCCAATTTACGAAAATTCGAAAAAACAGTAGAGAGTCAATGTGGCCTTTTTTCAGTGGTATTGCTGACATTCTTTCCTACATAGCTTACGTGTATGTATATTCCTCAAAAAATCCGTAAAAAATCTTAAATGATTTGAGAATGATGAAGGAGGAAATAGACTTTTTTCATAATTTTTTTCGTCAATGCCGCCCGAAAGCGTAATATTAAAAAATCGACTTTTTTTCTTCGTATAATTTCTCACTCGCTATACAATGAGGATAAAATCTGAACAAAACATATTTTGTATATTTCTTTAGCAAGTTTAGGAAAACAAATTTTCAAAATCAAAATTCTTTGTACGATATTGTAGAAAAAAATAAAAGCTTAAAATTAGATTTTCCTCTGTTACTTTTAAACGGAAAGAGTTAGAAGCCTACATTTTTTAGGAAACTGCTTCTTTCAAAAAGCAAACCATGCAAAATTTTTAAAAAATGGTATCGTCGAGGACAGTTTTGACCCCTCTTACCTCACTAGGGCGTTTAAAATCAATCGGCCAATTAGTCTCTGTGCTACAATATACCCACCGATTTTAAAGATCGGGTTTCTAGCATTTGAATTTACGGATTTATTTTCATTGTCAGTTAGCTACTTCTGTATGTTAATCATGACTTTTGGGATGTATCGGATGCGGTATTAAAATTTTCACAATATATTTATTGTTGAAATAATAAGTCGTAATATATTGTTCACATAGCTATAATGCGTTCGAGGATTACATTTTTGTGAATGGATGACACCACAACTTTCTTGAGCGGACCCACGCTTCATAACGGAACTCTGCTAACTAAACGGAACATGCGCGAGGCCCGACTCGAACAACAGAAAAAGGAAATACGCCATCTGTGTCGCGAGGCCTCAACATTTATGGAATTTCAAACTCTTGAAAATGCAAAGATAAACTCGATTTTTGCTCTTTCCACTAATCCCAACATTAAAACATAGTTGACAGAAATAAAGAATATATATTACAGAATGTCGAAAATCGGAGACCAGTTCTAACATTTCTGTGAAGAGTGCATGTCGAAATCCTGTGTAAAAACTGTACTATCAATTGAAAATCTCTATTCCACGTCTCATGAGTGGCCAACGTTTCCTCAGGTGAATTACAATTGACCCGCTGATCAAGGAGTTCAAGTTTAACCACAGTTTTCCGTAAAGTTGATTAGTGCTAATCGAGGATGGAATTTGTCATTCCGGAAAATGGAAATGACAAGTGAAATAGGTTTACCCGACGGCAATCCAAGACGAATACCGCATACACTTCTTGGTGTATGTGCAATTGCACACAAATGCTTTGCTGGAAAAATTTCGATATGTCCATATTTGTGTATATTGATTTTACCACTTTGTTTATCAAGTTTCTCAAACAAAATGTACGCAATTAGTTATATGTATTTGTCTACACCTATACCCGAAATAAATTCTGCGCCTAAGGGGGAACGCATATTTTGGGAAAGGCCAGAGCTGACACCCCGCTTTCTCAAGCTTGCGGTGAATTTAGTAACTAATTTTGATCGGCTGCCTGCTGCAGCTGTGTGCCTCTACCATGTTTCTATGTGTGTACACCAAAAGCCTCTTTTGTTTCTGCCCGATCAATGCTGGGTCGTTTGAGCCGCCTCGGTCTTGAGCTTTCGGACGATGCCCAGCGCGACTTATTTCACCAAAAATTGACTACTTTTCTATATACGATTAGGGTAGAGGGAAAAATACTGCCTAATAGAACGTGGCAAACAGATTTAAAAAGCTACGTGCGATATTTTGCAGAAATCCGTTCTTTAGACAGAAGAATCAGGAGACTCGGTAGAGTCTTGCGCCAAGTAGTAGTATATCGATATATAAGATCCGCCTTTAAGTGTGTCTATTTTTTTTCTACAGGTTTTCCTCACATATATTTGTGTATGAAAATAATCAGCTTAAATCGCTCTATAACATATATCTAAATCATTGAAATCGGTGATGAGCCGTCTTTCTAAATAATTACCCATGCTTTTATTTAGTTAATAAAAGAGTATACTGTCCTTGCCCCTGTCCCTGTGATCTTATCATTATTAAGAATTATAAAATGTCAAATGTGTTTGGTGAACGAGTGCTGATTACCAATAGTTAAAATTGTCAAGTGTGTAGCATATTAATCTTTAAAGCAATATTAGCAATTATTTATTTACAGTTCAAGGGAATGCTAGGTATTAGTAACCAGTACTTGCTTAACCTAATTTCAGCACTTTAGGTTTGCGCTCCGTCAGCTAGGTACTTGACAGTTAGGAATAATTTGTAAAGTGTTAAGTCCAATCATTTAAAATTTCAATACATTATAGCTATTGGGAATCTCTCTTTTGCTACTATGAATCATTATTTGATTTAACACTTTATAATTATAATATATAAACCAAGCAAAATGCTCATAGGCAGTCTAATTTAGTTGTATCATGACTGTTAAGTTCATCGCTCACGGAATACTTCAGCTAAAGAATAAAATGAATTAAGCAAGCAATAATTATCAATCACGTGTCATTTAGCGATATACTAGCTATGGATAATCAGTACTTGTTTAGTAAATTTCATTACTTTAGATTGTGCGCTTCTTAAGCTATACATTTGGCAGTCAAGGTACACCAATGTTAGAGTGCGTATGAGGGTATAGCTTATCTAATCTGTAATTTAAATGCATCCTAGCTATTGGTAATCAGTAAATAGGTGCTGATTATTACCAATAGCTATCATGATTGTAATTTTCAACAGACTAAAGGTAAACTTTTAAATTATATTAGGCAAGCTGTAAACCTCATACTGTTTGAATTTGAAATGTTGAATTTGTCAAGTGCAAGCTATATTATGTAGGAAATCTATATACTCAAACTCAGCTCAATTTCTTAGATCTACTCGTATGTGCATGATTAAGTTATAAATACGTTATAACATTAAAGTTACGTTACAACATAAAACGATATAGATATCATACAAGGAAGCCAAGTTTTCATTCAAAAATACCTCGATTTAACTCGCATTAGCAATTAACAATAAATTAACAATAAACTAGCGATTAACAATAAAAAAAACTTGGCGTGTGCGCGCTTTATTCGAAGCACGTGCTCTGGCAATATTGCTAAAAAACTTTTAAAGAAATTAAATTGTAATACGTGGATTTTAGGTTTGAATCAGTTTCCCATTACTATTTTACCTCGCAATTTGGTTTGATGCTTTCGAAAGAGCAAGGTGCATGCTACAAGTACACATAAAATTTGTGGGTGGTTGCCGGGTATATGGGAAAGAAAACGTAGTCGAAAGTAATAGGTATTGGGAGTGCGTCGACTTCTCGGCGGAGCACGCAGGCAGGTGAGCGACTGTCCGTGAGTATCAATACAGGCGTGGTGGGAGTGTGCGTGCGAGGCCGACAGGGTTAGCGGGCCTCCGAAGTTTACAGATGATTCCTCCAGCTTGTGAAGAATCAAAGTTTGGCCTGATTGACTCGAAGGTCCGAAACCCATGCTATAACTGCATGTATAGCGTTTGCAGGAAATGGCGTAGTGGGCAGGGTGAAAAACGCGTTTATAAAGAGCGGAAATTGGAAGCGAAACGATTTCTCGATGTTGCATACGAGTTGACAACCGCCTCTTCGTGTTACCGACGATACTTCGCCGTTCCGAACAAATAGCGCTAGCGCACCAAATGACCATTTGTTCAAGTTGTATATCCCATTTGTTAAGTTGTAGTTCAAGTTGTATTGTATAAACAAATGTTATACTTTTTCTTTACTTTAATGTAAAATTTTGTTAGGAAAATGGTACCGATTGAATCAGTAGACCATAAAGTTTAACTGCAGATACAGTATTTCTCTTATAATACAGCAAGAAAGTTGAATCAATTGAAAAGTTCCAGCGGCGTCTTAGTTTGGTTAGATGACAGTACTGGCCGCTTAGCAAGCCTAACTTACAAATCGAAGTTTCTGTATTTCAGCACGTTTATATTAGAAATCCTTATATGCAGTTATTCCTTGGAATATAAAGTTTTGATTATTCTATCTAATTTTACAAAACTCTGCAATATGTCCAATTTAAGTGTAAAACTCATCTACGCTTTGCGCTGCATGTGGTAGTGTATCCATATGATTCGACGCGCATGCGTTGTGACAGAGCGTTTCCCCTTGGGGAAGGTTCTCAATTATTTGTCGAGCAATATCTCTTTATACATATTATGATATTGCCATTCTATTCAGTCACGGTCAAGAGTAATCTCGGAATTTGGTCATATTTCAACTACCTGCTGCATCCTACAGATTATGTTAGTATAATTACTCCGAAGACATTACGAACTTTCGGGAACTGACTTTCTATATCTTATATTACGACGTGGATTAATCAATAAAATTTTTATGAATGAGAAAATGAAAGATATTGAATACCTGGAAGCAATTTCAAGTCAACTTGAATTACTTGCAGAAATTAATATCGGGTTAGCTGCAGCGGCAGCCATAGATGTACAATTGCGGAGAATTAATTAAAACTCCAATGAAAGGGAAGGAACAGCATTGTAGATTGAAATGCAGAACTAAGTAAAACAAATGTAAATAGAAAAACGTATGATCAAAAAGTTGTAAAATAATATGCACAGTGTTGTAAAAGTGCACCAAGAAATTAAACGCTCCAGAAGAGATGGGGTTTATTATTAAAAAGGGAAAAGAATGAGTTTATTTTGTTTAATTAACTGATCTCAAACAAAAGGTGATTCGCATTTTGTGATGTTTGTTTAGGAATATCTCTGCGACGGATGGACCAATCCGGAGAAAACCTTTCCTACCTTAATTGTAGAGAGAGCATCCCAAATAGCCCCTTTATCAATAATTTTCCGATTTGTTTAACATTAACCATTGATATTGTAAAATAGTACGTTACTGTTCTTAAATAATCCGAAACTAAAAAATACACCCGAAGAAGACAAAGGGTGATATTTGGTGAGTACAAGTAGGACAGACTTGTTAAAGATACTTTAAAATTAGGTTGAACTTTGTAACGCATTTTTCTGTTACCTATGTTCGAAGTCCGGTCACAGTTTTATACGAAATATTATTTTTAATTTCCAAATTTCTAGATGTCACTAAATCGCAAGCAGTATTATTAAATTCTTTAACAACCAATGTATTTAAATTAATGGCATTATCACCAATGTATTCAATATACTTTATACGTATACATATCCTTAAAATATGTACACTTGCAGACTCAACATCGGTGTATAGTCTGCAGTATACAAAATTTCAATTGATGGTTTATTGCTCGTATATCTTCATATGTATTTTCGCTTTGTAAACTCTGATTTTCATTTAACTCCTTTTCAGTTCTAATATTCGTTGGAGCCTTAAATGAGCCTACATTTGTGAGCACTGTAAAGGTCACAGCGTACATTATATTGTACATTATAAAGGTCGATCGTTTTCCAAAATATGTGGTTTTCGAGCAATTGTAATAATTACAGTTTATTTCACGCTCGAGGTGTATCCGACGAGCATCTCTTGCCCTTAGAGATGTTCATAAACAAGGCTCGGAAAGGTCGCTTGGTACTTTTCCTCGCTAGAACGTGTGGAAATTTCATCTTTCACAAATCTGTTGTTCGGCAAAAATGTTTCGTCTTAAACAAAAACCGTACTTTACTTTGTCGTTCAAACAAAATTCTACAAAATAGTATATTGTGATACAAGTGCGGAAAGTGGTCAATTTCTAAAAACGTGAAGTTGCTGCATGAGCCGAAGGCGTAGCGGCATTGACAGGAGGACGAGTGTGGAATTTGTCGAACGTGCCGAAGGCGAGTGCATTCGCAGCAATGAATGCTGCGAATTTTCATTTTGAGTGAATTGACGAAAGACGAAGTATGATTTCTATTGACATACGTCTCTGAATTTGACAGAAAACGTAACATAATACCGTTTGTATACTTAGGCTTAATGGTTGCCAAAATCACAAACTGCAAATTTATGTAAGCATGAAAACAACAAATTCTTTTGTACTTTTCAGGGAATTTTTTGTGCTGCTTATTTTTTACTTTTCAGCTCTTTTAGTTTTCAGTTCTCTGGAACACTGTCAGTTTTCGAAGTCGGTCACATTTTCTTAAAAATATATTTTTTTTACTATACCATTTTTCTACCCCAAAGTTGCAATCAACCTTTATTTAGCAGTGTAAAGTATCACATCCTTGTTCTGCGACTGTGGAATCTTAATTGCTTCAGTATTAAGGAAAAATGGCTTAATAGATTTTTTAAAATTCTATTATAATTCAATAGTGATTTGGCTTTTATTTTCCGAAATTGTTAACGTAACACAGTTTAAACATTTGGAGAACTTAGGCACTGAATGATGTACTTCACCAATTCCAGCCTTAACTTCGCCCAGAATGCTTTCAAAAAATCAATATATACTTATTAATAATGTTAAGCTTACAGATTGGTAGCGTATATTTGTCAATAAGCGTCGCCATAAATAACCAATAAACGCGATGATTACAGTTTACGGTGATACGGTGCCGATGTCGGTAAATACCGGGCTAACCACTTAATAGGTTCCCATCGCATCACGTGTTCAAATTGTGGCTGATATGTGCGGCGTTGATTGCAGATATTAATTAACCGCAACCATAAAATGTAAGAGTGTCAAATATGTCAATGCAAAACCAGCTAAAGGAGAGAGCACTATGCAACGCTACCGTTCTTGTACATAGAAACATGAATACAGAGTATCTAAAAAGACGCGACTCATGTATTAGTGATCGATGCAACTCTCCACATTGCCATAAAAAATCGGTTTTTAATTTCCTCGAGTAACGTCAATGTAGACAGTCATGACTGAAAGAACGTTCTGAAAAGTACGCGCCAGCACTGCGGAAATGTTAGATGCATAATGTAATCAGTCGGGATAAGAAGCCTCGGCTGCCTCGCGCTACTACTGCTTGGCGCGAGACTGTACCGAGATATCTTCTGATATCTGAATTGTATAATGCTCATAGGCTTTCAATATAGGATTCCTGTATAATAGTGTCTATGTTAGACTAATTAGATAATAAAATACATCGTAGTTGCTATATGATTGATACAGAATGATTGTTATGTTTACTTGTAATAGGAGTGTAACGAAATAGCGAAACAGATCTCAGCGCTTGAACGCCTCCGACGGTCCCTCGATGGCTGGTGCCCGGGGGCCGCTTAAATTAAAGCTAGGATACAGCGCATTTCGGTCGAGTATAACGAATTATTTTGTAACTTGGAAGTCTACCAAAACAAACTTTGCAGGGCTATGAGAGGACACCCCAGCCTAGATACCAAATTCGTCTGAGCAAAATAAAAGGCATTTCTATCGGAGGTATTTACAATTTAGATACGCGTATTCATCGACATCCGCTTCTTAGAAGTTTGCATATGTTTGTTTGTATGCATCTACCTAGTCAGACAAATACGAGAATAGCGCAACGACGTTTTAAAACGTCTTTAAAACGTCCGATAGGGATATTCGCGTCGTCTTTGGGATGTCCGCCGATGTCCCAAAAACTTCTCACGTACGTTTGAGAAACGTCCGAGGTTACAAAATGGAAGATTTCAAAGACGTCCACAATGCGTCCGAAGAGACATATAAAAGGCGTTACAAATACATCTCTAACACGTCTAGAACACGTTCTGACCAAGCTGCAAGGAGACATGTAGAAGCCGTTTTAAATACGTCTTTAATATGTGAATGATAGTACTTTCAGTATTCATATATAACTACACTACATTCTAAAAGTAGTGGTTCAAAATGTTATTCCCTAAAATCAGTGTTTGGTTTGGAGAAAACAACCAATTCCGAGATTATAGATATACTATTGGAACAATCTGCAATTATCAAACAACCGTATATTCCAGCCATTTTTAAAATGTTTAAAAGATGTAAAGTGCAGGGGTTATTATAATGTCTTTTGTTCGACGTCTCTGTGACGCTCAAAGAGTACCGCAAAAGGGCAGACATAAAGATGACGTACCGATGTTTTAAAAATGAAAAAATGTAGACAACTTTGAAACGTCTTCGGTAGAACATCTTTAAAATGCCCTACGAATATCCTAAGGCGTGCAGTAGTGAAAATCACATAAAGAAAACTTTTTAAGACCTTCTGTGCTATTTGAATAATTACATAACGATTCTACACAAAAGAATGTTGTATCGCTTTAATCTTCAAGTGACACTATTCCATTGCTACTGCACAGACTTCAGGAGTGTAATATAAAGAAGCTTGTTAGTCGAAGGAGATTTATTTGAATTATTGTTCATAGTATAGTCTAAATAGATTCCAGTAAGTTTTTTCTTGATTTTACAATCAATTTCCATGATTTAGAAGAATTAATAAAGTACTCCAAAGCATTTTAAAAACTCCTTTTCAAACATGCATATAGGAGTATTTGGAATAATTTATTTCAAATCAGAAATGATAGTGTATTCACGGTGAATGCCAAGTTCCGAAATTCGGAATGAAATTGAAAAGCTGTGCGTCGATTGTTCAACCCCGTTCATACTATTGACTACTATTACACAGTATGTAACGCGCCATTTCATATTTTTAACAGCGGTTCACACTGGTTATATGATTTTCACTGTACACAAGCAAATTGTTCTGTTAATATTATAAAAGTTTCCATTCGGCATTTCATTATGCAATAATATTGTGGACCTCTACTTGTTTGTAGAATCAAATAACGCGAATTAAAATCACGCCAACTAATATACACCCTATAGTCACTGCTCTCACGGTCACTGTCACACTTGAAACGTTGTTTCTGCAAATTTAAAGTGCTCCGAAAAGGGAGGAGCACGTACGAGCTATTCATATCCGATGAAAGAGAACCATGAACACTGGCTGTTCGTTACACATCGTCTTTGTACTGTTAAAGTCTAATATATTATGTAATGTTGGAGTGAAAGTTGAATCTTATGATAGGCGGACAAAGACATCTTTCGACACATACAAGAACAACTTAAATATCGATGGCGTATTTAATTCTCCAAATATTGTTTTGTACGTTTCTCAAGGTTAAAGCAGGAGCACATGAAAATACACGATGAAGTCTATAGTATGAAACGTGTGCCCATCTATGAAACTGGCAAGCTCTCTGAATCCAACATCTTCTACATAATTCCGAGAACGATGAGTGAAGTCCCCAAGCTTAATAGCAGATGGGCCGCGAAGCTTCGCGCACGCCAGTCTCGATTAACTGCAAAGGGGAAGCTCTCAACTGGCAGTCTGACATTGCCCTGGTCGAAGCATTGTTTTCTCCGAGATAGGAAATGCGATGAATGAAGGTGAATGTGTCTGTAAATGGCTGAAATGACAAGTGAACAGGCAAAGAAAGAAAAAGAGAGTCTTGCTCACCCTTCCTCGGCCTCATCGCTATCGCGCTCGGTGTCTTCCTTAATCTCTTCATCTGCCATGTCTACCGATTTCCCTTTTCCAAGTGAACGCGAACTGCTGAAGACTCACGCGAGAGACGTACGCATAATGGTCCTTATGGCAACTCGCGCGGCAATTAAAGCACAACCTTCACCTGCCACCTCACTACCCCTGCCCCCCCTAGTCTGTCCATCGGCCACTACCACTTTTCCTCGTAGGTTCTCCGATGTGCTTGCAACCTGCGTCGAAAATGCACCGCCCATACGCCCACGAAATCCCACCGCTCGAGCTTTCCCTATGGGGGGGAAATATTTCTGACGTTGGTGTGGGGTTGAGCGGATACGGGGGCGGCTCCGTCTTCGCCTTTGAATTTTCCACGACTGATGCGGCCCAAGTGGTCAGCCTGCTAGCACCGTTCACTCTTGCGGCTTCATGAAAGCCCGCAAGTTCCCAATTCTATTCTGTGTAATACTATAATGCCATTAAAATTTATACCTACATCGATGTAGAATCGGCGTCGGCGTTGCCATCGGCGTCGGCGCCGATTTCACATCGATGTAGGGATGATGACGCGTACGCCCCCGCTTACAGTATCCCTTCGCTAGCGAATAGTCCTGCGTAGACCGATCACTCTGCGCTTGCGAGACAATTGAGGAGTTGAGTTGTGTAGGCAAGGGTAGGGGCAAAGGTAAAGGTTACGGCGTGGGAGAGGGAGAGGGTCAGGGCAAGGGCGACGACGGGGGTAAGGGCGGAAAGCTCTCGGCTCGACTCGGGGACTCCGGCGAAATAAATACCTCGAGAATGGAAAAATTGCAATGGTGTAAGCCAGGCGATATCAGCTTGTCTATCGCTCGTTCGTATGGTTTTCCCTCCATGGCCAAAACTTCACTCCCATCCAGCCTCTTTCGGCTGGGATCACCTGGCCGCCACTTCCTCGCCCGATATCCTAATAATTTGCGGCGTCACATGCATCCCGGATAAATCAGTTTGCCTAGCGAATTGCTAGACCGTGCATCTCGAATTTCGTTACTTGAAGCGGCGCGGCCTTAATTACTTTATGGGATTAGTTTCTCCATCATCGGACGGCGTACCGGACGCCACTCACGGTTGGAGCATCCCCTGTAACCACGTCAAATGATCTCGATGGACAAAATTTAGGTTTAATTTTGTTCATGCGTTTACAGCATCTTAGGAATTTTTTAGAATGTCCTACATCCTTGCATGGTTTCTTTGACTAAAGTTAAGTCTTCTGCTGAGTCATTTGTTGACATTATGGCGCTACAATGTCACTAATTGATACAAGGGGAAACAACTTCTCCTCTATTGTACCTGCTCAATTTAATAGATGGGGTTAAGCGAAAATGCTGTGACAAATAACGCGTTCCTTCGTTAAATTCCGTTAAAGTAGGCATTAAACACAGCATGTCCGAACATTTTTGAGTTGTAAATTTCAGGCGTACTTTAGTTTACCGCTTGCAGCGTAAAAGGCAATGGACATTAAAATGTAAATGATATGCATTTAGAAATAACCACATGTATCTGAATTCAGTAAAAACAATCAACAAAATAGTTAACGCTATTACAAATAAATATTCACGACATCTCTCACATAATCTCTCGAACACGAGGATGTTCAAGTATTAATGCATCACCACGAATTTATGGGGTGGCGAAGATTCTGAATGCTACTGACTCAAGATTAAAACCAAAAAATAGCTACATATACAATTATTAAAACTTTGGCAAGAGTGTTTGGTTAGTGAAGAGAAAAAACAATTGTTTATAGAATTTGTGTTTTATATTTTGAGCATGAGTGTCATTCTCCCGCTTCGCGGTCTCGAGGAGAATGGGTTTGTGCGCCGTCACTGACAAGTTGTATACGATATTATTACTGATATCATTGTTCGTGCAGGTCATATATTTCAATTAACTCACTGACTCTGACTATTCTATACCTTTTCTGTTTCTATAATCTCTATCCCTATCGTTATCTTGTCCGTTCGACTGGCTGACGCAGTGTCACACACAGAACATTAATTGTTTCTATGCTCATCGTCTATATTTGCTAGCGTGATAATCAATAGCATATAACCTTCCCCGAGACTCATGCTACACTCTAGAAGAAACTGCATGGAAATCGATTTAGTAGTTCTTGAATGATAAGCGGACAAACAAAAAAATCGTATTTATTTTATATAAAAAAAACTGATTAAACCCCTTACAATCCGACATAGAAAACAAAATGTCAAAATTTCATTATGATATAAGATGGTACCGGAAATGGGTGATTAATTGTGAATGGAATCACCCGGATGCCAATTCCCATTTCGTATAATTGTATTATACATATTGGCATTATCCATATTACATAAAACAGCGTTACTTCTTTACTTATTACAATCAGTACTTGCTCGTTCTTGTTTCCTATAGAGTATTCTTGTATTATACTTGCTACGTCTATATAAACAAACAAAATGACTTTATAGTTTCCCGAAATATCAGGTATCACGTGAATTAATGTCATCTCCGTAAGTCTGGATCTACAAAATATGTTGAAGAATAATTAACTTCTAATATGTAGTGGCAGACTTTTCAACATTTTATGTAATCAATATGTCGCAACATTAGTATTATTTGTCGAAACAAGGTTGACCCAAACAAGCGTTTAGATCTTATTTCAATCTTATTTGGCAGGCATAAAAAGTAACAAGAGAAATAAGAGACTAATGAGATAAGATTACGTAAAGAGTAATAAGATCTTAAATAAGACAGCTTAACTTTAATACAACATCCCGCAGGTGACTTTGCTTATAATTAAAACGTTACGAATGCAATCACATGTAAACAAATATTAAAAGTCCATTTTATACTTAATTCGGATTTACGTGAATAACGAGGGATAAAGGGAGGTGTTGAAAGCCTCCTTTTCAAAAACTTTATTTCTTTCTCACAATTCTAGAAAACGTGCTTTTACGTCGACATACATATACATTACATCACATCGTTTGTGTACTTCTTTCTGCTCAAGGGTACAATCGCTGTCATAAACAGGGGCATTTACCTTTCGCTAATCACAGATATATTTGTGTTTCCAAGCGAAATATTCCTGTTTCGTTTCAGCCGTAAATAATAATGGCCTGAACAGAGAACTCGAATTTAACTTGAGATATGGTTTAGTCTTATGGGCCACATACAAGATGTTAGTAAGTTTAATAATAAATATAATCAGGTAATGTTAAAATCGTTCGTTCGTTCGTTTTTGATTAACGTCGACTCCCCTCAGGGTTTGCGACGGGTATGGAATACCTCCTGCATTCACATACCAAACCCAGTATGAGCCCATAAGGCAGGGGAGGACAACACCAAACTTATGCTCATACTGGGTGGACCTACTATTTTTAAGGTGGAATCCGGAACCACCCCCCGCGCAGTGCGTGAACGTGCTGAAAAATCAGCGATGACAGGTGTTGGGATCGAACCCGAGTCCCGCTAATTACGGGTCGAGCACTTATCCCTCTAAGCCACTGCGCGGGATCGGTAATGTTAAAATAACGCCAGCAATTTAATTTAAGGTGCATTATTATTCAACTGACATATATTTACATACGGATAAGGTTTGGAGTAAAGTCAATTCCACATAGTTCACGGTCTGATGGTTCTTCATCTAATTCATGGAGGTTTAGGAGAGTTCAACGCTGCAAGAATAGAACATCGCTCCATCGGTGAATGTTTTGAAAAGAAAGTAGACAGCAATACCAAAGTGTGTATCCCGCTATTACAGAAGGGGTTTGCAGAATGCGGTGTGTATAAATGTGGTCTCGTGTCACAGCGCTACAGCTTACCTAACATTTTATAATTACTCTAAAATCTATAATAATAGAATAAAAATCTAAAGTAGAAAACTTATACTTAAACTTATAGAAACCTGTGTAGTAGAAAGTCGTTTATCCAAATCAGGTTATCTGCATTTTTACCGATTTCGAAAAGAAGGAGGTACTCAATTCAACCATTTTTTTTTTTTTTTTTGTGTTTATCCGGCGAGAACTCTGAGATGGATGGACCGATCTTGATGAAACCTTACCTATCTTATAGAGAATGCTCGCAGTTTGGTCTCATTATCAATTTTGTCGAAATTGTTTAGTGCTAACCATTGTTATTGCATAAAAACCGAATTTTTAGTGGACTATGAGTGTCCACTAACATTTCGTTTGTCCAGCGATATCTCTGCGATGAATGGACTGATCGGGATGAAACCTTTTCTATCTTACAGAGGATGCTCGCACTTTGGCCCCAATATAAATGTTTCCGAAATTCTTTAACATTAACAACTGTTATTGTATAAACACCGAACTTTCAATTTTCCGGCGATAGCTTTGGGACGGCTTGTTCGATAGGGATGAAACTTTGAGTAACTTATAAGGGAAGTTCTCGCGGTACACCCTCTTGCATAAATTTCGGAATGTACAAGCTTTTCTTTCTCCAACAAATTCGGCTACATTTGTTCGTCTATAACTGGCTACACCAGTGCAGCGACGGAATTCAAAATGAAATCGACCGCGAACCATCGTTTTATTCATTTCCCATACTAAAAAGCATTAAATAAAAAAAATATTTTTAAAAAAATGTGACCGACTTTGAAAACTGACAAAGTTCCAGAGAGCTGAAAACTAAAAAATAACCAGCACAAAAAATGTCATGAAAAGTAAAAAACAAGCCATACAAAAAATGTCCTGAAAAGTAACAAATAATTCGTTGTCATGGATACAAAAATTTACGATTTTTAAAGATACTGCAATTTCTTAGAGGCGGCGCAAATATAAGTAAAATATTACTGGCAATCATATGTCTTACCCACGCTTATCCGTATTCTCTTTCTTACCCGTGCTTTCGTACTCGTCTCACTCTTGCTTTCGCGCTCTCCTTCCCGCCTCCCAAGCTCTCTCACTCGATCTTTTTGTATCCCTATATATCTACTTGACCCACCACAGGATGACTTTAATGATTTACGAAAATAAAATGATACACACGAAAGTAACGATTGTTCTATTTCCTGTAGTCTGTTATATGTACATATATACGTGTTTGCTAGATTAACCTACACCTATGAGATGTCGGAATTGTACGGAATTGCCGTATACCAGAGCAATTAATGTTCACAATATTAGTATATTAGATAGGGGATACTTCGCCCGTTTAACTTCTTAAAGATATCTGTACATAGAGACCATGAGTGTTCCCAAATTTCAGTGTGAGGACTTCGTGACTTTTGTAATATTTTACTTATATTTGCGCCGCCTCCGAAAAGTTGCAGTATCTTTAGGCTTAATGGGGGAATGTTGCCAAAATCGCATATTATGACTGCAAATTTCTGTATCCATGACAATAACAAATTATTTTTTACTTTTCAGGGCATTTTGTGTGCGGCTTGTTCTTTCGTTTTCAGCACTCTGGAACTGTGTCAATTTTCGAAGTCGGTCACATTTTTTTTATCTACTACCCGAACACTCCATTATATTATTTTTATTGTTCTTGGCAAAATACATGAAGGCATAGTTCTACAAAACTGCTTAAAGATTGTCATTTGTGATGTAAATTGCAATGCGAACATGGGCAGTCAGAGTGTGCCTCTTTACTGCAGCGCGTCAGACCAAGTTCATTTAAATAGTGCTTTCTCTTTATGCTTCTTGCTCAGAGTGACATTCACAGGTTTCAGCCGAGTTAAATTGCTAGCAGGTTAAGGTTGCAGGGATCTGGCGTTAGAAGAATCGTAAGGCCAGAGATAAAACAGTACGTCTGAAGGATCTGATGAAATTAGTGGCAGATGCAAGAACCGTGTTATAAGTGAAGTCGAATTAGTTGTGCGAAATTAGAGAATAAACCGTGGCAGCAAGAAAAGGGGGAAAGTGTGTAAAATGGAAAAAGTCTTCCGCTGTCACTTTAAGAGACAGTTCAATTTAGGTCTTAATGAACGAGAATGGGGAATTTTAAAGCAACTTCAGCGAAACACTAACCTTGAGTGACCTTCGCAACTGGTGCGCACAATTTACTGCTAAAGCTTAGATGCTTAATAAATGAACTTCATACGTACGTATAACATTATCCACAATATGTTTAATTCTACAACTACAGTGGTGTACACCAATTTCTATTACAGATAAAGCTGGAAATAGAATAACCGATCTTCTACATACGAAATACTTATTTGAAATAAATTATACGCATGCGCAAGTTTATATTGATTACTGGTTTATACTTTATAAAGATAACTCCACCTGGAAGAAACTGGTCCTGATGCTGTCGGTCCGAAGACCAGATAAAGGAGGGGGTTGTAAGGAGGAGAGGTTGGGACTTCTTCAACTTCGAATCAGAAGCGTATGAAGGAAAATTTAGAAGTCACGAGATAGGAAGTCTACTAGTACACTATGGAGGTGTTGTCTAGTGATTGTAAGTAATGACTTCACAAGACAAGTTGCGGGACTGGAGGAAATCGGTCTCGTAGCGTTTGAAGGATTGGAATCCGCCCGGAATATTACTAAAACATACTGTTTATTGAAGTGTATAAGTAAATGAACTGAACCACAGAGTAAATCGCGGGAACGCATTGATATGATCGAACAAAACTTGAAAATCATCATCCTTTAAATAAGGATACCTAATACTATTTCCTAGCACACGCATATTCCAGAAGCCGTATTTCGGCTTGGGCACAACAGAGGCAACAGGTCGACAACCTGTTTCCCCGGGACTATATTGTTCAAAAAGCAACAAGTGCTATGCAAGTAGTATGATCTCACAACAAGGAACAAGGGCAATAAATTACGAATATATAACTGGAACGTTGACACATTAAGCCACTATAGCAATCCGGTGTATTCAGAAGTCTAGGAAATATTTTAAGGGACTACAAGCTACAGATAGTAGCACTTTAAGAGATAAGATAGAAGAGTAATGGTGACTGCCAAAAGAACATGCATGAATTAGGTATTCGACTCATTTGTTCATGAAAGAGTAAAGTATATGGTAATAAAGTAAAAGCTAAGGTCTTTGATGAAAAGCATCTCATTCAGAGAAAGAAGGACTCCGATGTCTCCCAGAATTATACTAATAGAATGCCTCAGGTTTGACCAACAACGAACACTATTACAGCTTTCGGCAGATATTTGCAACATGCTCAGCTCAAGGGAAAACTGTATAGTTCTGATTCAATTTTCGAAACTTATCAACCTATGTTACTGAAATCTAATCTAAAATTAGCAATACAAAGTACTACATAATACACTGTAGATCTGTGGTTGTTAATAGATCATTGAAATATTCAGCACCCTAAAATAATAAAATAATAAATAAAGAAATAAATAAAATAACAGAATGATAAAATAATAAGAGAGCATAATAGGGGTGGAGGGGCTCAAGAAAAGAAACTGGGAGATGGGGGCAAAACATAGAGAGAACTGAACGTGACCATTTTATCCAATGGTAAACTAAAAAAGGAAGGGATTCTAACTAACATCAGTAATATGTTAAACCGAGGGAGGTAATTTCCTTCGTTTCCTTCTCCAATCCCTCGCCTTCCTTCTCATTTCCCCCCAGTATTATCTTGCAAGCTCCCTACCCCTTCCCTTCACCATTTTCCTTTCGTACCCCCATGCTCTCATACCTGGTGTGCCTGTTACATATTCATCCTCATCGGACTACTTTTCTTAGCTTTATTTCACACGGAGATTCAATAATTTTAACTCGCTAGTCTCCCACGCAGTTTTCCCATGCGTATTTTTCGAGCCTTAAAACTGTAACTTCGAATCTTTCGTTCCGTCTTATCTCAACCTCTTAAAGCGCATTCCTAGTAGAGGCTCATCGCAGCGTGCACTTAGTGTATCTCGTTAATTCTTAGAGCTCCAGCGTAGTGTCAAACTCCCGGCGTCTACATCTCCACCTTATCCCTTTTCACTGGATTTTTCGGGTATATAAACCCTTAATTTCTGGAGCAAAGGGGGAATCAGTTCCGAACTCTCATCGACGACGAAGCTCTGTCAATCGGACCAGCGAAGAACACCGTAGTAGATCGAGCACTAGTCACCTTCGAAGCAGATACAATTAACGTACGTACAGGGTGATTCACTTGCCTTTGAATCGTTAATGATGGATATAGGCCGTTGAAAGTGGTATAATTATACGGTGTTGAGTAATTTTAATATAAAGGAGTATTTATCCAGTCTTTTCCACGCACTGATATTTATTTATAATATCAAATTGTACTAATAATGGAAATAATTGGAACTCGAGTGTGATGGGGATGATTAAAAGGCAAGTGACTCAGTCACAGTTCTTACGTTAGTTTCTCCCCCGTTCAAATCGTAACGTAAAACGAACTCATATTATCTTGTAACAACATCACAAAACCACAGAAACTCTCATTGTATATTTTATGTTTGTATTATTTGTTCATTCAGAATATATTGAACATTATTCTAGTTTTCATTAAGAAATCAATTGTGTCATCATTACTAAATTCCTGTTTAGTCAACCTTGTTTCAATTAATCACAATAAGGAAAGGAATAATAAAAGATCCCACAAGGATACATCTTTACCGCTCGAGGTATATCCGGCGAGCCATAGTAAGGTTTAACTCTAGCTTAGGGCATTCTTCCATAATCAATGAGCAGTCTTGAGTCTGGTTAAGGTGAAATAGCCCTTAGCACGATCCCAAATCTCTGTTCTGAGCTACTGGAAGCAACTAGCCATTCTTTTGTTCAACAAGGTCCAGTCTTGATCCTGGTTAAGGTGAAATAGCCGTTAGCACGATCCCAAGTTCTGTTCTGAGTTATTGAAAGTAACTAGTATAAAGGGGTTAAAAGGCGATTAGGGACCTGAGTGCGGTAGTGTTGAAATAGCACTCAGCAACATCCCAGGATTGACGTGGGGCCGATTGGGAACTAGAAGACTCGAGGCTGGTTAAGGTGAAATAGCCCTTAGCACGATGTTAGAGCATATTTTAGGACTCGCGAAACCTGGCTCGTAACATGTCCACCATCCAACCCTCCACCCCTACTTTATGCATTAGTATAAATATTAATTTCATCAAGGATCTACAAAACGATAAGACAATATTATGTATAATGACTAGGCAGTATCGAAAATGCCTCGATTATAAATATTGTTGGTAATATATGTGCATAAGATATACCGTTGAAAATAAGTTTCGATTAGAATTAAGAAAAAATATTTTTAAAAAATGTGACCGACTTCGAAAACTGACAGAGTTCCAGAGAGCTGAAAACTGAAAAATAACCAGCACAAAAAATGTCATGAAAAGTAAAAAACAAGCCGCACAAAAAATGCCCTGAAAAGTAAAAAATAATTTGTTGTTTCCATGGATACATAAATTTGCAGTCATAATATGCGATTTTGCCAACCTTTCCCCATTAAGCCTAAAGATATTGCAACTTTTCGGAGGCGGCGCAAATATAAGGTATGATTATCCTTCGACCAATTTATCATTGCGTGGTGGTTTCATTGTCCTAACATCGATTATGCGGATTCTGCAGGTACTGAGGGAATTTAGTCTTACTTGACCTTTCTTAGGAGATTCACGGGTGGTTTTATAAATGCGGACCACACTGAATATGAGTACCTACGCTACTTATTAATACCAAATTCCACGTCTCCAATAGTACTGAAATTAGATGACATGGTGTTCAGAATTAAAAATAAAACAGTTTCATTGGAGTGCACGACTAACGTTTCCTCGAGATTTTGCATTTCTTAATTAATCGATAGGCAGTCGGTATCTGTCACGATTCACTCCCTGTAGTGCTCAGCGATACATCACACAAGTGACATTACACGGCTAACAAAACAATTACGCAAATGTCGGTATTTTTAATCATTCGATGATAAAACGCTGATTTCAAGTTTAGTGCAACTCTATGAAAGTAATTTTATGCAACGCATGGTACGAAAGTTCACTTTTCGAGGCCTGCGTATTGTGCAGAAAGTGGCTGATTTCCGCACTCTAATCTATATTCACTCTGTTATTACATGCGTGCTGAAAGTAGCATTTTATTTCATTTTATCGATCGCTTTACCGCACTAGTGCGGTAATGAGAAACAAATGATTAACGGTATTATATTACATTTTCTGCCAAATTCAGAGACATATGTCAATCCGTCGATCTAAACAGCACCAATAAATGTTATAATTTCTCGAGTATTTTTTTAGCTAAATAAAATGTTTACTATAGATTTCTGCCTTGATAATCTGTTAGGAACTTCGTTCTTTGTGAATTCACTCAAAGTAACCTTTCGCACCATTCATTGCATAAAATATAGTGTCCTACTAGTGCGTTAAGTAGCCAACCTCCAGGCGCAAGAATTTACATCATTCGCCTTAGCGTACGCGGCATTGACGGGAGGACTCGTGTGATTATCGACAAATTCCACACTCGTCCTCCTGTCAATGCCGCTACGCCTTCGGCTCATGCAGCAACTTCACGCGTCTGGAAATTAGCCACTTTTCGCACTTGTATCACAATCTACTATAACTCATTCCTACTCAAGTTCTAACACAGATAAGCAGTATCGACTTTTTGAATACAATTATAGACTACGACAGTTGCCCAATCTGCAGCTAAGAGCCATTTAAACGAGGAAGCTAAAATTTGTTAAGCAAGTACTACTTTGAGTCTTTTGCACAAATAATTTTTAAACTAACAAAAAGACATGAAATCGTCCCAAAAGCATTAAAATGCAAAAAAACGCCAAGTAGTCCGCCCATCCTCCTAACCATCAATACGCCAACCTCATCAAAATCATTTAAAAATTATCAAAAATAGAAATATATATAACTGGAAACCGAAAGCCAAGTTAAAATTTAAAAAAAACTTGACGTATGCGCTTTCATGTGTATTGTCCAGTATCACGTAATTGACAAGGACACCACGGTTTTTAGCAACATTACGATAGGTAAGAGCCTCGAATAAAGCGCACACGTCAAGTTTTTTTTCAATTTTAACTTGGCTTTCGTTCTCCAGTAATATACATTTTGTAATGGAACACCTAGTGCGCCGCTCCTAAACATTCTCGAAGATTCTACAAGCGGCGAAGAGCGGGGAAGACGCGGCTCCACGCTCCGATCCGAGCAGCCGCTTGCATGGAAACCGCGTTGTTGATTGCGGCGGCGGCGGCTCAGCGTACCTAACAACGACTCCGCATAAGAATCGCGATCGCGGACGCGCTCGCCCTATTCCTGCAGAATTATCTTGGGAGAGAACGAGGTAAAACCATCGGCCGCCCATATGAATTAGGAGAGGACGAAGCTTTGCTTTCGGCCGCCTACCAGCACAGGAGAGTGCAGAGGTCTGTTCCTAAACGCCTCTGGAATGGAGAGAACGGCTGAAAAACCCGGACGCCTTCCAGAGGAGAGTACAGAGGTCTGTTCCTAAATGCCTCTGGAATGGAGAGAACGGCTGAAAAAGCCGGGCCGCAGCCGAACGGGAGAATACGGGAGGACTACCTGGACGCACGCTCCGACTCGAATAAATACCCTACAATTTGGAGAGTTCGGCTATGAAAGCCGGACGCCTGAGATTACTAATTGCAATGTCGTTGCTAAGACCGCTGATTAGATTCAGTATTTATGTCGAGACATTTTGTAAAAAAAAGCGATCCAAAACCTGTATCACTTCCCCTCCTCAATAAACCCAATCTTGTGTTTTCCTCAGAGATCCTGTGCTCCAAACGAATCTTATTCCTACATTCCCAAATTTCTGTTTTTGATCATTTTTAAATGATTTTGATGAGGTTGGTGAGTTGATGGTGAGGAGGGCGGGCAAACTACTTGGCATTTTTTGCATTTTAATGTTTTTGGGTATGTATTATAGGACGGTCGATATCGTGGGATGAGGATCGGAGGAGGGAGGTTGAATCAGGGGGAGGCGTGAATGAGTTTGGCGGGGATTCGTGTACTGAGGGTTCAGTGAGGATAGGGGTATAGGAAGCATCAGATCAGTTACTGATCGGGGAGTAAGAGTGGGTGTTAATGGGCTCGTGGATAGACAGATGAAATTCGTGGATCGAGATGCTGGCAGGGTCCCAATGGCCTTGATTTGATTTTGGTTGGAACTGTTCAAGTAGAGTTGCCGTACTTCCTGAGTTTCACACAAAGAACGGCGACTCCTGCAGTCGCTGGATGGCGTCGTCGTGAAGGATGGGAGAGTCGTTCAGGATGTGCCATGGTGAGGCGTTAGGAAGACTGATTGTAAAGAAACTTAATTGGATTAGAATTAACTTGGCAAACTCTGTACTATCGTCAAAAGCGTAATATGCGCTTTGTGGTAGCACGAATAGTCTGCAGCCTGTTCGAACGCAGTCGAGTGTCCGGCGTGGATCGTCCTTAGTAAACAGCTTAATCCTGGGAAGAATGATGGGGAATCTGCAAATGGATTGAATTCAATTGGAATACTAGTGCTCCATGTTAATGTCAAGGCCAGTAAGCGCGCCAAATGTCGATCTCAGTTGTACGCCTGGCATAGACCTTCGCCAGCTAGGAGTACGGTCCGAAAGGAGGAGTAATTGTTAGATATGGAAGTGCACATTGGGGTTTCTCGCGGTGGCACTCAGCGTTGGTTATCGCAAGGGGTATAGGTAGAGAGGGGTGAAATGAGAAGAACCAACAGAGGCCGAGATTGAAGTTATTTAATGGTTTTTTTCAATTACTCATGAGACTACGTGTCTTTGTTTGTTTGTGACTATGTGCGGCAAATATCTCCAGAACGACCTGACACATCGGGATGAAAGTTGGCTTTCGAGATTCGAGAGATCAGTGAGAGGTAAAATAGCTACGATTTGAACCGGGGTTTCAGTACCTTTAGGTGACAGTATTCGAAAGCTGTTAAAAATCGGTACCTTTTTTTAATTAATCCATCGCAAACAGTGGCGAATATGAATTCAAGACTAAAAAGCAATTGACTCCGTTGTTTATATTTTGCCTTTACGATTTTTTACTTTTTAATATGATTTTTGTATAGAAAATCTTTTTTAAGCAGATTTGAATGCACAATTCTTTCGTAGTATTAATATATTAGCATAATTAGGGGAAATCATACACTCATTATAAAGTAGTCGAGTCGAATATCAGAGCCAGGGTAGATTAAACATTTACATGGGGTCAGCCACAGAAACTTAAAATGAAGTTCTAATAACGTGCGTTTGACGTTTTGGTAGATGAGTGGTTTTGGATATTGTGGCAGTGATCTGCGTGGGGCTAACGCTTGTATTAATATTGGAGCAGTGCATTGACATTATAACTCAGTTGATGGTTGTACACGGTGATTCACTTGCCTTTGAATCACCAATGATGGATATATGTAAGCTGTTGAAAATGGTATAATTATACGGTGTTGTGCAATTTGAATATAAAGAAGTATTTACCGAGTCTTTTCCACGCACTGACATTTACTTATAATATCAAATTGTACCAATAATGGAAATAATAGGAACTCGAGTGTGAAGGGAATGATTAAAAGGCAAGTGACTCACCCTGTACGTGTACTGTTGTGTACAGCAATCGGTCGCCAGAACTTCGGATAACAACGTTCGCAATTTTTTTGTCGGCACGCTATTATCTTCTCGCGAATTCCACGTAGGCCACTTGTCTCCTATACATATGTATCCGTCCAAAAACATTAAAATGTAAAAAAATGCGCCAAGTAGCAGTTTGAATCCCCTACAAAATTGAGATATAACAAAAAAGATATAGATATCATTCAAGAAAGCCAAGCTTTCATTCAAAGATACCTCGATTTAACTCGCATTAGCAATTAACAATAAATTAACAATAAATTACCGATTAACAATACAAAAAATCTTGGCGTGTGCGCACTTCATTGCGAGGTAAAAAGGCAATGGAAAACTGAATTATCACTAGAACTACTGACGATTGTTATGCTGTTATAACGATCCACGTAAAAACAAGTCATTTCGACTTGTTCGGTAGTACTGGTGTTAAACCTAACACTGACTTTACTACAATATGAGTAAATCCTAATAAATCTTTCATTTTCAGTCCTATATAAATCCTAATAAATCTTTCATTTTGAATCATATATACTATACGTATGCAGCGGCCTTGTTTTACCATTTTTTGCCTCCAATATATGAATATTCTCCGATTTTATGAGCATTGTCCAGTGCCTCATAACTGACAAGGATGTCCTTCTTTCTCAATATCGATAAGAAGGAGGTTCTCAGTTCATCGTGTATATGTTTCTTTAAACGTTTTTTAGTAATATTACCGGAAGAGATGCCTCGAATGTGGACTTTCCACGTTAGAAGCATGATAGCTATTTGTAATAATCAGCGCCTGTTTACTAAATTGGAACCCTTTAACTAAAGTGATTGTCGAGCCCTATACTTGACAATTTCGAATTTTGAAATATTTCACTGTACAGTACGTGTAAACTTCTTGACTGCTGTTTGATCTATATTTCTAAATTATCACTGAAACACATTTCTTACTGCATTATCAAAATCAAGCAAAGCATAATGCTGATGTACCAGTAATATTTAGAAATAACAAAGAAATAGTCAAAAAAACTTAACGTAGCACATGTTACAAAATTATGAACTCCGAAACTTCTTAAACTAAACATTTAAAATTTGCTATGCCACTATTGATTACCTATAGCTAATATATCCCTAAATGACAATGATTGGGAAACAATACTTACTAAGTTTGAATTCTTTGCGTTAAGCGTTCCTTGAACTATGCACTTGCCAATTTCGATACTCCATATTTAGATTGTACATGAGGATGTACGAGAACATTATTGAAGTATTAAGATAAAACATGTTCAACTTACTGTAGCCACTAGTAATCAGCATTCGTTTACCTACTTATTCTTCTTTTGTGCTACGCAGTTGACAGTTTTGAAACTTCGTGGTATGTGCTATGGATAAGTTTCCCATTTTCCCACTGCTATTTCATCTATTCGCAAATTCTCACAAGAATATTATTACCATTTCTTAGTGCTCTTTTAGAGTCAGTCAAACATAATGCTCATTTACTAGCAATCAAAAGTAACAGTATAGAAACGTAATATAGCATACATTATAAGTTTCAGAATTATCAACCGCCTAAGCTAGCACATCCCAAAATTACACATTAATTTAGTGAAAGCTTCTGAACTACACGATTGATAATTTTCTCACTTCATACTTTATAACGTATCCTGTGTAGTATTACAAGTTTATTGCGGTCTGAACTGGTACGAACCAGAACCACGTAATTAATAAGTGAAATACCTATAAGTTCCTAAGTAAATATTCATTATGAATCATTAGGATAGTAAAAAACACAGAATGTTGCCACACAACCAAAGTAGAAAAGTATACTCTGCATATAACTAACCAATCTGGCAGATAACCAACCAACAACATCAATCGCTCGATCGTCGACAAAGTGGGAAATTTTTATGTGAAAAAGCTATGGAAAATCTTTTTACTATTGTCACACGTATAGCTACAACCCTTTCGTTCGTACGTCGTATGCTATAGTACGCATACGTACATACTATACGTATAGTATGCGTACTTGGGACTGTCTCGGAACCTCGGGAGCTGGGAGCTCCTAGTTCAAGAATGTAAAAGCGATAAGCGAGCGCCGCAAAAAAAGGGATCGAAACAGTTGAACATATGCATGTTTCGAGAACTGACATATATAACATAAATTTGTAGGCTGGATCATGCGATAGACATCGCGAGCAGTTCCATCTCGCTCATCAAATTTCTGTAGCTGACTCGGCGAACGGCCGGATTGTCCCGACCGGGACTTGGAACTGCCACGATTCTCTCTACAGTTTGACTTTAACAATTAATTTTGCAATGTTAAAATCTCTCGTTTGTTTCCTTAATCATACTCGTTTCCTAGTAACATGCATATGTAGAGTACGAATCTGAATTTTGCAACTTAAATTGTTTAAACAAATTGATAAACAAATTCTTGAAAATCACAGAGGCCTGTTCTGAAGGCCGTGGGAAGCCATCCGCGGCGTCGGATGTGAATTTTAACAACATTTGTTATAAACAAATTATAAACTTTTAGAGAATGTTATACAATATATCAGGAGACTCGGTAGAGTCTCGCGCCAAGTAGTTAGATAGTTAGTTATATATACGGCGCGCGACTACCGAGGATATTTATCCCAAAGTGTAGCGGTTATCGTCTGCTATAGAACTTTCACTTCGATTTATGGAAAAGTTACAGCTCCAAGGATTTATTTCTGAATTTTGTATTTTTTCGTTGATTTTTCTGAATCCAATGAGCGAAGAATCAAGCGAATCGGTTCAGTCGTTCAGGAGATATGAATTTCACCTCCTTATTTTTCTCGTAGTAAAGGCAAGACGGATTAAGAGTCATGGGATTCATGCAGAATTCCTAAAAATGTAACTTTCATTTTTTTCATACGAGATGGCAGTAATCCGAAATGCTGCGGGCTGCGGAGATAATATGGCTGTGTCCTGTTTACATTACCGACACATTGGTTAAGCCGGTTATGCCATGGCTGGTTATGCGACACAGTCCGATTTTTCCGATTTTATTTTTATTATTTGCTTTTCAGGTTCAATTCTTTATTTAGTTAATAAAAGAGCATACTATCCTTGTCCCTCTCTCTGTGATCTTGTGACTATTGAGAATTATGAAATGTCAAAAGTGTTAAGTGCGTAATTCACAAATCACTGTTCACTGTATTTGGTAAACGCTATTGGTAATCAGTAGTTGCTTACGTAGACTAATTTCAGCACTTTAGGTTTGCACTGTCAGCTAGGCACTTGATAGTCAGGATACATAAAAAAACTACACTGAGAATGAGAGAGCTTGCATATGCAGCTTATCAAATATAACTTGTAAAGTATTAAGTCAAATCATTTACAATTTCAGTAGATTCTGGCTATTGATAATCTCTCGTTTGCTAATCTGAATCATTGTTTGATTTAACGTTTTAGTGTTATAATATTAACCAAGCGATATGCTCATACGCAGCTTAATTTAGTGTAGTTGTATCGAGACTGTCAAGGTTGTTGCTCAAGGCACGCTTCAGCTAAAGAGCTAAAACGATTAAGTGATTGTTGTGCTACGCACTGAACAATTTTCAGACCTTTAAATCAAACTAATTTCAGCACTTTAGGTTTGCGCTCCATCAGCTAGGCACTTGACATTCAGGAATAACTTGTAAAATATTAAATCAAATTATTTCCAATTTCATTACATTCTAGCTAATAGGAATCTTTCTTTTGCTAATCTGAATCATTGTTTGATTTAATGTTTTACAATTAAAATATATAAACCAAGCAAAATGCTCATACGCAGACGAATTTGTATTTTGACTGTCAAGTTCATTGTTCAAGGAACGCTTCAGCTAAAGAACTAAAATAATGTAAGCATGTATTAATTACCCATCACATGTCGTTTAGGGATATAATAGCTATTGGTAATCAGTACTTGTTTACCAAATTTCATTACATTAGATTGTGTGCTCCGTGACCTATGCATTTGGTACTGAAGATATACCAAAGTTAAAGTGTGTATGAGGGTGTACCTTATCTAATCTGCAATTTAAATGCATCCTAGCTATTGGGAATCAGTAAACAGGTGCTAATTATTACCAATTACTAGCATGCTTCTAACTTCCAACAGACTAAAGTTAAACTTTTAAATTATATCAGGCAAGCTGTAAACCTCATACTGTTTGAATTTGGAATATTGAATTTGTCAAGTGCAAGCTATATTATGTAGCGAATCTATATTCTCAAACTCAGATCAATTTCTTAGATCTTCTCGTATGTGCATGATTAAGTTATAGATACATTGTAACATTAAAGTTACATTATAACATAAACATGCACATAGTGATGGTGCATATTTGAACAGAAATGGCACTTGACATTTTAATAAAATTCTACATTTAAATTTATTAATTAAACCATTGATAAATAATTAGAAATTTGATTGTCTTTGTTAAGTATCAATTAACAAAAAGGCATGAAATCCGTCCAAAAACATTAAACTGTAAAAAAATGCGCCAAGTAGCAGTTGGATTTCCCCCAAAATTGAAATATAACAAAAAAGATAATAGATATCATACAAGATATTCAAGTTTTCATTCAAAGATACCTCCATTTAATTCGCATTAGCAATTAATAATAAATTAACAATAAATTAGCGATTAACAATAAAAAAAACTTGGCGTGTGCGTCCTTCATTCGAGGCACTTGCTCTGGTAATATTGCTAAAAAAAATTTAAAGAAATTAAATTGTAGTAAAGTCAGTTTTGGGTTTGAATTAGTTTCCCATTGTCTTTTTACCTCGCAATAAAGCGCGCACACGCCAAGTTTTTTTTATTGTTAATCGCTAATTTATTGTTAATTTATTATTAATTGCTAATGCGAATTAAATCGAGGTATCTTTGAATGAAAACTTGGCTTTCTTGTATGATATCTATTATCTTTTTTGTTATATTTCAATTTTGGGGGAAATCCAACTGCTACTTGGCGCATTTTTTTACAGTTTAATGTTTTTGGACGGATAGATATAACCCCAAGGATAGCTTTTCTGAAGCTTTTGGTTAGATTCATTAATAATTACCCTCGTGGTCGCCTGAATAACAATTACAATTATATGGTTGGGATTAAGAATTCCCCTCTTTGCGGGGAAAAGATTTCTCATCGAAACACTTCGACCTTATATAAAATGTGCATATAACGAACCATCGACCGTTCGATCGTCGACTGATGTGCAGTGATCGGCTCCGCTAGCCGAAGGAATGTTAGGTGGACATTTGAGGAATTCTTAAAGAAAAACGCAAACCTGACTTCTTAAAATCCTATCTTTACTCGCCAGAAAATACGCATGAGAAATTCATATCTCCTCAACCACTGAACCGATTGTCTTGTTTGTTGGCTCGTTGGATTCAGAAAAATCAACGGACCTAGGTTTAATTCATAAGTTTCGCCTTTGAGCTATAACTGTTGCAAGAATCAAAGTGAAAGTTTGAAACGGGCCGAAAATCATGTTGGTTCGGGATAAGGAGCCTTAGCGGTCTCGCGCTACCACTACTACTTGGCGCGAGACTCTACCGAGTCTCCTGATTCCTTCGTGCACTCCGCTGCTGCAATATGTATATTCGGCTTCTGTACTGCACAAGGCTACTATCGGTTGCTTTCTTGTACACCACGTTACTGGTCCTCCATTGTAGAAGACAACATATCCGGAAGTACTTCTTCGAGTATCTTGATCACCAGCAAAATCTGAGTCGCTGTATGCAATCAATTGATTTTCTTCTTTAGAGTCCGTGTAGCTAATTCCAAAATTCAGAGTCCCTTTTACATATCTCAGCGTTCGCTTGAGATCTGTTACATTGTTCTTTCCTGGATTATTAACATATCTACTTTCATAAGCTACAGCATATGCAATATCTGGCCTTGTTTTACTTGAAAGATATAATAAACTTCCTACACCTTCTTGATAGGGAAAATTTGTGTTTTCTTCTGTATCAGCTACTTCAATATTATGGATTGGTGTACTTACAGTTTTAGAATGCTCCATATGAAATTTTTCCAAAACTTTCATTGAATATGACTTCTGAAGTAATTTAATTTGGTTCTCTGTTTGGATTATTTCCAATCCAACATATATTTTAGGTGTTTCATCAATTGTCATTTCGAACTCATTTTGCAGTCCCTCCAGTAAATCTTTTATCTCACCCATATTCTCGCTCAAAATTATTCCATCATCTACATAAATTGCTAAAACTATAGAAAGACTTTTGTTTTGAAAAATGCAGCGATCTGTTTTGAAAGTTTGTAACCCAATTCTTTTAAAAAAATCGGTAAATCTCTGGTTCCACCTCATCGGTGCTTGCTTAAGACCATACAAGGCCTTTTTAAGTTTGCACACCCTTCCTTTTCCCTTCGTATCCCTCAGGAGGATGCATGTACAATGTTTCCTGCAGCTCTCCATACAGGAAAGCAGATTTGATGTCAAAAGTCACTATCTTATATTTGTTTTTCGGCACAAGAGAAAGCAATACTCTAAGTGAAGTAGAATTTACTACTGGACTGTATGTATCCTGATAATCTACTCCAAAAATCTGTTCATTTCCTCGAACGACCAATCGCGCTTTATACCTTCCAGTTTCTTTCTTGCGGAACACTCATTTGCTTGTCAGTATACTTTTTCCAGCTGCCTGTGACTCATTTACCATTTCCCAAGTTTGATTCTGTTCAAGAGATTTTTTTTCTTCTTCAATTGCTTCTATCCAACGACTACTTTCCGGTCCTGCAACAGCTTGCGAATAAGTTAATAATGATTGACAGTTATAACGATCTGGTAGTTTTCTATTTCGATTTGATCTTCTCAGATCCACCGTGTTTTTTTATATTATTGATTCGATCACGAGAATCATGGTTGTCTAACGTATTATGAATAGTCAGATCTCCTGCATCATTTTGATTATCCATTCTCTGTAACATCTCTGAATTTTTACTACTTCTTGATGCTTGCGATCGTTCAGATGGTCCGCCATCTACTTCAATGCCTTCCTGTTCCTCGTGCTGTGCGTCAGGTACATCTTCTTCAGATACTTTTATGTAAACTGGCTTATATGTCTCATTGTCCCTTGTATTTTTAAAGGATCCCGTCCTAATATCTCTTGAGACAATAATTTTTCTACTCTCAGAATCCCATAGCCTGTATCCGTCTTCAGCATGCCCAATAAAAATATACTTGTGTGATCTTGGATCTAATTTCTTCAAGTTGTGTAATTGCTTCGCAAAAACAATTTGACCAAAAACTTTCAAGTTCGTTAAGTTTCGTTTTACTCCAGTCCATTTTTCGAATGGTGTATTACATTGATTTTTCGTTGGGCTTCTATTCAATAGATAAGTAGCCGTATAGGCTGCTTCACCCCACATTTCTTTCTTCAAACCAGAATCGATCAACAGGGCTCTTATTTTTTCAAAAAGTGTTCGATTTAATCGTTCAGGTCTTCCATTCTGTTGTGGAGTATAAGGCACTGTAAAGTCCATTTCTATTCCATTTTTCCTACACCACGTTTTTAATTCTTCATTGGCATACTCTCTACCATTATCACTCCGGACCTTTGTCACTTGTCTACTCAATTTTCTCTCCACCAATCTAACATAATCTTTTACTGTTTCTGTTACTTCATATTTGTGTTTAAGAAGATAAATTATCGTAAAATATGTGTAGTCAAGAAACGTCGCCACATTCCGTTTACCATCCCAAGAGGCAGGTTCAATTGGACCACACAGATCAGTGTGAATCAGTTCAAGCGGCCTGGAAGCCCGTTTTCTTTCATTATTGAAAGAAAGTCTTGTTTGTTTTGATTTTATGCATATTTCACATTGCGTATCATCTTTTCTGTTTTCATTTGAAAAAGATATTAAGCATCGTAGCTAATGTGTCCCAACTTTTTGTGCCAATTTTCAAATGTATTGTTATTGTCATTATTGTATAACATATATGAATTTTTTATTTTTGGATTTATTAGAGGAGTAATTTTAAGTTCATAGAGACCATTCTCACCTATATTACCTTCCATTACTTTAATATTCTGATGAGTTACTTGAATCACATTCTTCTTAAAGTGAACCTCGCCATCGTTATCTGTGATGGCCTTTACAGAAAGAAGATTTGCGCTTAAATCTGGTACATAAATCACATCCTTCAGTTTGAAATTTAGAGTACAAATTGTACCACTTCCATGCGCTGTCATATACTCGTTCACTTTTGCAGTTCCAATTTGAGATTCCTTCTTCTTTATATTAGTCAAATAATTTTTATCGTTAATCATATGTGAAGTCGTGCCTGAATCCACAATCCAACTAGTCGTTTTTTTATTATTTCCCACGAGGAAAGACAGCATATTACTGCTTTGGGTTTCTTTGAGCTGCCTGTTCCTAAAGTAACAATTTCTTTCCAAATGATTATCTTTTTTGCAAATGGGACAGAATAGTTTCGTTGAGCATCATCTCTGAAAAAAACTTCTCTTGTGTGTTCTCTTTTAAGTACTTCCCCTCTCTTCTTATTAAATTCCTAGCTTGTTCTATATCTGCAGTTCCTAGCCAAATGTACTGGGCGATTACACACAAAGCATTTTCGTTCTTCGGCCTTAAACACTGCACCAGTTTCTACATTTTCTCCTGGACAACTACATTTTTTGCATTTTTGTTCTGCCGTTTTCAAGGCGACTCCAGGTTCCAGGTCTTCTTCTTTGCGCCTTCCTTCTTCAAGCAGAAGTCGTGCCGTAAGTTTCTCGAGGGTCTTTTGATCTTTCGGTGCTGATTCCCACGCGCTGATGAAATATTTAAAAGATGCCGGCAGTGTCACAAGTATTTTTGACATTGGCATTTGGTCGGAGATCCCAGACTCCAAAGCCTTCAATTAGAAAGCTATGTTTTCAAGTTTGCTAATGTGTCTTCCTACATCCTTTGATGAATCGAAACTATAATTAAAGAACTTCTGCATAAGAGTACACTTTTGTTGCTCGTTGTCTTGCTTATAAATCATATTAAACTTCGTCCACATTGCATGAGCAGACGTGCATGTTATAATGTGCATTAGTTGCGTCTTGTCGCAAGTCGTAACAATGATTTTTTATGCATGAGCATCTTTCTTCTCAAAATCGCTCGACGTCGTTGTAGGAGGCTCAGTAACAATTTTATATAGATCGTGCGATTTCAGTATAATAGACACTTGAAACTTCCAAATCTGAAAGTTTTTCAATGTTGCCTATATCCTCCATTTTAATTTTAGGGAAGTCCTCCGTCATGTTATTTTATTTTATTTTAATTTTCGGACCTAGTTTTATTTTAATGTGTTTTCTTAGCATATACGAGGTTTAACAAATCTTATTTTATTTTATATTATGCATTGCCAACGAATGCCAAAATTAAATTACCTTGCGGTGTTTTCTGGGCCCATAACCTGTTGTAATTTGATAACGTATTTGTCCTTCTTATTTGTTGTAGTGTATTTTAATTTGCACAATATCTTATTATAATCTGGGATTCGCTGTCAAGCTCTCTAAGCCAAACTTAAACTTACAAGCTGCTGAACATATCAACATGTAGAAACTATTTTGTTTTTAGAAAGCCAAACGACAATAGTCCGCCCAAACATCGATAAGTCTTAGATCGAGTTCTCGAAAGCGCAAAGTAGAACATTATTTTCAACATATTCTATTAAGTAATGCGGCTCATGTAGTCGCATTTTTCATCGAGTGATCCGAGAATATAGAAACATCTGTTGCACTTTCTTGTGGAACATTCTTTATCAATCTACTAATTGTTTCGTAACCAATAGCTTTATGTGGTCTTCTTATTCCTATAAATATGGTATCATAGTTTTTTACCGACTTCGCAAAGGCGGAGGTTTCGACCGCTATATATTTTGTTTTGTTTTTTTATTTTAATGTTTGTCCGGCGATAACTTTACAACGACCGATCGGGATGAAACTTTCTCCACCGTATAGGGGCTACTCTCGCAGTAGTCCTACTTACAACTTTCGTATTTTATTTAACATTACCTATTATTATTACATGGAGACCGTATTGTTCGCCGACTTTACGTTTGCCTGGCAATTTTTAGGCGGCGCATGGGCCAATTGGGATGATATCTTTTCTATTTTACAGAGGAAGCTCCTAGAATGGTCCCCTTACAACATTGTTCAATATTGTTTAACACTCCCTAATGTGCCCGGCGATAGTTATACAAGGAATAGACCGATTGGGATAAAACCTATCCTTTCTTATACAGGCAACTCCCGGAATGATTTTTTTCCATTTTTCCCTCCAATATATGAGTATTCTCCGATTTCATGAGCATTGTACAGTGCCACATAATTGACAAGGAGATCATTCCTACCCGACATCAAAAAGAAGGAGGTTCTCAGATCATCGCATACTATTACTTTAAAAGTTTTTTAGTAATATTACCAGAGCAAGTGCCTCGAATGAAGCGCCCACACGCCAAGTTTTTAAATTGTTAATCGCTAATTTATTGTTAATTGCTAATACGAGATAAATCGAGATATCTTTCAATGAAAACTTGGCTTTCTTGCATGATATTTATATCGGTTCTGTTATATCTCAATTTTGTGGGAGATTCAAACTGCTACTTGGCGCATTTTTTTACATTTTAATGTTTTTGGACGGTTGTATATGTATCTAACGAAGCAGGCTTAAAGACTTTGAAATTTGAAGTTTTTTTGAAAGTGGGACGAACCTAAAGGGCTCAGTATTATTATTGACTACGAATTTTGATTGTTATGTCGGCTATAAAGAATAACAAGATATTAATTAGCATAATTAATTTGACACGTACACGGGCGAATATGGCGAAATATATGTACAGCGTTCAATTTCAATTAACACACTAGTAGTTCTGTGAAACTATGTGGTTCATAGAAATCTTCTTTCCGCAAGGTTCTATGGTGTCGAGAAAAATATAATAGTTCATAAAGAAATATTTTCAATACCATATAACGTCGTAAAATTTAATGATTAAACGAACTTACCTGTAAGTGAAGTTCTACTATAATTGTACGCAGCGAGTCTTCCGAAGAGATCACAACGTAGTACCCTAACTCTATGCAGATAGTGCCACAAGTTTAAAGATAAAAAAAAAGAAAGACTCGGCGGTCGCCGATGATCGATCCGGCTGGTCTCGGTTAGGAGCCCCCTTCACTTAATCGTCATTCATTGAAAGTTATACCGTAATCTATTTGGATATATAATAATTATTGGGACCTAGGGTGGGACTGATGTCTTCAGAAGAGTCCTCGAGATCACAACGTAGATGTTTAAAAAAATTACAGCACGTCATCATATTCTTTGTCTAACGAACATACTTTAATAAAGACAAAGAGATAAGGAAAGGAAAAAAGTAGGTCTTAATTCCTTAAAACAGCATTCGCCAATATATCCTTATTTTCAATAAGTCTCAAATTACAAAATTTGGCAAACGTTTCAGATTTGTCAGTCCATCCCGCTGTTTTCTTAATCAAGTCTACACTTACACCCTTTCTTTTCGCTGACGATGTGGATGCATGACGTCTTCTGTACGCAGTAAAGATATCAGTATTTATACCGCTTTCTGTTAATATTTTCTTTATCCAACGACTAAGAGTCTGTGATGAAATTGCCTTGTACGGGCGTCTAAAAGTAATGAAGAGAGTATCTATGTCTCCGCGTAAACTCAGTGTACAGCCGCGATATGATGCTAATGTTGAAACTGGGTCATTCCACGCCAACTGAGAAGCTGGATTTTGGTGATGTCAGGGATTTTGCTGAAAATGCAGTATGTTGTTCCTGAGATGACATAAGGGAGGGGGGGTCGCCTCATCGTTTCCCCAGATTCGTCTTTGGCTGGAAAATACAGACCGCCAAAGTCGACGTTTTCGCGCATCGGCGAAAATAGACCATTGCGGGAAAATTTTTTCTGAGGAAACTATTAGTCGTATCGATATGATTAAAATTTTGTTTTACTTGGGAAAGGCCGCTCTATGTAACTATATTTTTCGAATGGTTCGTAGATTAATTATTCAATGCAAGAAACTTGGATAAACTTTTGACTTTTAAATAAAATATCGAAGGCAACGCTCGCCGAATCTGAAATGTATTTCAATATGTACCTTGGACCTTTGTATATCGAAAACTGTTTTCTTTGGAATGCCAAAAATGGTCCAGGTATCGGATAAAGACAATTACCAGGAACCCGACCGGCCGGACGCGTCACCTATATTTTTAATAATTAATCTACATTGCATTGAATAATTAATCTACGAACTATTCGAAAAATATGGTTACATAGAGCGGCCTTTTCCAAGTAAAACAAAATGTCAATCATATCGATACGACTCATAGTTTCTTCAAAAAAAAATTTCCCGCAATATGGTCTACTATGAATCCGGTCGGTCGGGTCGCTAGTTAATTGTTTTTATCCGATACCTAGACTATTTTTGCCATTCCAAAGAAAACAGTTTTCGATAGACAAAGGTCCAAGGTACATATTGAAATACATTTCAGATTCGACGAGCGTTGCCTTCGATATTTTATTTAAAAATCAAAAGTTTATGCAAGTTTCTTGCATTGAATAATTAATCTACGAACCATTCAAAAAATACAGTTACATAGAGCGGTCTTTCCCAAGTAAAACAAAATTTGAATCATATCGATACGACCAATAGTTTCTTCAGAAAAAATTTTCCCGCAATGGTCTATTTTGGCCGATGCGCGAAAACGTCGACTTTGGCAGTCTGTATTTTCCAACCAAAGACGAATCTGGGGAAACGATGAGGCGGACCCCCCCTTATGTCATCTCAGGAACAACATACTGAATTTTCAGCAAAATCCCTGACATGATCAAAATCCAGCTTGTCAGTTGGCGTGGAATGACCCAACTACACGAATTTTGTTCTTTTCTGGAAAAAACGGCAAAACAATCGTGGGTTGCTTTCTTCTTGGCCCTGTAGTTTTAATTTTTGCTGGGATCTTAATCTCAACAAAATCTTTAGTCTTCCTTATGTCCTTAATATTTATAAGTGAGAAAGTTTGCATTCGTTGTCCTGTTGTCAGTGTAAGTAGAACTATTAATTTATATAACAGTCTTTCTAAAGATAAGTCGCTGTTTGATGGCCATTAACCCAGAAGGTTTAAAACAATTTGGGGATCCCAAGTGTCATTATATTTAGGGTTTAAGGGCCGTCGGTTTGAAACCCCTTTACAAAACCGCTTGATTAGACTATTTTGTCCAACTTCCGGACCTAAAATTAACTCGAAGGCAGATCTAATACTATTTATGGCGCCATATGAGGCACCATTATCAAATTCTTCCATTAAAAAACTTAAAATATTGTGAATATTAACTGAGAAAATGTTAAATCCTTTTTGGATATTTAAATACCACCATTTTTTCAGGCTGGTATTATATTGTCGGAGGGATGAGTCTGTTAGAGGAATTGACATTCCTTTTAATTCAAAAGCTTGCCTGATGAGATTCCGGCTACCAGGGAAAGTTGGGGCCATAATGGGTGAGGGTCTCTATTTGTTGAACATAATAGATTAATGTTTGGATGGAAAATTATAGGTTCAGATTCGAACATTTTCATGCAGCGTGGGAACCAAGCCTGGGTAGGCCAATAAGGGAGAACCAGTAAGCCCCTCGCGCGGTCAGACCTAATTGTCTTTAGGACTTTTAGGATTATTGCCAAGGAAGGAAACGCATAAAAAAAAGGTGTTCAATTCACCGTAAACGCATGTATCGCGATTGAACTAGGATCTTTCTTCCATGACACGTATTTCTCGAATTTCCTGTTTGGGCGACTAGCAAATAAATCAACCTCTGGTGAACCGAAAACTTGGCATAGCCTGTCGAAGGATTTATGGGATAATTCAAATTCCATTTCAGGTTCTAAACGACATGATTAAAAATCGACGATGACATTATCCTCTGATCGAATATAGGATGCAAAAATCCAGATCGTTCGGGTTTCGCACCACTTCCAAATATCTTTTGCTAATTTCCTAAGATCTTTGAATTGGATTCCCTCCATTTGATTAATATACGAAATAACTGTTGTATTGTCGATGCATAATAATACGTTGCACCGTGCAGGTCATTGGCAAAACATTTTAAGCCGAAGAAAGCTGACAGAAGTTCCAAAAAATTTATATGATGGTTACGATCTGTTTCGTTCCAAAAACCGTGAATTCTTTCTCCGTTGCAATAAGTACCCCATCCCGAGAGCGACGAATCCGAAAAAATTTCAATTTTATAATTAAAATTCATTTACTCTCTTTGGGAGACGTAATTGTGCTTCAAAATTTCAACGTTATCTTTTAGAGCTAGAAATTTGTCTCTTTCGAGGTCTTTAACATAAACCCAACCATATCTGAGGGCAGAACAGCAGGCCGTAAGAGACCCTATAAAGGATGCAAACTCCCGAATTTTGCAATGTTTAATCTTTTGAAATTTTTTAGTTAACTCTAATATAGGCTTTGGTTAACTCTAATATATTTTGTTCATCTTCTGGCAGAGTTATGGACATTTTTCTTGAATTCAGAATAAAACCGAGAAATTTACGATTCTTGGCAGGAATTAGAAAACTTTTCTTGTTGTTGATAATGAAACCTAGGTCCTGTAGTAATGAGATTGTTAAATGTACTACATTACTGCATTCTGTGAAAGAATCTCCTAGAAGAAAAAAATCATCCAGATAGATGACCTATAGCATATTCTGGCCTCTGAGGTGACCAATAACTGGTTTCATAATCTTTGTAAATACATATGGCGCAGTATTCAAACCGAAAAGAAGGCATGTAAATTCATAAAGAGTCCCAACAAAATAGAATCTCAAAAATCTTCGACTTGATTCAGCAATTGGAATTAAATAACATGCGTCTTTTAAGTCCTCAGTGGCCATCCCAATTGTGGGGTACGAGATCTCTAGCCGTCCTAATGTCTTCCAGTATAAAATGTTTTGTGTCGACGAATTCATTTAATCACTTCAAGTTTAAAATTAAACGACACGATCCGTCAGGTTTCGGTATTAGGAAAATAATTGAAATAAATTCACCTTCGACAGATTCGCATTTATGGATTGCCTTCTTGGCTAACAATTGTTCTAATAAAATAAGGATTTGATTCCAATCCTCGGCTGACCAACTTGGTTCCTTATGGAAAGAAACTTGTACTGGTATACTTTTGAAGGGAATATCTTAACCTAATACCCACTTTAGGACAATAGGATCATTGGTTATCATGGTCCAGGCATTCTCGATCCCAGGTTTCTCGGGTATGGGTTTGTGGTTGCAGATGGTTTCCGGAAGCTCGACATCTTTTGATTGAAGGGTTTTCATTGCCCGCCCGTTCTCCTGTTCTGGAGAAACTTCTCTGACGACGAGCGGAACGGGCTTTTTACGGTTTTTGTCACCTTCATAGATTTGGTTGGAACTTTTAAATCCTTACTAGTCCGTTCTAGGGATTTTGCCGTCTTTATATGTCCTTCCATCTCCTGACCGAATAAAAATTCGCCCACAATCGTAACATTAAGTGCGTCTTTAACACTAGCATTTAAATTTGTTAATACAAGGAATCTTCTCGTTAGCGATTCTTCGCAATGGAGCTCTATGAGAAGTCTTCCTGCATCGCTTAGTCTAGAAATGTGAGGGATATTCTCCGGACCTCCCACCTTCACTAAACTCGAGATTGTGGGACCCAAGGCCGACAGGCATGTTGAAATGATCGACTGTTTCGACACCAGACGACTGTCTCTATGAATCGCATCCTCTGGTAGCGATGCTTTAATCTCTGTATTTAGAGTTGGAGGATTGACTTCCTACAGTTCTCCAGGATTCAGTATTCCTTTAGTAAAATACTTAATTCCTCTTTGGGAAGACCATTTTTCAATATGTCTGACATCTCAAAGCGACATCCTTGTGGATAGATGGTCCGAAAGGACTATCAGCGTTCAGACGTTTGCCAATAGCCTCTAATACATCCTCACTTAACATTTCTGACGTTTAGGCCGCCAAGTTAGTTGCTGAAGCATCATTTGCCACAATATTTGGTCCCTGAGGATCCAAATTATCTTATTGTTTGACCAAGGGGTAATTTTGTACCAGGTTGGGAACAGTATTAGGAAGAACGGAATATTCTTGTTGTGGGAATGAAATTTCATGATCACATTCCGTGGAGCGAGAATCTAAAGAGTAGGCTCCTTCAGAGTTTGAAGGGGATTCGTCTAGAAGGTTAAAAGTGTCGGCCTTATATAACATGGAACAAATTTTTTAATAAAATAGCAAGATCCCCCCTGTTGTCACAAACTCAAGGATTCTTGTCCGTGCTCTGAAGGTCGTCCTACAGAGGTGATACTTATTGACTTCCTTTGAATCGTATAAATGCGAAATCCTTGTATATAATCACAAACTCAAGGACTCTTGTCCGAGCTCTAGAGGTCGTCCTATTAAAGGTGATATGGAACGTTTAAGCCAATAGTCTCGTGTCTAGATAAGAAAATAAACTTTTCATCTTTCCAAACGTAAGCACGAAGAGACTCGTATAACCAAGGACATATGTCGTTGGTTAAATTTTTTGTAGGAGGCGAGGACATCTTAACCTGTAACAAAAAAGCAACTCTTACCTAGCCGACGCCTCCGTTTCTTAAGTTTCTTTTTTAACTTTCGTTCAAGACGTCTTAATCGCTTTTCCAGACTCGATTGTTTAACGGAATCTGAAGCGTGATATCGCTTGCCCATTCTTTATTAATTATAAATGTGGACGTTGAAGGGAAAAAAAATCCTGTGGCTCTAAGTGCACAAAAAAAGGAATGACAATTAAGTGAAGGGGGCTTCAAACCGAGACCAGCCGGATCGATCATCGGTGACCGCCGAGTCTTTCTTTTTTTAGCACTATCTGCATAGAGTTAGGGTACTACGTTGTGATCTCCAAGAAGACACGCGAAGTACAATAGGAAGTGGCAATTTCACGTAGTATGTGGCAATGATGGAATTATTAGTTAAACACCAACGCGTTTACTGAAAGTAAGCTAATGAAATTACATATCGAATTGTAGGCTACAACAAGCTACAAGAATAGCATGCCGCGCAGTGAGACGATGACCCTTGAAACGCCAGTATAAAAGCCCGCTAATAAGGGGAGCTTCCAACCCGTGGCACTCCGATGTTGATGAAATTTACAAGAAGTGTAGTTCTCGGGAAATCATTCGACACGCATTTTTTTTAGTTGCTAATATTCACTTTATGGGGGCGAACCATGGGGTCAATGTTGAGGATAATATCTATGTTTCCGAAAACATAGATGTACGAATATCTCAAAAACTATTGTAGATAGACGAAAAGTATTAAATGCAAAATTTCGTGGCAAGATGAAAGGAATAAAACAGTCAAGGCAGATTTTTGCAATAGTTGTTAGTTTTCGATGCAGCCCAATTTTTTATACATAATTAATAACAAAGTCAATAAAAACAAGTGCAATTATTATCGCGCTTGGTATGTGAATACTACAGGCGATGATGCAAAATACGGGAAAAGTGCATTTCTCAAATTCCTCTCTTCAATAAACAATATTATTATTTAACTTATAGATACCTTTCGCCATGATTGTATGTGTCACCCAAGACAAACCAAGCCAATGCCGAAATCGGTCGCGTCGATCAACCGTAATCGGGCAGGGCACTCAACTGTTTTGTGTAACAAAATTTTGTTGCACCATAATCAAAGATGCAGTAAATTGTACTTTAACATTATGCCGACCGATATTCCACAGCACATAATCAGAGGATTTTCGATTGCTCACTTTGTAGAATCAATTTCTGACAGAAACTGCAAGTATCGAATTGTAAAGTTTTCGTCGTTGACTATGGTGAGAGTGAAAATAATTGTTGGACATCAGTCTTTGAACTAAATTGTGTTCTCCGTACCTATGAATGTGGCAGCCCTGAAAAGGACTGTTTGAATCGAGGTGATAGCTCTGACAAGAGCCGGTTACATCAAAATTAGCGGAGAATTCAACCGATTTCAGCATTGGTACCCCCTCCCTTTCCTTCGGTGGGGTGAGCTCTTTCTAGGTAATCCCCAACTGGTCATATGACAGGATAACTGGTAGAATGGCTTGTATTGTTCAAAATAGCTTGGTTCCCTTTAATTAAGCGAGCGGTACCTTTAATTTAAATACTGATATTGTTTATTGAAAAGGGGAATTTGACAAATCCATTTTATTCGTGATTTGCATCATGGCCTGTAGTATGCACACAGCAAGCGCTATCGGATTTGCACTTGTTTTTGTTGACTTTCTTATTAAAAATGTATTAAAAATTGGGGTGCATCGAAAACTAACAACTATGGCGAAAATCTACCTCGACAGTTTTATTCCTTACATCTTGCTACGAAATTTTGCAATTTATGTTTTTCGCCGATCTATAATAGTTTCCGAGATATTCGTACATATAAGTTTTCGGATACACATTCTTCCCGACTTTGACCCCATGGTCCAGCCCCATAAAATTAATATTAGCAGCTAAGAAAAATACATGTCGAATGATTTCCTGGAACCAGGCCGTTGCCGCTTCTTTCTCTCTCGCTCAGTCAAGGGTCCAGCGGGGTTTTTCCGCGGCTTGGGGATTCCTACCCCGTCGCCATTTCCCGTCAGCGCCCAACGCACGCAGCCTAGGACAGGAGTAGGGCCTAGAGTAGAGGAAGAGCCCTTCTGCTGCGCGCGCTTCCGAAATGATAGGGAAGTGGTAAAGCCCACGGGTAGAGCACCCATAGAAATGCGTAAGGGCCAGCATCTGCTCTAGCGAGCGCTCCTTCTCACGCGTCTGGTGAAGAGAGCCTTCTAAGACGTTCGTTGATTCCAACTTGAGGAACGATCGTCACTTTGAGTCTAACATTCGAGCGATTGGTTTTTAAATCTGTTTTGGACAGTAACGTAGTTTATTTTCTCAATACAATTGAGTCATTTCTTTCAAACTTACAACTATTTCTTGAACATTCATTTTTCCCTCCTACGAGAGCAGGGTCCTCAGCGCCCCACGGGCACACTTACCCACCTTTCCTTTGCTCCATCGGCAACGCGCTCGCAACAACAGGCGGGAACTACAAATCAGAGAATATAAGCGAAGGAAGGTAAACTAACCTCAATAAGGCAGTTACACGTGTCTGTAGCGCAGGACATTAAAATAACAAACTAATGGACACAATAGAATTAAACACAGATGAAAATAAAAACGTAACGGAAGAAGAACATGATTTCAGTAAGTTTATTAAAGTGATGAACAACAACAAGAAAGGAAAATAACGACAGAAGACATGAAAGGCCACAAAGACAGCAAAATGAATAGGACAAACATAACGAAAAATAGATACAGTATGCTAAACAGTAGAGAAGACATGGATATGCAAATAACACATGGAAATCTAAAAGAGAATGCAAGCACATTAACAAATTCAACAAATAAGAACAGGGAAAATAAGACAAGTATAGGTACAAACACTAAGAAGTCTGAACCATTGGTTCTGCACGGAGGTATCAATAACCAAAAAGAATTCATACACTTACTCTCCAAAGAAGTTAAGAATATATTTTTTCTCAAGTATCACAAGAACACAGTAGATACAATATTAAAAGACAACAATGACTATGATAACATAGTTAGACTATGAAGGCAAACAAGTGTTGAATTCCACACATACACACAGAAAGGAAATAGAAAAAGGATATTTCTGATTAAAGGACTTCATGAGGATGCATTAATCAAGGACATTGAAGAGGAATTGATGGAAAAAGGACTAGCAGAGCCAATGATGAACAAAATGAGAGGTACAAGGAGACCATTACACATACCTTCAACAACCATCAAAACCACAATCAAGCAGCTAAACAACGACATTAAAGTAAAATAGGAATATTATATAATGAAAAAGAAAGGTATGCAATGCCATAAATGTCAAGGTTGGGGACATGCAACAAACAATTGTTTTGCTGTCTGAAATGTGCAGAAACCCACTTAACTGCCATCTGCACAAAAAACCAGCAAGAAACACGTAAGTGTGCAAATTGTGGAGGCGATCACCTGGCTGACTCAAAAACATGCAGCGTAATCTATGCAGAGTTAAAAGTATTACAAGATTCAGCGCAGAACAACATCACGGAAAAGCTACAGGAGAAGAAAGATATAACATATGAAATGCAAAGAACTTCCCAGAACTACTAAGGGGAACTAACACTACAACAACAGTAGTAGAAATAAACAGGATACTAGAACAATATGACAAACAGGATAGGACAATAAAGAGAAACCTTGGAGAAGACATAGGAGGGGATCTAGCAAAACTGATTAACATCACAGGACAGTTGAAAATTCTTAAAAGTAAGATTAACCTTTACAAAATGTTACAAGCCATAACAACCTTAAACCATGACCTTGTACATGCTAGAAGCAAAACTCTTGAATTAAAGTATCTAATGAAATTTACTGACCATATCAATGAAGAGTAAATTACAGAAATGTTCATGGAATGCGAATGGTATTAATAGTAAAATAAGAGAGCTTGTAGACTTCTTAGATAGTCATAATATAGACATAATGTGTATTAATGTGCTTAAAATTAAAATAGCTCTAAGACTAATGCAAGGAATTATTCAAAGGTAGTCAATATTCAGAATCCTGGTAAAGGAGGGGTTGCAATACTTATAAAGTGCAATATCTCACATAAAATAAATCCTACAAACAGTACTATCGAAATTGGGTATGTAAGCATCACACTACAGAATAATGTTGAAATAATAGCAGCCTACCACAGCCTAAAAATTAACTTCACCAGAGAGGAACTAAATGTAATATTTAAAAATAACAAGGTAATACTAACTGTGGATTTAAACGCTGCATACCAAATTTTGAACTGTCAGCATAATAACAAAAATGGTTTAACGCTGTTTAAGGTACCACATTCAAGTAAAATGTTGGAAAATAGTTCAAAATATCGTTTTTTCTTCTCACACATCAATTATTTTCTCAAAAATTTATTATATACATATTTAAGTACACATTGCAAGCTATACATCCTGTAAATTTCATGACGATATTTGCAGTGGTTAGCGCGCCCCAGCAACTTTCGTGATGTCATAGTCAGTGAAACATGCCTTGCGATGACCAGTTTAGCTCCACCATTTTTTATCTGCAACGAATCACAATTTTTTTATTTAGGAGACAGATCACCCTACTGCACTACGGAGCGTTGTTTAAAAATACTTATCCCATTTTTTTTCTGCATCAATATATAGTGCTTAATTTTATAACAAAACTTGCTCAAAAATATGTAAGAAAAAAAATACGACATTTTGAACCCTTTTTCAACATTTTACTTGTATGTGGTATCTTCAGTACTCTTAGTACTTAAGCTTAGTGCTTAACTTAGTACTTAAGATACTTAAGTAAGATACTAGTACTTAAGATACTTAGTAAGTACTTAAGTATCATAATATTAATTATCAAAAATAGAAATGGATATCATTGGTAAACGAAAGCCAAGTTATAATTCAGATATATAATTAATAACATACAAGAAACCCAAGTTTTCATTCAAAGATACCTCGATTTAACTCGCATCAGCAATTAACAATAAATTCACAATAAATTAGCGATTAACGATAATAATAAAAAAAAACTTGGCGTGTGCGCGCTTCATTGCGAGGTAAGAAAGCAATGAGAAATTAATTTAAATGTAACATTGACTTTACTATACTATAAAATCCTAAGAAATATGACATTTACATTTCAATCATATATACTATGTACTACATCGAAAAGAAGGTTCTCAATTCGTCGTGTATCTATTTCTTTCAAAGTTTTCTAGCAATATTACCAGAGCAAGTGCCTCGATATACTACATCGAAAAGGATGAGGGTCTCAATTCGTCGCGTATATATTTCTTTCAAAGTTTTCCAGCAATATTACCAGAGCAAGTGTCTCGAATTATAACTTGGCTTTCGTTTACCAATGATATCCATTTCTATTTTTGATAATTTTTAAATGACTTTTGCAAGATTGGTGGGTTGGTGAGTCGGTGGTTTGGGTTGTTGGGTGGCGGCAGCGGCGGGGAGGGCTACTCGGCGTTTTTTTCATTTTAATGTTTTTGGGGGGATCTCAGTTCTTTTTGTTAGTTAATCGGTAAAATAAAAATATAATCTTTGATTTAAGTAATTCACAAACTACATATTTGACAAGTTTAATACTTCAACAATGTGGCGAATAAGAGGAGGATACAGCTTGTCTGTATAATGTAAAAATTATTTTTTCTTTTTTTATTCTGTAGCAAATATTACATTGCGAAAACGTATTTGCTCACCAAATTTCAGGTCTCTTTGGCTGAAGTGATATTCTCCCTTGTTCAAGACATTTGTGAAGTGTGGAACTTGTCAAATGTGAAGCTAAGGAACCACTTAAGCGAGAGGCTTGAAATTTGATGAGCAGATACTGATACTGATACAACTTAGGAACAGGCCGCCATTACCAATCAGTATTTGTTCAGTGCATTTCAGGTTTTTGGCTTAAGTAACTCTCACGCTACATATTTGACATGGATGCATCTTATCTGTACAATGTGTTACGTTCAGGAGGTAAGGACATAACAAATGTAACATATGAAGCGTTGGACTTCATTTTTTAAAATTCAAAGCCATGCTATCTAGTGGCAATTCACATTCGTCCAACAAATTTGGAGTCCTTCGCTTAGGTTTGTGAAGTGTGGAACTTGTCAAGTGTGGAGCTAAGAACCACTCAAGCGACAGGTTTGCAATTTGATGAGTAGATACTAATGCTGATACAACTTAGGAACAGGCCGCCATTACCAATCAGTATTTACTCAGTACATTTCAGGTCTTTGATTTAAGTAATTCTCAAGCTACACATTTGACATGTTTAATACTTCAACAATATGACGAATAAGAGGGGGATGCAGCTTATCTGTATAATGTGTTACGTTCAGGAGGTAAGGTCGTAACAAATGTAACATACACAGGATTGGACTTGATTATATGGAACTCAAAGGCATGCAATCTACTGGCAATTCATATTCGTCCAACAAATTTGGAGTCCTTCGCTTATGTTATACATTCTCTCCTCATTCAACACATGTGAAGAGTGTGGAACTTGTCAAATATGTAGGCTAAGAACGACTTAAGCGACAGACTTGAAACTTGATGAGCAGGATACTAATTTTTCACGACTAGTATGCCCCTAAATTAATATTACGATTAGGCTCAATACTTAATAAGTTCTATCGCTTATTCAACACATTTGTAATGTCAAATTTGACAAGGGCGTACCCAAGAACCAGTTCAGTTATAGATTTCAAACTTGCTGAACAGATACATAATTAAAAATTACAGAAGTCAAAGATCTAAAGTTTACTGAGCAAATACTGATTACTAGTAAGGTTCGTAGTTCAGAAATCATTTACATGAAAGACCTGAAGTATCACTTGGTGAACAAATTGTCGCTTTTTCATTTAAGTGGGTCCTGGTTATGCACTTGGCAACTTTGGTAGTCTATAATTGTATTGAATAAGAGGATATTGCTTAACAGTGTTAGATTGAGTAGGGTCATAAAGCTGTACCAATTAGAGAATAAAACTGTTAAATTTGTCAGATATCCTCGCGTAAGCTATTCCTGTCATAAAATAGCCTACATAACCAAGCACACGAACGTCAAGGAAATAAGACATCTATCCATCTCGTGTTAGTTAGTCTCTTTCTACGTGTCTAGCATCTCTCTCTAACATCAGCTCACATCTGCCTTCTCTCTCTACCATAACATCACCTCGCAGCTACAAAGCTAGAAATATATGAACATTCTGCCACCTAGCGTAAAAAAATATGTGACCTATATTTTTGGTCCGAATCTTCTTCTGAATCGTTTTCGCACGAGAAAATAAGAGGAGGAAATTCATATCTCTTGAACGCTTGGACCAATTTCCTTACTCTTTAGCTTATTGGATTCAGAAAAATAAATTAGGCTGTGCTTAATTCATAAGTTATGCCTGCAAGCTGTAACGTTTTCGGAAATCGAGGTGAAAGTTTTATATCGATCGAAAACCGCTACGCGTCGGGATAAGTAGTCTTGGCGTCTCGCGCTGTATAGCTGCTAACTACTTGGCGCGAGACTCTACCGAGTCTCCTGATATACGAAAGTAGTTAATAAGAAACTTATGTAAAACAAAGAAATAAACGTGATATTAAGTTAAGTAAATACCCAGGAAACATTTTTCCTGCATAAGCTCTTTATGCAGGAGATATGCAGGAGTTTCCCTGCAAAAGGTTCCTGCAGACGAACATATCCATGCCATATGCAAGCGGGTTTTGGACGGTTTTATGCAGGAATGATTCTGCACAAAGGTTGCAATTACGTCGATGCAGGGGACATGCAAGCTATATGGAGGCTATCGCTGATAATATGCAGGATATATGTATGTAGAAACTTGTAGGGTATTTGCAGAGTATCGCGTGCAAGGTATTGCGGGGTATCTGCAGGCATTTGTGCAGGTCGTTTCCAAGTTTTATGCAGGCTCCGAAAAATTATTGAAAAAATGAATCGTTAATTCATTCATTACTTTCTGCTCTTCTCTTACAGTAGAATTCAACCATGTGCATTTATGTATTCTTTGTTTGTAATTATCACAAATTGAAAACTTAATGTATATTATTTTATTGTTTACACTTGTAGCAGAATTTAGGAAAAACCAGACCTTTTGTAACAATCTTTCCGTTAGAGCATTTGCCTTTGTAAACTTTTGTGTGTTTCTTTGGATTGCATTAATATTTTTCTTTTTAAATGAACAAATTCATTTCTGGCGTACGTATATTTTTATGAGTAACGAACACTAACAAATTTGTTTTCATTAACATTTATCTATGATTTACCAAAATTTGAACAATTAAAAAATTTCAAGGAGGCGAATACTGACACCATGAATCGGAATCTGTTCTATGTGCGGGCTTCTGGAATATGGGGGAGTGTAGGAGTATTCAAATAAAGTGAAACATTGATCTGGATATCTTGGGCGATAATAGCCTCTTCCTCTCGCCTTGGTTACGTTTCAACATAGTATTGTAGGCAACATAATTCAAAGGGCTAACGTCGTATGAACTCAGGTAGCGATCGCGATTTTATTTCGCTTGAATTGACCCATTTGTCACGCATATGTATAGTATATCCTCCGAAAAACATTAAAATACAAAAAAAAAACGCCAAGTAGTCCGCCCGCCCTCCTAACCATCAACTCGCCAACCTCATCAAAATCATTAAAAAATTGTCAAAAATAGAAATTTATATCACTGGAAAACGAAAGCCAAGTTAAAATTTAAAAAAAACTTGGCGTGTGCGCTTTCATATGTATTATCCAGTATCATGTAATTGACAAGGATACTACTATTTTTAATAATATTACGATAGGTAAGAGCCTCAAATAAAGCGCTCACGCCAAGTTTTTTTTTTAATTTTAATTTGGCTTTCGTTTTCCAGTGATACACATTTCTATTTTTGATTATTTTTAAATGATTTTGATGAGGTTGGCGGATTAATAGTTAGAAGGGCGGGTGGACTACTTGGCGTTTTTTTTGCATTTTAATGTTTTTCGGAGGATTTCATGTCTTTTTGATAGTTTTGAAATTATTTGTGCAAAAGACCCGAAGTAGTATTTGCTTAATAGATTTTAGCTTTCTCGTTTAAATGCCTCCTAGCTGCAGACTAGGCGACTGTAGTAGTCTATAATTGTATTGAAAAAGTGGATACTGCTGATCTGTGTTAGAACTTGAGTAGGAATGAGTTTAATTACTTTCATAGAGTTGCACTAAACTTGAAATCAGTTTTTTATCGTCGAATTATCAGAAATATCGACATTTGCATAATTATTTTGTTAGCCGTGTAATGTCACTTGTGTCATGTGTCGCTGAACACTACACGGAGTGAATCGTGACAGATACCGACAACCTATCGATTAATTGAGAAATGCAAAATCTCGAGGAAACGTTACTCGTACACTCCAATGAAAGTGTTTTATTTTTAATTCTGAATTACATGGTAACCATATTCACTTACCTCATACCAAACTTCGGTGAACTGAATCTATAAAGAGCGGGCAATAATTATTAGGATGAAAGTTTGTTAGTTTAAATTAGTATAATTTCAGTAACAAGAGTAGGAATTGAACTGAAGCCACAAAATTGTAAATTAAGCGTCTTACAACAGCGGCTACTTTTGTTATTGGAATTGTAGTAATTAAAACTAATAAGCGTTCATTCTAATAATCATAGCCTGCTCCCCGGAGATTTAGTTCATAGAAGTTTAAAATAACATAAAACTTAATATAGTTACCGTATAATTCAGAATTTAAAATGAAACAGTTCCATTGGAGTGCATAAGTAACGTTCCCTAGAGATTTTACATTTCTCAATTAATCGATAAGCCGTTGGTATCTGTCACGATTCACTCCGTGTAGTGCTCAGCGATACCCGACACAAGTGATATTACACGGCTAACAAAACAATTACGTAAGTGTCGGTATTTCTAATAATTCGACGGTAAAAAGCTGATTCCAATCCTATTTATCTGATTTCAAGTTTACCGCATCACCCTGTACTGCCATCTACCATAAACTATGTTAGGAGGACATTTATGGTCTGACAATGAGTCTTCTTCTGAATCTTCTTCTGAATTAATTTTCGCTCGAGAAAATACAAGAGGAAATTCACATCTATTGAATGCATGGACCTTTTTCCTTGCTGTTTAGCTTATTGGATTCAGAAAAATAAATTAGGCTGTGTTCCATTCATAACAGCTACTCGTTACGATATATGATCGGGTTGTACTTTACTTTCTTTTCGTGAAAATTCAGTAACGTTTAGAATGAATAAAAGAATACATGTGGAAAATGTGTTTTTTAAAAACAAATTGTACATATTTATTTCTTTTAAATATTGTTTATTGATGATACACGTATGTACATTAATCCGCCTATTTTACGTGCTGGCGAGTTCCCCTACTCCTGTTCCAACGTTGCACAGGTGCACTTATATATAAATATATATCTCAAAAGTATAAAATTATATATTTCTTATGAAATCCCGGCTAAAAAGATCTCTTCGGGCTCTACCCGATGTCGACCCGACGTGGACCCAATCAGGATTTTATGTAGGTGCACTTATATATAAATATATAAATCTCAGTTATATACATCTCAAAAGTACAAAATTATATATTTCTTATCAAATCCCGGCTAAAAAGATCTCCTCAGGCTCTACCCGATGACGACCCGACGTGGACCCGATCAGGATTTTATTTAGGTACACTTATATATAAATATATAAATCTCAGTTATATACATCTCAAAAGTACAAAATTATATATTTCTTATCAAATCCCGGCTAAAAAGATCTCCTCGGGCTCTACCCGATGTCGACCCGACGTGGACCCTATGTGCCGTACCCCATCGGGCTATACCTGATCAGGACCCGATCGGAAAATTTTGTGCAACACCCGATCAGGCCATACCCGATCAGGACCCGATCGGGACCTTCTGTGCCACAACCGATCAGGCCATACCCGATCAGGACCCGATTCGGACCTTATCATGCATCGGGTTGATTTCTACTCGGGTATGGATGATAACGCGCTAGGATATCCTTTGTTTGAGATAATTTCGTTCTTGCCATTAAACTAGTACTGTATGTGCACGTACCCTTGATGTTGCGTAATTATGAGACCGAGAGGATACAGTTGACACGTGGTCACTCCTATGTGAGTGTCTGTACCCCACATTATGCCCAGTGTGCACTTCAAATGGGAAAACCCGTACCATCGGGTAACTGCTAAAATGCACTATTTGGCACGAACTAACTCGTATTTCAGGACACTTGCTCATTGTTAATCACACACCTCGCGGCACGCTCCTATCTTTATTATTGAATCACTGCTTACCGTTTTAGTTGTGGGTTTTCTCGTTATTACAATTAATCACGAATCTCTCTCTCCAGTCTTCCTGTCCAACCTGTCTCAACGTTTTCACCTCGATCGTTCTCTTTTCCGTTTTTCCCCGGCTCGCCTAACTTCATTAGACTCGCGCTTCTACCTTCATTCGTCGCTAAAATCAGTTTCTTTCAGATGTATCGGTACTTCTTTACAATTACTGGCGCGTCGCTAACGGGGATATTAAAGAGGCGCGTTTTTCAAGCGATATCGAAGCCGCTCAAATATCTCCAAATCTATAGGGAAACATATTGAAATTGTACAGTGATCGCTCACGTTAGTGAACGGACACTTGCGTTTTCAATCAAATCCCTCGAGTTTATAAATACTGGCTTCTTATCGCCGCAAGTCTTGGTCAGCCCGTGCTTCGAAGAAGATGAATATCGAAAAGCCATCAGATTGCTGAACCGGATGACACTAGTCTCAATAGATATTATAACATCAGTAGAATGTATATATCAAGTAAATGTTGCTAATGATTATAGTAGATTGAAATGGAATAATTGGCGGCAAGGTACTTAAATTTCAGATGCGATGAATACGGAGCACAACTAAGACAGTGGTGGGGGATAGGCGACTTCAAGGAAGGGCGCCTATCGTAGATGCGTAGTCCTAAAATCAAGAAGCTAAAGGTGGTTACGTCTGAGGATTGGCTAAGGATAACCCCCACTGTAGTCGTGAGGGGTGGGGATAGCACCTATAATACACGTTCTTTCAAGGAGTAGAGCAGAACAGATTTCGTCGAGGTTTCGAACAGTTGTTTACAGAGTTTAGTGCGATTCTTTGGGAAGTGTTAATATACAAAATTGGGGAGTTTATTAACATCGCCGAGATTTTCAATTTCAAGTCATTCGCATATGCTTAGCAAGCTTATTCATCGAAAAGTATTTGTGGCTCGAGTTTCCCCCATACATCGTTTAACTCATCGTCTATAAGGTATGTACTTATGTACTACGTTACAGTGCAATACGATACCGTATGGAGGGAGGTGACGAAAAACATCTTGCCGGTCGGCCTGCGAGAATTGCGATGGAGGACCAACCGGTGCTCAACCGTTTGGTTTTCCCGAAACGAGGTAATTGCTGTCTTGGTGCGCTCGCACCGATGGCCCAGCCGGCGGCCGGCTCCATGTGTCGTTCTCGACACCCGAATACGACACGGCATCGCCCGCTTCTTTGCCTTTCCTCTTGCTTTCCCACTTTTTTAATATGTGCTTGCGATAACCAAGATCCCTGATTAGTTGTTTCGCGACGTCTGATTAGATCCTGATTAGACGTCTGAATTGAATCCGACCAAATCCAGTGAATCAAATTTATCAGGTGCCTGTGATACTTTTTTTTTACAAATATCGAGGTGGCGCCGTGGCAAGGCGTTAGAACAGCGACCGTGGTAACCCGAATTCGGTTGCTTGTTGTCACAATTGTTTTTTTGCTTTTTGTTCCCCTATCATCATCATGTTCAATACCCGGCAGTGGTGATACTTTTTCTATGACGTTTCCTCGCCTTTCCTCCTACTTCCTCATTTTTCGTTGTATGGGCTTGGGATAAGTATGGCCCCTGACTAGTTGTTCCGTCATTCCCGACTAAATCCGTTCAAACTCAGTGAATCAACTTTATGAGGGTCCTGTACATTTTTGTTTACAAGTATCGAAGTGGCACCGTGTTAAAGCTTTAGAACAGCGATCATGATGACCCAAGTTCTACTTCCCGTCGGCGGGAGATTATTTTTTTGCGTTTCTCAGCATTTTCTTCATTAACTTTTCAATACCCAGTAGTAGCGGTAATACTTTATTTTTACGACTGTTTACCATCCACCTACTTTTTCATTATTGTAGTATTCATTTCCGATAAGCAACCTCCACTCTGAAAATCGGTTTTCCCGTTGGGATGGCCAAAAATACACGTTGTTCCGGATTTTTGTCCAGCAAATCTATCAGAACTATCAATATGAAACTTGATGATACCAAGTTTCATATTGATAGCTGTACACTTGTAAGAAAAAGTATCACAGGTCCCTGATAAAGTCGATTCACTGGGTTTGAACGGATTTAATCGGGAATCGCGATAAAACTATAGTCGGGCCGCTGAGAGAATGAATCCGGTGAGGGAGAGTAGCCAGGCGGACTCGGCCGAAATTTTACCCTCTCCAGTTACGTTTCGGGAGTTCCGTAGCCTGGCTTCCCCTCACGCGCTTTCTACTCACACATGCTAAGCGCATTGTAGCCACGCTATGCGTCTGTATTTGAGATTTGAAGTGAGACGGGGACCCGCCTCCGTTCACTTTCTTAACATAGAGAGAGAGTCTAATTCTCATTAAACATATTTTGCCACCCTGAACGAAACAGTATTCGGTAATAGAAAGTCCACGTTATATTTTGAAATCAGTCTTACAGTGGCCAATCTATTCCAACATTACTTTATTCACAAACTAAAAGTTTATTCAAATACCTTATACTAAATGGAAAATCTATGGGTCCTGAAAAAATAATAGCTATAAAGTTTGTTTCTGCCCGAACAAAACAAGAAAAGAACAACGTCGATTCGACCAGCGGTTTTCGCAACAAAAATTCTTCCGTAATAGTCGCATTTAACGAAAAGGATAAAATACCCTACTTTGACAGTCTCTATTTCTTACACAATTACGAATCACGGAAAATGAGAATATGACCTATATCTATTTTCTTATGGGGAACAACGTATGAATTTCAGGAAAATCTGAAATGCCAGTTAGATTTCTCAGCGATCAGTTAATCCTGATCGCTGAGAAATCATAATGTTAAATCACGGTAATCTCGTGTACTGAATATAGTATCTCATGTTAGTCTAAATTGGTGTTTTGATGCAAAAGAACTGATCCGTTTTAAGAAAAATGGCACCTAACCCTGGGTTGCGAGTCGCTCAATGTGTCAAACGGAGACAGGCGCAGCTTGTCTTTATCTAAGTTAGGCTGACCCTATTGGGTCGGGCAACCAATACTGAGGTCGTGTAGATGCATAGCGCTAGGACCGCGACGCACCCACGTGTCAAGGGAAGTGGCAGTGACTGCGCTTGGGTGAGGGAAATCTCACGTTCATTCTCTCAGCGGCCCGACTTTACACATCGAAACGTGCACTGTACTTTGGAGTTCCGTCGTAGAACCGGTCAGAACTGACAGACGCGCCACGAATGCTAAAGTGCGTGAGATTTTCATCGTCCGGATTCGGTGGGTGTCGTCGTGTGGAGGCGACTGGCGTCTGGCTTTTGAGGCGGAGTAGGAGGCGATTGCGGTTCGGCAATGTCCGGCAAGGAAGGCTGAACACTCAATCGGCCGAACGACCACTGCCAAGGAGAAGCAGCGCGTCAGCTGCATACCAGAAAGCGCGCGCGCGTACTGCATCGTTTAATCCGTCGGTTTCTCAACAGGAGACACACGTTACCAGTGCAAACCAGACTGTATGGAGTTCGCCTCGTACCCCGTAGACTGGTGGCTTTGTTTAAACTTACCTCATGGAAAACGGTGTCCGCTGCAACAGTCCCCTCGGCCGTTCTTCAGCTCCGCATCTTTCCTTGCTTGCGGTGTTTTTCAGCCGCCGCGGTTACTATGTGTCCGTGAACAGAGCCGTCCACCGGGATTGTCGTCAGCGCCATTGCAGCCTCAAGAGAGCACGCTTGCACGAGAAGGAGCCTTTGATAATTTTCCCAATCTGTGTTTGTCTCGGTCTCCTACTCGCCGGGGCCACACAGAATTCCTGTTGTCACGTAGCGAGCGCCGAACTCCATTCAGTCGCAGTGTCACGCTTCCACTTCACGCACTTCCACCGGCAACAGGTCGATTTCGCTTTCGTTATCGCGCAGCATGTTCTTTTGTTATTGTTTATTGTGTCCCGCTAGTGTGAACGGCCACGTCGAGCGTCGGGCATCGCGCGGTTACTCGGCTCGCTCTATTTTCGTCCCAGCAGGTAGGAGAGGCGGGACACTCATAGTCTGGTCCGGACGAATGCTTGGCGACACTATTAACGAAGCTAAAGGATGGCCACTCACCAGGCGTGTAGCCTGTAAAGAGCCGCGCTTGAACGCGTTCAAGCAAGCGAGTACGTGCCAGTCGCCCGCAGGATGAAAAGAGAGCGACGGGAGAACGCTATACGCGACCCAACCGCTACATCCGTATAAATAGTTACCGCTTCCTAGCGATGGCAGTAACACCCACGCGCTTTACAGGTGAAATTGCCTGGATTATACTATGAGAACCACTCTTCTGCTCTCGTCACTCCCCTACCTTTTAATGCGGTAAACCTTTTGAACACGGATCAGCCTCCGGAGAGTGGCTATGTGTGCCTTTCATATTCTCGACTCTGATGAGTTGGACAGTTAATTATAATGGGAATAGAGGAGACCTTAGGCATCAGCGATATTCGATTGTAGTGACCCAATTCCGTCCATTACGCAGCAGAAATCCAATGAATGCATATGTACTGTTACATAGGGATCAGTCTATATTATGAAGCAAATTCCTGTCTCCACTGTTACTTCATATTTTCATGTTTATCTTTTTAGTTTCCATTTACAGGACGAGGAAGAAATAAGTTACATGAAAGACTTTGAACTTCACCATAGAACTTTATAAATTGAACTTTTGAACCTTATACATATATGTACATATATACATAGCTATATGGACTTATGCTGTATCTGTTGTACGAAATAAATAATGATAAATTGTAATGAAGTATTTCAGTCAGAAACGTAATGCAAGTTGTTGTTTGATAAGCGACGATATTATGTCGACTCCATCACTAGTCGCTAAATAGTCCAAAAGAGACGGATAAAGGCCATAGGAAAAAGACATAGAATCCCCAACGGAAGTGAATGTCGATGGAGAAACAGAGGCAGATGTGGAGAATCTCATCCCGCTCACTCATCTACATGCTCTTCCTATCATTGTTCCTTCAGTGAAACGTGAACTAAATATTAGCGTACTCCAATCAGCACATCGAAATTTAGATGATTCGTTCGGCCGAACATGAAAACGGGCACTCTGGGAGTTTTTCCTGAGCCTTTTTCCCTGAATCGAAAAGCAAAGCTTCTTTTAAATTAGACGTTCAGCCTTCCCCTCATAATCTGCTATCTTGCAGCGACATAAATACATATGCAATTATGAATGACTATAGAGGCCTAGCAGAACAATAACAGGCCACTACAAATGATGATTTCCGAGGACGCACAGTATATGTACATATAGATTATGTAGCAAATAGAAATATACACACAGTAACGTGTGCTGAGAGCAAGCGTGGGAGGCGTATTTTAACTATTCGGTATTTTGCACATGGCAAGATGAAATTAAACTACTGAAAGCTGAATTTCTTAACGCTACCCCACTAAAATTACCTAATTGGGCATGTGAAAAGCTTTATATTATTGCACATGTAATAATTTTGAAGGCTCAACGATTGAAACACGAAACACGAAAATATTCAAAAACTAATGTCAGAGCTTTTTGATTCAAATTGCCAATCTTTAAATTATTAGACACCATCAAAACTAATAAAATCAATTTATATGTCCTTCAAAATATTACATGGATGAGGTGAATGTTCAAAAAAATTTAAACACTAAATCTAGCGAGTACTTTGCAATTGGTTGAAAATGAATTACATTGGAATCGGTTTTTTATGCACTTCCAAACGTTATGTTTAATCTCTAGAGAGGTTAATTCCACTCTATTCTTGAACACACATGTTTCCAATTTTTGTTCCCCAAAATATTACAGGGGAAGGTTGCCGATATTGCACTTTTCTGGAATTTTTAAGTAGGCATGTACTACAATGTGGCGACCGACGCAATTTTAGCAACCTTCTCTTTAATATATTATAATTCATAGATTAACATCAATTTTTATTCGTTCACTCATTGCAACGGAGAAAGCGTCATTGGCCAAGAGTGGTGTAGTAAAAGTTGTTCTACGATAGCCATCAGAATTACTATCAGTCGTGCAGATTGATACTCATATAAGAAACTAGGTGTTAATATTTCGAAGAACTGTCGGATGGAGCCCCTCATACTTGCGATTTCGGCCGCACCCAGCCGTCTTTGCGGTTCTGCCCTGTCTAGTACGAAACCTTCGCGGACTGTCCGCTCCCGATATGAATGAAACTTTACAGGTTTGTAGAGCAGCCGAAAATAATAGATACGCATTTTTTTAGTGTGGTAACTCAAATTTAAGGAGTAAAACCACTCATCGAAGCTTAACCCCAACGCGCCGGTGCTATATTGGAACCAGCTAGAGATACAAAAAAACTCAGTCAGAAATCGGTGAGAAATCAGTCGGTGACGCACTTATCACTGCATTGTCCACACTGCGATGTCGAAGGCCCCAGATCGTCACTGCTCAAGATCGCAATAATATCTTTCTATGCTGGCGATGGAACTGGCATACTTACGTCACCAGAACCAATCATTCCATCCAGTTCCATCTTGAAGCACCTATTGATGGTCTCCGCTCTTCGCTGGGATCGATTTCAGACGATACTACAAACATTTCGGCAGAGATTCTACAGAAGGCAAAAATATGATTATGTGACTGACAATCAGTTAGTAATTGGCACGCACGCACATGCTGCATATAAAATTTGTAGAGCGGCAATTATTTTCCGAGGGAGAAAACTGGATTTAAACTTTAAAGTGAGAGAGATTCCGAGCGACGGCTTTTCAACGAATTCCGGCTAGACTGTCGGTGTGCATCCGCGTAATTACGCCTCCAGGGCGAGAAATTTGGCGAAGGCTATGGGCGTTCGATGCCCGTGGTCATATTTTACATCCTATTTCCCCGTCTTTGCAAAATCTGACGATTGGCAGTACGCGTTGGGCAGACAAGATTCTGAGAAAGTGCTGCATATAAAATTCGCAGAGTGGCAGTTATTTTTCGAGGGGGAAAAACACGATCTAAAGTGAGAGAGATTTCAAGCAACGGCCTTCCAACACACGCCGGTCAGGCTATTGCTGTGCATCCGTACAACCACGCGGAGAGGGCGAGGAATTTGCCGAGGGCTATGGGCATTCTATGCACTCGTTCGAATTCTACATCCTATTCCCTAGTTTTTGCGAAATCTGAGGATTGACAGTACGCGTCAGATAGACAAGACTCTGTAGAAGAGCTGCATACGAAACTCGCAGGGCGGCAATTATTTTCCGAGGGAGAAAATACGATCTAAAGTGGGGGATATTTCGACCGACGACCTTTCAACATGCGTCGGCCAAACTTTTGGTTTACATTTACGAACAGGCATAGAGAATGGGAGAATAGTCGCTTAGTGTATTCCCCTGGAGTTTGAACATTCAAAGTACGATATGGGTACTTAGTCAATAGATGAAAAATAATTAAAAATTTTATTGTCCTTACTGTTAAGCATTAATGAACAAAAAGGCATGAAATACGCCCAAAAACATTCAAATGTAAAAAAATGCGCCAAGCACTTTCATTTCCCTACAAAATTAAGATATACCAAAAAAGATATAGAATATCATCTAAGAATTCAAGGCAGCTTAGTTCGTTTCTTCCTGGTATAGTTTCCTATCGCCATAGGTTTCGCTTTACTTTAACATCCGCTTATAAGAACGATACGATACAAAATTGTAGGAGCGTAAAGTTAAGAAACTGTCGAGCGAATGACAGCGAATGGGAGCGAACGTATAATGAATGTGGTTTGTAAATTAAAGAAGCTGTCCAAGGGGCGTCGAGGAGCGAATGTATGAGAATGAGTGTAAAAGGTGAGTTTGGGGGTGTCGTATGACTGAGATATGGGTAAGAGCAGTAGCGAGTGGTATGAGGAATAGATGGGGTGTGCGAGTGGCCGAACGCGAGCGAGTGTCCGAACGTGAGCGAGTGGAATGGGGAACGATTGGAAGAAGTAAGGATGTCGCGAGGAAATATGTGTGTCTAAATTGTGGAGTGAATGTTGCTAAGTGGAATGGGATGCGAATGAGACCAGGGTGGCCTAAGAACGAAAGAGTGTGCATGTGTATTTACGAGTGCTAAGGATGTATGAGGATGAATATAAGGGCATTTTGGAGCCAGGAGCGTTAGTTGGTCAGTCAGCAGTTCAGAGTTCAGAGTTCAGAGTCAGTTGTTAAGTTGTAGTTGGTCAGTTGGTCAAGTCAGAGTTAGAAAAAGTTCGGAGTCAGTTGACCAGTTGATCAGTACACAAGTCAAGTTAAGCTGAGTGTGATAGAGTTCGTCCCGCAGAGTAAAGACGAAACAAACGTTTAATAAAGAGTATTTATCTAACCGAAACAGCACTTTTACAAAAAATTCCATCTTTTAACCCTGTCCTCCCGACCCACAGTCCCTACAAAATTATGGTTAAAAATAACAATCATACCTTTCAGAACATTACAACTAAAGTTTCCGAACTGTTGGAGATAATAAGCATTTATCGGCCCGAATAGCCCGCGTTAGAGAAATTAGCATTCCACGCCAGCGACGGATCCAATTATTGGGATACATTCCACTGTTATAAGATCAGTAAATAAAGCAAATCAAGCGTTCTTGCTTAAGTTGTTTTTAATGTTAATCGCTAATTTGTTGTTAATTTATTGTTAATTGTTATTGTATCTTTGAATAAAAACTTGGCTTTCTTGTATGATATCTATATCTTTTTTGTTATATCTCAATTTTGTGGGGAATCAAGCTATACTTGGCACATTTTTTTACATTGTAATGTTTTTGGACGGATTTCATGTCTTTTTGTTAGTTAATGCTTAACAATAAAGACAATAAATTTTTTAATTGTATATCAACGGTTTAATTAAAAAATTTGGAAGTATAATTTTTTTAAAATGTCGAGTGTCATTTATGTTAAAATATGCACCATCTCCTATGTGCATGTTTATGTTATAATGTAACTTTAATGTTACAATTTATTTATAACTTAATCATGCACATAGGAGGAGATCTAAGAAATTGAGCTGACACGTGATTGGTAATTAGTACTTGCTTACGTAATTTTAGCTCTTTAGTTGGAGCGTTCCTTGAGCGATAAACTTGACATTTTGCTTGGTTTATATACATATTATAATTGTAAAGCGTTAAATCAAACAATGATTCAGATTAGCAAAAGAGAAATTCCCAATAGCTAGAATGTAGTGATATTGCAAATAATTTGTCTTAACACATTACAAGTTATTGCTGACTGTCAAGTGCCTAGCTGATGAAGTGCAAACCTAAAGTGCTCAAACTAATTTGAGCACGTACTGATTACTAATAGCTAGCATTCCCTTAAATTATAAATAAGTAATTCCTAATTATTGCTTAAAAGAGTCATATGCTGCAGACTTGACAATGTTAACTATTAGTAATCAGCACTTGTTTACCAAATGTTTCGACCTATACGAAAGTGGATACTTATACCGATATCGATGTGCTGAAGTAGCATATATAAAAAATAGAACTTTTATCTGAAGCTGTAAAAGAATCTATTGATCCAAAAATAATATCCTTGACAACAGAGTTTGTCACTTTAATATCAAGGCAACATCCATCGCAAACTGACGTCTTACAAAAGGGAAGACGAATTCTAAGGATACTTAACTATATGACTCTGAGGTCATACTGATCAGTAAGTAATACACATTTTGCTGCTTACATTACTAGAGGTGAATGCCTCGCATTCTCTGTTGCCACAAATCTGACAAGGGGTCTGTTCGGAGTGGCAGTTTGCTTAGTTTCCAACCAGTTTCCAATCGTCAAACGCAGCAGCACCTTACGAGAAAGCAAATCGCAAACTGGTTGGAAACCGAGCAAACCGCCACTCCGAACAAACCCAAGGTACTCTTACCTAGCAGTATAAAGTATTTCGTGCTTGTGTTGTGACCGTGTTACCGTAATTTCTTCGGCATTACGAAGAAATGGTTTGATATTATTTTTAAAAAACTATTATAATTGAATAGTTGCTTGGCTTTCGTTTCGAATGATTTCCATTAATTTTTTGGTGAATCAAAGAAAAATATGCTTTTTGTTGAAGCCAAAACACTTTTGTGGGACAAAAGATTTTGTGGACTATGGAACAAAACTACTTGGCGAATACTATTGAATCTTCGAATCAGCGTCAATTTACCGAATCTCTTAATCGACAATTGAAAAGAAAGAAATCGTAATATTTCCATACATGTGCATGAAATTGTCGACATTTTGTTGAAGTATACATATTGTTACGCGTCGCGGTCGCGGAACGCGTACGAGGCATTGATGAATAGAGAAACTGATTATCGAGTTGGGAAGAAGCGTATATTTCGGAGCTTTATAAAAGATGTCTATTCGAGGCAGGATCCAGCGTTAGACTGACAGAAGTAGTTCGCTGTTATACAGATGAAGAGCGTCAGTCGTTAAGGACACTCTTCACAGGCTCAAGTCAGTGATGTCGATCGTATGGTATAAATGGGGTAGCAGGGGAGCCAGGCTCGTAACAATATTATTAATAAGGCAGTAAATATTTATTGTGCTCATTTCGCATTTTCTTAAAAATTGAAAAGCTGTCATATTCTATAATATTCACATAATAGAACTTGTAAACTGCTTGGCACCGAGAATCTACCGATTCTTCTGATCAACCCAGTACAACTTTGAGCAAAGTTAGACATTTGTTTCACTATATACACCGCAGATGCAAACATTGAAACGTTATTAAGTTTCAAGAAATTTAAGTACACGAGCACAACAGATCACTAAGAAACCGGTTATATTCAAATACCTTTATGCAAAAATGTCACCGACTTTAATAAGCAAATGAGTCATTCTTATTAAATGCTTATTATTAATAACTGCGTTGACTGTATGTCGTTGACTACGGGAAAGATAGCGCATAGCGCTATGTATCCGTTATAGTATCTAGTTATCTAGTATTTGGTCGATACCACCTGGCTGGCGGTCCGAGGCATTCTGATGCCAAGCGCCCAGCCAACCGTACACAGGGCGCCGCCAGCCATCTAACTTTATGAAGAATTTAGTAACTTTTCGCTACACGAGGAATATTTCAAAGATTTATATCTCCTGAACTAATGCACCCATTCCATTGCGCCTTAGGTCATACAAATCAGAAAAAATCACAGAAAAATATAAGCCCAAAAAGAATTACTTCGTGCAGCACATCTCTCAGAAATTGCAGAAACAAATTCGGGGACAATTTTTCGCACGGGCTAAATCGTTATGATTCGAGATAATAGAGGCTCGGGAGTCTCGCTCGGCCGTTCGCCTTCATTACTTGACGCGGAGACTCTATCGAGTTTCCTGATAGTAATACTCTAGAAAGTACGGATATGACTAATGAATGCAACGAAGCAGATAGTTCCGAAAGTGAACTTTTTTAGCCACTGGATAGAGTATACAGTAAGGTTGCCTAAATCGCACTCTTTTTCACATTAAGGCTTATTACTTAGAAATGAAGAAAAATATATTTATAGCCTTACGTCATAATAAACAGCTGCATATTCCCTTTACTGTTCAATTTTTTATAATTTTAATCATTCACGATCATTTTGAAAATAATTAATTTTGCAAACCTTCAAACTTCAAAAGTGCCCTGCAATTGAAAATCATAATTTCAATAAGGATATTGCGCCTAGAGCAAAATTAAATAAATAATTTCTATTTGTAAGGGTAACACACTGAACAGACTAATATTTTCAATCAAAGAGTTAATCCCAACAGTTAGAGAACTGGTAAAAAAGGTTTCAAATGTTTTATAAGGAGTAATGGCTATTTGGAGGTAATTTTTTAACCTATTAATCTAGAAACGCGAGTGGTGACCTGTGTGAATTCTGAAGGAATGCGATTTAGAAATTGTATATATTGAATGTATTACAACGCATAAACATTTGTCGCACTGGCGGTTTTTCCAGAAAATGTTTAGAGACAATCTAAACATCATTGCCATATTCTGAACGTATAGACTAATCTTATAAAAAGCCAGATGGTGCTACATGTGAATTTTTAGGTAGGGGGATGCGGTTTAGGTACGCGTGCGATTTTGACAACGTTCCCCTATCACATACAGGGATTACAAACCGCTGTTTTTATTTTATATTACATGAAATGGAGACATGCAGTATCTTGTAGTTTGAGACATTCAGAGATATATATTCGTAATCGCTTGTGTCACTGTCTGTGTCTAACATCGAGATGCTACATAATGCAACGAAAACGAAGAAGGGTCATTCCGCGTCAACTGTCGAGGTTTATTCACACATGTTCGATGATTTTGATGAAAATTTCTGTATCTATAGTTCGCAAAGAGCCGATCCAAATGCAAAAATCAGTTGCTCGCTAACTTAATTTTTTTTTAGTTACAAGGATTCAAAGTTTTAGGTCCATTTTTTTTCAATAATTTATATCTCGATAAATATTACAGATAGCCATATCGTTTAGACGCCAAAATGAAGAAAAGGAATTGAAGTTTGATAAAAAAAAATATTCCATTGAGAAATACTTGTTTGGAACAAATGTTAATGATAAAAGTTTATAACAAATGCTTGCCATTTCCAAAGGAGATCTTCGATTTTGATACAAAAAAATTGCTAACCGTTGCCCTAAGTCTTTTGCAAACATCTTCCAAAGGGTTTTCGGGAACACGACTTGAGGACCAAGTTATACATTTTTATTGCCGGGCACGCTCGGTCAATCTGCGGGCGGTGCGCACCACGCTTAACTGGCGCACGGATGTTAGACTCGGCACTCGAGGTACGTACATTCAAAATGGCCATACCTGTTCAGTTCCTTACAGCATACCTGCTAAAAGACAATATGTGAACCCGTGGTATGCATCCGCACCCAGATTATGCGATTAGGAGGTGCCATAAAGCAATAAACACCGTTTCCTCTTTGTGTTACCCGGGATGGTCTGGTATTCGACAGTTCCGTACAATTCCGACACCTCATAGGTGTAAGTTAATCCAGCAAATTTCTAGCAAACCCGGAAAAGCGCAGGCAAGACACATGATTGTCAGTAATATTTTACTTATATTTGCGCCGCCTCCGAAAAGTTGTAGTATATTTAGGCTTAATGGGGAAAGGTTGTCAAAATCGTAAACTGCAAATTTACGTAAGCATGAAAACAACAAATTATTGTTTACTTTTCAGGGCATTTTTTATACTGCTTCTTTTTTAGTTTTCATCTCTCTGGAACTCTGTCAGTTTTCGAAGTCGGTCTCATTTTTGTTTAAATATATTTTTGTAACTTCTACCGATTAAAGAACTGCAAACCTTCTTTTAAACTAAAACGGTAAAAATATAAATTAGATGCTAATTTATTTTGTCTCCTGCCTAGCTTTATTATTAATAATGATTTGAAGAAGAAGACAGGAGAGACGAACTAAACTATTAATCAAGAGAGAATGTATAGCATGTGTTTCGAAGACTAAAAAATGATATTTGACACATGCTATGTTATGCTTTCAAAAATTTACTGCCACTAATCAGATATTTTGACGTCTAAATTAGAAAGCGCACAGGTTCATGTATGGTCTCGAAATAGGTTCACTTTAGAAGTTGTGTTGATTGAGAAAGGAAATAGGCAAGCACATTCTGATATATGCACTTATTATGCGATTTATATCCGCGTCGGAGAATCGCATTGCGGGAAAAGGTTGGGGTTAAGAAACGCACTTGCACATGTGAGGTCGGCATGGGTGACTCTGGAGGGGGGGGGGGGTACTGTTTGGTGTGGAGGCTAGTGGATCAGGAGGGCTAGAGGTTGTAGTGAAGTAATGAATTAATAAGGACACAAGATAAGGACAGTTGGTATTAAAATTGTGGTTTATTGAGTTGCCAAGCCTGTGGCATATTTCCGTTGGGAATACCAAGGGCGAGGTATGACCTCTAATGTGAAATGATGTTGTGGTTATTTATAATATTTCCAACAGACCAATGGTCTGTTGGCGAGGCACGCACCTCTAATGATTTATTTCCACCAATTCTATGAATTGGTGGCGAGGCATTCACCTCTAGTAATTAATTATCATCTTTTCCTTAAATTAATGATGAGGTATTCACCTCTCTTATTGTGTGACCAATTACTGCTTACCAGTCATGGATAGTTGTATGATACTTCGAATTATGACTTATAATTCGCTGGTTTATTCCCCCTTTATGGAACGTCCGTTCTGGTTGAAGGCTGTCTTAATATTAAAAGTGACAACTCCGTTGTCAAGGATATGAATTTGAGGATCAATAGATCCTTTTCAACTTCAGATTTGTATTCTAATGTTTTATTATATATGTTTCTAATTCATATCCCTTTATATGGGATATGAGTCTATATGAGTCGAAACAGGTGCCATTAGAATGATTTTCAATTGACAGTTTAAGTATGTCAAGCCATCCTTCTGAGCCATGCTGCGAAATAACCTTCCTGCAAGCTGTTCCACGTGTCAGAAACCACTACTATTTTCCGACTTTGAAAAGGAGGACGTACCCAATTCCACCGCTATTTTTGGTTGGTCTTCCCGAATTTTGTAATATTTTATTTATATTTACGCCGACTCCAAAGAGTTGAAACGTATTTGAGCTTAGTGGGGGAGGGTTATTAGAATTGCACATGCCAGACATTGCACATTATGATTGGAAATTTTAGTAAGCATGAAAACAGCAAATTATTTTTTGTTTTTCACCGCGTTTTTTAGTTTTCAATTCTCTGTGACGCTGTCAGGTTTACAAAGTAGGTCGCATGTTTTTACCGTTGAATCTTCCTAGATTTTATTCCCTTTAAATATTGGCTGTCGCTTTAATTGAATCAAAAATAACAGAAGTCTTCCCTTTCAATCCACGGGCGGAAAGAGAATCGGAATATCTAGCGCTAAATTGTATTTCTGTAGAGCAACTGTTAAGAGTATAACAAATACTACTCTTCAGAGCTTATAGAAACCTGAGATTGTCGAAATAGTACTAACGGTCCTGCATGATTAGTGCATAATAGCGTTGCATAACTCGACCATGTCTAATTAATGATGTCCATTTCATCAAAACTATATTCTTGGAGGCCGCAAGCACTAGACTTGGAAAGCGTGGCAAGCGCATCGTAGAAGATGGTGCATTGAAATCCATATATAAATTTTTCATTTATTCATTTAAAACAATGACTTCCATGAACAGTGGATGTAACATCATCTGCAAAATCATTCCTCGGGAGGAGTTGCAACCGTTCGTAACCGTTCTCCCACATCTTTTTCTTTTTGTACGATAATCCGCTTTATTTTAATAATGTGTGTGCGTGTATTTGTACAATATAATAATAATTATTATTATAGTAATAGAAGTAATAGTAGTATAGTAGAATAGAATAGTAGTAGAAGTAATAGTTGTAGTCGTAGAAGTAGTAGAACCGCTGACAAGTAGTAAGAGGACACTCCGCTTCATCGGAAGGTCCGCGGCCCGTTGAAGCCGTTTACTTCGCGAAAGAAACTGAGCTCCAGGAGTTCGCCAGACCTTTCGAACCGGATGTGCCCGGGAGCCTTGCACTCTCACGGTGAACCGGTCGTCGTGGAGGACCAGCATGATCGCGATTCCAGGGCGATGTCGTATCATTGCCGTTTCTACTTCCGCCACAACTAGAGCCGACGATTCGAAGGGTGTTACGAGACCGATTGATGATTGAACCGAATGAATTGGTGGTAGTTAGATGCCGATTTCGAGGAGACGATCACTTATTCCTCCTCCTCCTCTTCCTCCTCTTCCTCCTCCTCCTCCTCTTCCTCTTCCTCCTCCTCTTCTTCCTCTTCCTCCTCTTCTTCCTCCTCCTCCTCCTCGCCGTCCTCCTTGTCGCCACCCTCCTCCTCCTCTTCCTCCTCCTCCTCTTCTTCCTCTTCCTCCTCGAGTTGTGGCTCCTCGAGCTCCTCGTCGTCAGCCGCGGCCTTTACGTCGTCCTCACCCTCCGGCGTCTCTGGATCTCCTGTTTTCTTGCCTGGCCTCTCGCCGAACCACTTCGGCAACTTCGCTGTTGTTCGCGGGAACAGAAGAGTGCCATTTATGTCATTTCCCGAATTGCCCAACCACACCACATACTCGGGACACCGTCGCGCGATGACGGTACATTTAGGGTTTCCCATTCCATGCAGAATTCTTTAACACGGTTTATCGGTAGGGAAAAGCTTTGTATCACTAACTCAAGAGCCTTGCGACTGTGGACCGGAATAATTTCTGCTTGTACCTTGTGATGGTCCTCAGCATTCCTTTAATGATCGCTATGGTACCCAAAGGGTTGGCAAATAATATAAATCCTTTGTGGAAAGGCGCGTGAATTTATGGTTCTTCATAACCATCAAAATACATATTATCAAAAGGAGAATGAACATCAAACGAAAATATTTCATCTATAATCGATACTCTCGGATCTTGGAACGTTTTATAACCGTCATCACACGATATGATGATGTAGACACTAGCCACTACAATTTTCGATTTCAGGAGCACTTTCCAAGAACGCCTGCACCCAAAACCTCAAGAAAATGCATTGCTATATAAAAGTTTAATCATTTCAGGCCCGAAATGTTTGTAATTTTCCAAAAATTATGTTTGTTCCGTATAAAGTAGGGTGGAAGAAAGAACTACGTGTCTCCTCCCTCAATCTCGCCACACACATCCACACTTTTCCCTAGCCCCTTTCAGAAAATGAAGACTCTATTGACAGTTCATGAAACTCTATTCGAACACATACTGTGTTGAAATGGAGTTCTTCAAAGGCTAAATTCCATTTGATTACACATAAGCATCTTCCCGGGACTAAATAAAATTCGGCTGGCGGGTTTCCAGAAAAACCTGATATAGAATTTGGATGTGAATTATAGAATGGCAGCAATGCATGTACTTAGGTATGACACGTTATACGTACTCTTCTGGCGACCAAGGAATTGCTCCTTTTGCTGCGTCCACTGCTTCTCAATAACTTCCTTCTGCTGTTCAGTCAGACCCTGCAACACCAATGGACAGAATGGCATGCTAGGACATGTTGACACACGTTGGGAACTCGTCTGGACCCTCTCTTCGGGTTAATCACGCTTTTCTCGAGGATTCCGTAACGGACCTCTCTCCATGGCGAGCAAAGTAGGTAAACAAGGAACGGTTCAACAAGAAAACTACTAAATATCGTCTTCCCTCGGGGTGTATTTGCTGCTTGCCACTTCCTGTTCCTTTCAGCCTATTATCTATCTTACAAGAACTAGACATCAGGGGCCAACACGCATACGGATTGGGGTATAACAAACACCTATCGTTAGCATATCCTTGCGCTGATTAATGACGGGCTCTCACAACATAGATTCCCATACCAATCACTTTCCTGTCTTTTACCACGCCTTGCATTAATCACGAAGACAAACGTTCGGGCACATAAGAATCGATCTTGTATCGTATCGGTGAGAAAGTAGAGTTGCATGACAGTGTCACTTGATGATAGTCAGCCTACCTTTATTACCATAAGAGCTTAATACGAACACCCCTAAACAATTAGTCAGACTGACTCCCAGACTAATGTTGTCTTATGAATCTGAAGTTCAATCACAAATGTGAAGAAGTGCCGGGAATACTGTCAAGTGGGACCGTAGTGTGGTCCATATGTACATTGATGTGTCAGAAGACCCTGTCCCCTAGAGCTGAAAGCTGTATTACCCAAATAATCATTTCCATTGGGGTTTCAGTGTGCGATTGTACGGATAAGTTAGTACTGTAGTGTACTAAATGATCAGCTTGCCAGATCGATTGTAATGATTGTCCCTGTTGGTGGGATGACACGATCAATAGGAACCAAGAACACTCGAGAGAGATAGAAAATGTTGTTTCTGCCATCTCTAGCGGTGGGCGCTCCTTCGAAGGTTTTATCTACCGCTCGAGACTAGATTGGACACTTAGTAAACGTTCATCAGTCAGAATTGGATGACATGATCCTACTGATGGGATCTGGCGGGGCGGTGCAGGGGTTCAACCAACGTGGGCAAGCAAACGGGTATTACATTGATAGAGATATCTCGAGAGAACTCACTTTTAGTGCGCTTCATGAACTGTTCATGTTTCTGTTTCCATATTTTCTCGTTGGACTCCGCTAGAAGCGTGTCATAACCCTGCGATTTAATTGACACCTCACTGACAACTAGCCTTTAAGAAGTTCCTGCCTAACGAGATACTCCGCACGCAACCATTCCACTACAACCATTGTCCCCTTTTATATATACCTCACGATAAATTATTATGTTTGCTCCAGATTCTCTGCGCTAATGATCTTTCGCTGATGTTTGGCAGCACAGTGAATTCTATATATCTCAAATTCGTGTCTCAGATAGATTGCGATGTTGTGCGGTGTCGTTATATGTAGAGATAAGCTTAACATTGGTGTTCTGATCAATCTGCTATGTAAATACATCTTTGCAAATAATGGGTTATAATTAAGCCATATAATTGTATATGACAAACATTTTCATATGCGCACCCACTGATAAAATATTGTTGTTGTCATTGGAAGTTGCAACCTTTCATTAATATATTGTGTAAGACACACTATCGAATTTCTATCTGAAACACTATTAAACAACAACCGCCGAACACACATTGCATTTAAAAACTGTGATATAAATTGTCTCCAAAGCTTTGTAAAACGGAATATTGCTAAATTCCGTAATTTCAAAATATTTACAAAAATTTCAAAATACATAGTGGAATGGACGTATACCGATTCCCAAAATTTCGCGACTTAGTTCCGCGAAAGAAAAATCTCATCACAAAATTATTCTTCATTATCTTCGATTTCTGATAATGTTCGATTCGATTAAAACTCTACTTACGCCTTCAAAGAGTTTCTTCTTGTCATCGTAGGACCTGGTATCAACACGACGTTCGTACTTGGAGGCGACTTGGATCTTGGGCTGTGAAGATACAAACGATCGCATGTCGATTATTTAACAAATTGTTTTTGGAACCAACATATCGTTAAACATTTATGGTTTGTCGCGTTGTCAAATACTTACGGGGTATTTGCCGGTAAGGGCTTCAGGGTCGAGACCTTTCTTCAAGGCCTTGTGCCTCAGCTGTTGCTTTTGACGTTCTTTCAACTCTTTAAGCTATAACCAAGTAACCGAATACTAATGCATAATCTTTATTTAAACGATGCATACTCGTTGACAATTTTTATTCTACTAAATTGTTTTTTGACATTCAAACTCATCATTAGGATGTCCTGTCCTAATTATTCTACATTCATGTTGCTTAGCCTTTCAACGTATCGCATGTACTCAGAAAGTTTTTACCGCTTGCACTCTGAAAGTTATTCTAGTGCAAGGATTAACTACGGGAGAACTATAAAATTAAACTTTTATATACGATGATGTGCTACGAGGATCTTGCAGCCAATAGACTCTAAGGTTCAAATTTTCAAAAGAAACTATACTCCTGATAAAACAGTTATTGTCATCATCCGTATGCTGTATTAAATCACGTGGCGACAAATGGTCACCTCTCGAATGCAAGCAGTTGCAGTAAAAATTCAAGTGTTCTGATCGATATTGCAGCCTATTAAAAATATTAAACTTCTTCAATCTTACGGAAAAGAATTATCAACAGACGTGGCACAGATAGGTTGAGTTTATAAATTAATTTCATTCCGATTGTATTCGCAAAGCTGGCCTGGATTTACAGTCATCTAAGGTTTATAAACTAATAATTCGAAGAATTGCTGCAACTGTATCTTTGGCCCATTCACTTTTAACATTTTTATAAATTCCTAAAAATCATCTTTAGTCTGTACAAAGTAGAAAGAAACAAAGAAGTATAGGCTTGATCCTTTACACACTCGATCACACGTTTCCCTAGTCTCTTTTACTCTGTTACTTTCTACATCGCAGAGAAAGACAATAAGATTAAAAGTACACGAAACCCCATTTCAAACTAAATATGTTTTCAGACAGAATTTTTCTAAGGATAAACTCAATTGAATTACATGTAAACGTCTTCCCGCAACCGAGGTGGTTAATAGTAAGCTTGAAATCCATCTTAGGTAAATTTCGCTTCGTGTTTATGAGAAACGGTGGTTTTCATAAAGGCTCAAAATCTTTCGATACTTACGTCGTAGTCCTGGCGTTTCTGCCGCTCCTCCAAGTCGTATTTCTCAGTTTCAAGCTTCACGATGGTATCCCAGAGTTCATTGGCTTTGGCGCGGAGTCTTTCTATTGAGAGGTTATCGATTTCCAAAGGCTTGATGCGGATACTCAAAGAGATTTTCTTCTCCTCCTCAAGTTGCTCTTTCGTCTTGTTGCGCTCAAGTTGCGCCGATGTAAGATTACCCTAATGAAGTAGCCGGGAAAATAATTAATACGGTATAAAAAGGGATTTAAATAACCGGCGGTGTTAAAGCGTGGGTACCAACCGCGAGATCTTTCCTGGTGATAGTGAAGTTGGGTCCCTTTTTGCTTTGATCTTTCATCGCCTGCATCATAGCCTGACGTTTCTTCTCCGACTCCTCGAGGCGTCTAATGAATTAAAAGAGTTCCACCAATTAGTTTTTCTATTCATTGTAGATAATGCGCATGGATACGTGCTATGCAGCAGTTCTCAATTGGATCTGATGAATACGCACCTTCTCTTCTCCTCAATGTCACGCTGTTTCTTCTCCTCTGGAATCGTTAAATAATCACAATGAGTAAACAGTAACATTTGATAAAAAGAAAAATTAACGCCATTTCTGTACCGATTTCACGTTGACGACGCTCTTCTTCTTCCTTTTTCTTCTGAGCCAATCTCTTCTCCTCGTCTGCGCGAGTGACCTTGCGCTTGGCTTGCTTTTCCTAAGATGACAGAAAAAGCCAGTTATGTAATAACGTGTCTTCATAATCCGTGAAACAATAATGCAACTTCCATGTTGCTCGATAAGCCACAGGATTCTGTCAAAAGACAATTTTCCCATTTTAACTTCCATCCGATATCATTCCAAGCCCTCGAACTCCTGCCAAGGTACCCATTATATTTGTTCGAATAGGCAATGCAATGGAATAGCAAAGTTTCTTGGCTCAGGGCATTAAACATTAATGCAAACAAAAAGGATTTACCTTCAATCTCTTGAGCTCCTCCTCCTCCTTGGCTCTCTGCTTCCGCCATTCTGCGATGTATTCCTTGAGCTGTTCGTCGAGGTCGCTTCTCTTCTGTTCCTGCCTCTGTAAGTGTAGAGAAAAATGAGAGTTAGAGGTGTCCTCGCTGAGGGAATCGTGGGATGCATCACATAATGCAGTTCTTTATCTACTTGGCCTTACCTTCATAAACTCGGGGTTCTCGCCAGAGTCCCTGTGGTAGGCCGCAGCGAAAACAAAAGTAATTTCTCTTTAGTTCCTGCCGCAAGGCAGCTCAACTCCTAAATGGATCTCCTCGAGATCTCCTTCGGTACACGCTTGCATTTACTTATTTCTGCCACTCGCACACATTCTCTCGTGCGTCGGAGATCGTTTCGTTCGTGTACGCGGCACGCTGTCAGTTTTCTGTTGTTGTTCTTGTTCTACTTTCCTTTCCTTTCCATTATTTCTGTTGCCTCGCTCGTGCCCCTTTTACTTAGGCTTTGAGGTTTGCTTATGTCGCACGCACGCACGTCGACAACACACGGACAGGCACAGACAGACAGGCACACAGGCACACAGGCTAACGGACGGACAGATAGGCGCGCAGGCAGACAGTAAAAGCCGACTAACGTGGAAGCACGAGGAATTAAGAAAATCAAACTATGTATATGCTGCAGTATATATGGTTCCCCTTTCCTCAGCATACGTCCACATTGGAAACTTAGAATTGCGTTGGAAGGAAAAAAGAACATCTGGATTTCCCTTGGAGTCACTCAAATTCAAAGACTCTGACGACTGAAATGTCGATATCCAGACAGAGTGCCCAACAGGCTACGCACGAATCTTGTGTCCACGGTTTCGTGCTTTGTAAATTGGTACACCTAGTCCCGGAAAAAATCTTTGGTGCTTTGGAACTCGAATGGTGAAGTAGTTTTTTTCCAAAGTCATGAGTGCAAAACAAAAATGCAAGCCGGACAGTTTGCCCGGACAAAATGAAAGGGTGTTGCTCACGATGAATTCCCTAATGCAGACAGTTCCCGAAAAATTACCGGAAAAATACTCGAGCATCATCAAGATTTCGGAGCGAGGAAAAAACCTTGGTACCAATGGAAGGTGAATGCTATCGAGTGTATCTAATCCTGCATGATTTTGGAATAGAGATGGAACGCTAAATTTAGAAGCGATTCGTCGGAACTGCGGAGTGAAGGAACGTGAAGGTCTTTAACGTAAAATCTTACAGGAAACTGTAAACATGAAGTTTACATTAAAATGTGTGTAACTCACGTCGCTATAGGATAAAGTTATTACCCGAATGTTTTGATATGCCAATTATTTAATTACCTGGAAATATTCAGTCTTGCAATAGTAAGCAGACTTTAGTATTTGTTCCAAAGTGGGCGCGATGATATAAAAATGGCAAAAAGCCATGTAATAAGTGGGAACATCTAATAACAAGTAATGTCTGTATTAACTTTCTGTCAGTGATCGCGATCACCTGTTACATTAACCAGATGGATATACAGATAAGATTGTAAATTTGGTGTGGGAATGTGATTGGCGAAACAAGAGTACGTATAGAGAGACGCGGAATGTCTGGTTAGACAGGTAACATCAGTTTGCCAACTGCTGATTTCAGCTCGAGGTCCCGAAACCTTTCCCTTCGTCGCCTTAAATGCAAGCGACACACAATCACTATCATTGTACATTTAACCATTGCCATTATTCGTATTATCAGGCACTATTCACAACGACGCAACAAGCCAGAGGAACTCTTTGCTGGTCAGAAGTCAAGGAGCTGGCCAGCCTGCAGAAAAAATCGAGGCTTTGACGATATCACATCATCCATGAAAGCCACTGAAAGAACGATCTCTCGGTTATCCACGACGTCCACTATATAACTAATTTATCAAAAAGCACGCAATGCACCATATTAACATATTGCATTTATTTAAATAATCCTCCAATGCCTGTATTTGTTGCATTCCATATTCTGATTTTTAATACATCTATTCATTGCGGCCGAAAGTATTCGAAGTATCAATTGAAATATCCGAATTGAATCCGAATACTTGAAGTGCATCTTTTCTCAGAAGTTATTCCTCCTTTCATTTAGTCTCGTCATATTTTTTGCTTTGCGATCGCAAAGCCCATCGGACTATTCAAATAAAATGTAGATTAGTGGAAGTCGTGAACTCGATAACGTATATTCAGTGGCCGCCCCTAGCAGTTGGTCGATTGTTCGGAGAAAAAGAACGCGAAACACCAAAGGGAATCAGTTGGCCGCGGGTATTATTGCTGCAGGGCGATGGATTATAGCGTAAAATTAACAACAAGTGACAGTAGGTGAGAAAGGAGTTTCTGTTTCGTGGGGGTAATCTTTCTTGGTGTGGCTGCGTGGCAGCACGAGGAATGGCGAAAACAAAAAATGGATTCGTACAAAATCTCAGGACACAAAAAGAGAGCGAGGCCTCTTGAGGTGTAAGGGAGGATTATACGAGCACAACTTTGCTGGAATTGCTGACAATCGTCTTGTGTAAACATGTAATAGAGTTCACACATATAGTATGTACGTAAGTGTATGTGGGCACACGTAATTATGTACAGAGCTGTCACTCGTTAATCTGTGCGATTAATATCAGAGATTGAGAGACAAAAACGAGAAAACACGGGAGGATGTGAAGGGAAGAGAGAGAGAGAGAGAGAGAGAGGGGGGGGGGGCAGAAAGAGACAGAGAGAATGACGAGTATGACCGGAGTAGGAGTTGCATCGAACGCTGATCGCACATTAGACTATCTGGTAGGATCGAAATTCTCTCGAGATTCCACAGTCTTCTCCGATTTTCCTCCATTTACCAATTCTCAGTGAGGCGGTGTCTTCGGCACCGTGGTTGTTGGGAATTTGCGGTTAGCCGGGAACCCGGGAGTTCGGCCGAGTCTCGATCATACGACGCGAGAATTCTGCATCGTGTATCCCGTGCGGCACAGTCATTCTCTAATTACATTGCGACACTTGGAGAGCGAGGGATACGCCCGAGGCTGGCTTCGGTGTAAGAATAAACCGCATTACGTTATCGTACACATATTTATGAAACGTTTGGCGGGCGGCCAGCCGACGCCGGTTATATTAGTTGGTGGGATTACGTAAGGCAGCGTCGTATAATACCGCCGAAAACCTTAAAGCCTCTCGGACATACACATGCACATACGCGCGCGCGCGCACACCGGCTGCTCAGCAATAAATCACCGAGAGAGAATCCGCGCGGACTATTAATTGGCCGACTGACATAACGCGGTCAAAAACCTCGAAACTTTATGAAATAGCCGCGTCCTGGCGCGCCCGTCCTCCGCGATTTTTCTTCTCGCTGAGCTACTCGATTACTCGCTATCAATTCGATTCCTTGTTGACAGTCTTGTCTACCAGCGATATCCCGACATCCCAAGACGTTTGAGCTTGAAACTCGAGACGCGAAAAAGCGTAAACGCGGTATTATTCTGCCATTATCTAGGCGGAGATGCATCAGATCTTCGAGGGCGCCTGTCAAAATCGGAAAATGAATACATCGTCCCTCAGGAATTCCGGTCCTATCAAATACATCGATTGGATAGAATGTGTATGAAAAAGAGAGGGTGTGTGTGAGTGAGTGAGTGAGTGAGTGAGTGAGTGTGTGAGAGAGAGAGAGAGAGAGAGAGAGAGAGAGAGAGAGAGAGAGAGAGAGAGAACAAGTGCGGATTTTGGGCCCTGGGCGAGGGTGTGAATTGTGGGACAGCGAAACGAAGAAACAAAAGGAAGTTATTGACGAGTAAACACCTCCAGAAAGAGAAAGAGCGCTCGCGCGCGTAAGGGAGAGAGTGAGTGAGTGAGTGAGTGAGTGAGTGAGAGAGAGAGGGGGGGGGGTAGAAGGGAAGTGAAAGAAAGAGAGATAGAGAGGTTCAACTTACTTTTGGGACGCCCTACCCCTATAAAAAAAGAAAGTACAGGTTCATTAATAATGTCGTGGTGACACGCCAGTTGTGTTCGAACTGCAGAAAGCTGTCTCTAAAGGTACAATTAGCCTTTTTTTGAAAACATGGTGCCTCCTGTTCTCTTTTATCGAGCTTTTGCTAGGAACCTCGGACAATCACTGCGACCTAACTCGATGAAACACAACTTCAACGGGACGGACGACAGCCTGCTGCATTCCTGCCAATAGTTCCTACAGATGTGCTCTGCAATTCAATTGCTTGCTAGTGACGCGTCCAATTAGGAATTCGCATGTCGTTACGACAATTCTCTCTGTGTATCGCGCGAACGACACGGAATCTAGTGGAAAGGAAGACAGGCAGACTGGCGTGTTCTCCTTCGTGAGGATCTTGTCACACCTTTCGTGTACATAGTGTTTTCCTCGTGGAGCCCTTCCTTGCCCAGTTACAGGGCGCGTCAGATGGAGCGACAATAAAATGCGACAGGTACAACAATGCGCGTGGAAATCAGAAGAACAAACAGCAAGGGACAAACTGCGCTGGCTTGCGAGAGCGAACGAACTCCTTCATTCCTATCATGTGTCACGGAAAGTGGAAAGGCTCGGAGGATTCAGTGGTACCAGTCAATAACTGGTCAGACGGCCGATCAGTAGACCACAATTCCAGACCTCATGGTGCGAAGATAGTTTTCAAATATTCCCAATGTTAAATCCGGCATGCTTAAGAAATAATCAGCAATAACCATTCTGGCCCCACGTTCCTTTTCACTTTTCTGCTGCGTAGTGTATGTGACCCAAGATGTCGCGTGTCTATGTGTGCTTGGTAATCCATTTTCAAGTGAAACAAAAACTGCCGGATCTTTTCGGCATAGAAAAAAAAGTCAATGGTCAATGGAATCTGTACTTGTGTGTTTCCACTTGAGTGGAATAAAGTAGCGGCGGCAACATAATCGAGACAACAATAGCGACACAGCAGCTTTGAAAAAACAGCAGACGGAGCAGAGCAGCGCGAAACAATTCGAAAAAAAGAGGGGGGGGGGGGGGATGGTTCGGGTGAGGGGGTAGAGAGAAAGTGCGAAAGCCACGTAACGTGTACAATACGAAAAAATCCCGCGTGAGGTTGCTACCCATTTCTCTTTTTCGGTAACAAGTTTTTTCCCAGGATGGAAAGCTAATGGTAGGAACGCTTGATTGCGGATCTACCAACAGATTGAAACAAAAATCATAAAGCAGAAGCGAAAACCTCTGCTCCGGAAGTCTGGCACGTGTAGAACAAGCGTGCTGTAGATCCATAAAAAGAGGAAGAAAAACTGTTGGCCGTGTTACGCATCGCGCGTCGTCCTACGCCATTCCACGGGGATCATTTTCGACATGTAATACGACACGAACGATACCGACACAATGGATCCATAGCGAGTAGTGACACGAAAAAGATAACTTTTCGGCATAAAATCGAGGCTATGAACGCGGAGTACACGACGCTTACAGGAACAGCGAGAAACGATTCGAACTTGGACAGCATTACCACTTGCATATCTTTGAAACGGAAAAATGGTCGAACCCTTTGCAAATTACGACGCAATTTTTACAAGGAGAGAACGAGAGCAGACTAGAAGGCAAAAAGAAGAAAGATCGGCAGCAAGTATATTAAACGTAACGACTGAACAATCGAAAAAAGTCGTACAAAAATTGCAGGAAAAAAGTATCCTCGAGAATTCGACGTAAACGAAAACAATCATCCGATGGGGGGCGTGCGAAGTACACGCTTATTTCTCCCATTATAAAAATGATTGTAGAAAAATAATATTATTTCATGGACGAAACGAACAAGGTAAAGAAAATAGCCCGCGGTGGGATAAATTATATCGAAGGAACAAAAAGACGAAAAGTATGGAAGAAGCTGCTACATAGAAGTATGGGACAAGTAGCGGACGAACAGAGAATGCCAGATATATGCTGTATCGACAATACAAGGCAACAGTTAGACAATTAAGAAAATCATCAAACAGAGATAAGAGAAAGAGAGAAAAAGGGAAAGAGTAAGAGAGGAGAGAGAGAGAGAGAGAGAGAGAGAGAGAGAGAGAGAGAGAGAGAGAGAAAGAAAGAGAGAGAGAAAGAGAGAGAAAGAGAGAGAGAGAAAGAGAAAGAAAGAGAGAGAAAGAGAGGCAAAGACAGAGAGACGATAAGTGACGTGAACATTGCCAATAGCTCGACCGACAAAGCAGACACGATTTATAGATTATACCAGGACTTACTCGAACTTCTTCTCCGGTTGCCTTCGATTTTGCGAATTGTTTTCGAGTCGCGCGCCGCGTGTTCATCGTATGGTCGATGCCGAGAATGCAGGTTTCGATCGATCGGTTGGTTTTAGAGTATCGTGTGTCGAGATAGGGAGGAAAGAGAGACGTGGGGTAGAGAAATAGAACAGAAAGAAAAATCCAATGATAAACCAGACGCCTTGAGATACTGGCGTACAACAACCGACTTCGCTCTATGCGATTGGCCCTAACGAAAGTTTCCTCGCTAGCAACAAGTGCTCCTGATTAGAAGTGAATTTTGCGGAAGAAAGTGCTTCAAGCAGAAAGGGACTGTGCTCGTGCTATAAGCCGACTTCTACAAAGAGTGAGCCGTATGCATTCCAAATAAAGCTTGCGTAACCTCGCAGGCTTGAACGATTTCTGCCAGTGACTTCGGGATTGGTCAATTCATTGTCAATTTGCTGCAAGTTACCATTGTACAGATGCCACGTCCAGGCTAATTTTGAGTGCGGCTCTAAATTGATTCTCGGGTGTCGTCGGGGCGTTACACGCATGCTCCGTTTCTGCGGGAGAAGCACGCCCGTTCTAATTTTAACCTTCTTCCAAGAGAAATCGTACTAATCCGCGCGCGCTATCAGATTTTTTCAGAAGTACCCTTGCGAGATCCCTTTGAATATTTTTCTGAGCAGTTTTATTGAAAATGTAAACGGCTGCTGCACGCCGGGAGCGCGGACTCCCGGGCCGTAATTTTATTCGTAATTTAAACCACGTGAAAATATCAGCATTTCGCGAAATGTAGTTTTCGTGAAATAGCCGTAACAGAACTTTATATGCATTGCAATTTACTTAATTTACTAAATTTTAATGAACATATGGCACAACGAAAACCCTCTCTGCCGGACTAATATAAATCTATCTCACACAATCTGCTGCGTAATTTAATTCAAAGAATACGCGCGAAAAGCGTGTATAAATATCTAAAACCCGGAATGAGACTCGTGTGCTTCTGAATAAACAGATGCATCTACGGGCAAAGAAATTCTTTATCTCTGCCTGTGGGCGACTTAATTACTGTCGCAGTGTGCACTAAACAGGCAAAAACGATATTACGAAAAAGTCATGAAAAGTAATTCCGAACAATTCTACGTAAAAAGTGTGGAGTATCGGCAATTCAATACAATTTCTCTTGAAAGGAGTCGATATAGATGTGCTAACGAACGGGAGCGACTAAAAGAAGAAGCTAGCTACCATCGGAAATATAGCCGAGGTGTACCAAGAAAGCGATAGAAAGATAAAACTAAAAGCTTCACGAGGGAAAGACAAAATGAGACTCTACTCTGAGCGACGGAAATAACAGAATCTAGAGAGATATGTCGCGTTGCCTCTGCGCAGCAGTGGTATGGGAGGCCTAAATGCAGACGGCTCTGGAACTTACTTCCTGAAATGAGAAAGCGAGAGAACGTGCACTTTAGAGACTGTTTGGGGAACGTGTGTGCGTGATACATACATACATAAATACATATATATATACATACGTGTATATACATATACACATACATATACATATACATACATATATAGATATATATCAGCGCGTTAAAAGAAACATTGCTGACACTTACACTTCCTCGACCTCCTCGTCGCTGCTGCAAAAGAGAAATGGAAAAGAACATTTGTTAGTCAGTGGATACAAGGTATGAATATATCAGGGGCTGGCAAAAAGGTTGGGGTTGCATACAAACAAATAAAAGGGGGCTTCGATGGTTCGGGGCGAGGCTGGCCTCTGACACTTCAAACATTTGCCACGGTTCCCGCTGCGCACTTAGATTGTATTATCCGTGTGTATTTAATATTACTCGATGTAAGACAGGATCTAATTTAACTTTAGTACACTGTGCATCTTTTGAACCACCCCTATCGAATGAAGTCCCGAGTACTCCCACTGGCGACGATTAGCATCCGGTACCGCATCGGTAGATTGAAATTTCTGATTGGAATGCCGAAGAGTCAGAGGATTGTGCAACAATTGACATTGTAAATGCTTAGTCGATAAATGACGAGGGTGGTGCTGGGGCGGGGCATGGGACGGTGATGGTGCTTTCAAACGTAAAACTGGTGGACTTGAGAATGACGTGATTTCAGGTACCATATAACACGAGACAAGGGGGTTCGACGAGGGCAAAAGTCACGGATATGGTTCGTTCAGTCTTACGTGGGCACGATTCGTTTTGTTGGCTATAGTTCATAAGCGTGTAATAACGATCAACGTGGGACACCTTGTTCTGTCCCCGAGACAAGAGGGATTCAAGATCACTCGCACTCTCGGGCCTGTAAATCGACACTGACACAGATTCAGCACGATCAACGAATACAATTCCTCTTTCATACTTCGACCAACTTAAATAATTGCTTTTGCGCTTAAAACTATTCTTATTAATTTACTGCAGACGCTCCTTAGTATGCATTGCCGTATCGAGAATACCGAAGTCAATTGTACCAGAACACGAATCGATTGGTCTATCAATTTTCAATGCTTAACTCGAATGACCGAATCGCGTATTTCGGATCGGTGGATACTCGAGCAATTTTCGCAAGTGCCGATCCACTAAGAAGCGTCTTAAATGCTAATAGATATTACACCGGTACAGATTGCCGCGAGTGGCCAACCTTATTCTCAATCGTGTGACGAGTGGAATAAAATTCGCCCCGGGGGATTTCTACAATCAACTGTACGCGGTTTACTTCCTGGGTGTGGTGTTTGCAATACTTACGAATATTGTTCCTCGTCGTCAGACATGTTTGCGGGTGGTTAAGATGCTGGAACATGCAAAACGAGAAGCCTATTAACAGATCCGCTTTAACACTAACTTTAACATGGGCCCCCGCCGAGCCATCATAGTAAGAGCGATCGCGGTATCCGGTGATCTAAATAACAAGCAGAATAGTGTCACGGAAATCTATTTCGCTCTCGCGTTACACCTCGCTCGAAAATGCCTCACCACCTTTACCCTCGTCTATCCTGCGCACTCCTGTTAATCAATCCCAATTCGGTTAACCGTGCACACTTGCCAGTTTCTGCCAATCCGGGGAAACAATGGCAGGACTATAAGAAACTATGGGTTCTCTTTCTGCGAGGGAAAAATTGCCAGTGCGTGTCTGGTTTTACACGGAGCAACTCAAACATCCCGGTAACACCGAATTCATTGGTCGACTCTCATAATCACCGGCACGCACAAATTCACAAAAGCAATAAAAATCCTTCGATTGGATGGCACGGACCCAATATCTTTTCCTTTTCCTTTCACGGTCACGTTGATGAGCAGCTCACTTTCTGCGATCGAACTTTGCTGATAACCCACTGGAGAAAGTGGTGGGAGGACGAATAGTTAAGAGAGAGAGAGAGAGAGAGAAAAAGCATAAATCGAACCTTGCTACTGGCGTGAGAAGGGAGAAGCAATGATAAGGGAGGAAGTCGTAGGGGCAAGACGATGCACCGGTGCAAAGGTAATCCGATATTCTGAGACGTGAAAGAGAGTGCCAGTTTGCTAACCCTGGCCGCAAGCTCAGCGTCGCAAGCTCTATAAGGAGCCATCCCCTTCTCTTCTTCGTCTCTCTAATTTTAGAAGAGCAACGTTCTTCTCTCTCTCTCTCTCTCTCTCTCTCTCTCGTGCGCGCGCGCACTCTCGCGCGCTTTCTATCTGTTCATCTATCTGATGACTCCTCTTTCTCTCTCATTCTCCCTGCTTCCCCTTGCTCGATTTTCCGCTTCCTTCGTACAGCTGTGGATCTTCAGCTCTATTGCCTCCATCACGAAAGAATCGAAGACTTCCGTAGCTCTTCGATCATCATGGAACAATTAGCAGCACCCACTGGCTCCTTGAGCGCAAGAACTTCTTGCCATCATCGGCTGGCGAAATAAGGATCCCTCGCTAAACTATTGAGCCTTTGCCAAAGATTGCGCTGTGCAAGAAGCTACCGTCGTTCGCACGTTTGATTACTGATTCATCAAGGAAGCATGTCACTATAGCAAGTACTGGGTGATTGGAACACGACAATTGATTTTCCTAAGCGCTAAATTGAAGCGAATATCTCGCTGAAATTCCAAGGCTTCGCTCCGCCTCTTCTCACCGAAGGCTCGAAGTAACCTTATACCAAAGAGGCTGTGGCCTAGGAAATCTTAGACGCAGGAAAATCGTACTGCAAGTTTGTAGCTGGTGAACCGACGAGACACAATGTATATTTAGAAACAAACTGCTATTATTAGCAGAACTAGGAGCTCTCATATATTTTACGACAATAACTTTCGATAAGTGGCGTCAGGGTAACTAACAAATTTGTGGCAGCGCAAGTACCAATGCGTATCAAATTACCTGACTTCACGGAGTTAGAAGCGAACGTCAATAGTTTATGAGCACGAAAGCGCGGAGTCTTTACGCGGGTAGAGTTAAATGAACGACGATCGTAACATGTTTCAAAGGTTTTCACCACAATTAATAGCCGAATCCAAAACCATGGTTGCAATTGAGAATTGTACAATAACGTTAGAATGACGGTTACATTATTAGTCTACCCAAAAACTAAATATATTCGCGCCCGAATAAGTAGTGGGCAAAGATCGATGGCCCACCCGTCTGTAGTATTTCCGGCTCAATTAATGTCGCATATAATTCTTTCGACGTCCGGAGTACTGTCATCAAAAGAGCTGAGGGATGGAAGTAAAATCGTAAAGAAGTACTGACAGCTTTGGTCTGAATCCAAGATTCAGACCAAACCAAGATTCGTCCCAACTAGCGGAACATACCAGCAACGTTACTCAAACTGATCCACCCGATCATCATACGACCACTGCAAAATCCTATTGTCCCCGAGTTGGCCAATTCTAAGTAGATAAAGTCAAGCTACGATCGGACACCACTTTCACGAGACGGCCATCACGAGCGCGCGCGCTCGCTTCCTTCACCAGGATCAGTTCTCACGGTCTACGCCGATACGCACATTACTTTACCCCGTGATTGAGATTCAATGGAATGTTCACCCTTCCGTCAGCCACAGCCACTACCCAAAAGCCTCCTGTTCTTCGGCTTCTGCGATTCTTCCGCACCGATGTGAGGGAGATTCGTAACGCTCTTCTTCGTTCACGGGAGAGCTTTGTTGAATAGAATTCCTCCACTTGGATCAACACTTCCGCTGGATTCCGCAACTCGGAGCCAGCTGCAGGAACTAATATCGATGGAACCGTTGGTGGTGCGCTTTTAGAGGTCACGGTTTTCAAGCGGTGCTCGTGAACGTGACACTAATTATCCGAGAGCATAGATCGCGCATCGATGAATCACTAATTAGTTCTCAATAATAGAGGAGGTAGCGGTGGGGCACTAATCGAGCGATATGGGTTCCGAAGATCGGAACCTCACTATTTGTCTCGGCATAAGAGAAGCCAGATTAGATTCGTCGGTAGGTGATCACAAATGAAAAAGTAATGGAACTTACACTCGAGCGTGTGACAATGTGTGTGAAGGTGTGGGTGGGTGGGAGTGTGTATGTGTGTGGTACGAGGACTGCCTCGGGGCACCAGTCGAGCAAGCGATGCTTCCAACAGGCACGTACACAACGGGGAAGAGCTCTAGCTGGTGGAATGTGGAGTCCGCGGCAGCTCGAGCGGCTCTGAAGTCCTGTAGGCTCGACCTGGACAGCACCAAGACTCGGAACGGTGCCCACTCGCTTCAGACCAGTTGATCGCTCCCTTTCCTTTCGCTATTAATAGAGCACAGATCCGCGTCCGTGGGGCGCGAGCGTGATACGATCCTGGCACCGCTACTATTTTCGTCCCTTCGCCACTCCCGCCTGTGGATCTCCCTTTTGCGTGGACCACCGTTTCGCTTCCTTCACCCCCGCTGCCCTACCTCTTTTACTTGCCCGCTGAACAAGCACCAGCCGCCGCAATTGCCGCAGCCGACGCTACGACTTCTTCCCCAGAGGATATTCTGCGCTGAGTTCCCCGGTCTCGTCATCTACTGTTCGCTTCTTCTTACCACCACACACGCCTCTTAATGCTGTTCCTACTGTTTCGCCTACTCTCGTTCCCCCCGGATTCACCGATCCGGCGCGATTGTTGTCTTCTAACATGATTATATTTAGTGGCCCAGCCTGCTGCCTCACACACACCCACCCACCTATTCCACTCGCCGCTCGCAACACTTACAGCATTCCTTGCCTTTCCATCGAATACAGCCTTTACCTTTTATAGAAACAAAGTCCGAAAGAACCCCTTGCAGTTTCGATCGGTCAATTTGTCTTTATCACTTTTCAACGCTCCGAAAGGTGTTGAAATCATGCTGGGCGGTCAGCGCTCGTCTTATTGGCCGGTCCTCCCAGCAATTGACGCCTGTGTTAGGTTTAACTGCGAGCACTGCCTTGACATCGTCGACTTTCAATATGAAGCTTGCATCGCCGACAGACTTATAACGCGAAATCTCGTTCTATCAAATTAGTGCACTTACAAGGGAAGTTTTCTAGGTGTAACACGTCGATCTTAATGAGTATTAAGGTATGAAATTGTAAAGCTCAAAAAACCATTTGAAGTATCATTCTTTTAGCTGCCCGTTTCCACCCTGAGTAGTCCGAAAAGGGATAAAAATTGGGGCTTGCGGATAATTTATCTTAAACAGTTTATCGTATAAATATTTGATCCTATGACCAATTTATCGTATAAAGAATTTATCGTAAAACAAATTAATGCATGAACATTTTATCGTTCGAGGAATTTATCATAGAACAATTTATCAGGTTGAGTTCGGGTAGTGACACCGCCACAGATCCTAACGGTGCTTTTTAAATAAATAGTTCATGATGAGAGTAATTAAACGGCATAAGTCCCGACCCTTAAGTTGGACCCATTTCCCCCTAAAAACCGAAAGCAATAATAAATGAAAATACATTTCTTGAAATTCCTCGTACTGTGGTTATCAAAATTTCTTGAATTTTGCGTAAAAAGATAGCGTGTAAAAATACGAACAAAATGGAATACAATTCGTTAATTTATCTCCAACCGTTCATTGTTTAAAAAACAAAAATTGTGCGGACAACTCCAATTTGAAGGCATGTGTGTGATATAGGTAATAGGTAACACAGCGCTATAAAGCAAGCGGTTATTTTCACCCATTTGGCATTTAGAAATGAAAAACCGAAGTTGCCAAAAACATTATTTTGAATACATGTGTTTGTATCAGAAAATTACTTTTCCCAGTAACCCAGATCTAACTAATCAAGAGTTGCAGTGGGTAGGCTCGTTCGCGAAAAAAAATACCACCTCATGAACTCCGATTATGTTATGTTATGATGATAAATGTTCATACGATAAATTGTTTTACGAGAAATTGTTGTACGATAAACTGTTCATACGATAAACTGTTTACAATAAAAATATTCAATACCGAAAATTGGGGGTGGAAAATACATTTTCCTAAATATCTCGGAAACTACTTCCGCTACGACACGAGTACAAATTGCAATATTGCATATCTTGGTGTGTAAAATAAAAGTAAGTAAACATTTTTTTATAGCGGACCGTTTAGGTTCTGTACTGATAAACGATGGCAAATAATTAATAAACATTTGCACGAAGAACGTTACGACTTCGCTTATATTTCGTTCTTTTCAAATCTGTAATATACATATAATACAAGTTGCAATAGAATATATGGGTCCTTTGGACTTTCGAAAATCCGACTTCTGACAAACTACATCATTTTTTAAATTTAATTTAAAAAAATAAAAATAAAAATAGAAGAATTGTTATGGGTCTTTACCCAAACGCCGGCAAAAGCAAAATGAGATTTTAGTTAGATCATGGATTCGAAGTAACAATTGTAAAATAAGTGGAGCGCAACTGTCACAGATAAATGTAGCAGGTATTTCTTTTTATGATAAGGTAAACCCGTAATACAATCTCTGTTAATCCTGCTGTTTTTCTTCGTTGAACCAAGATAAACCCAATCCTGCCAAAAATATTAAAATGTAACAAAGACGCCAAGTAATAGTATTTCTATGTAAAAGATAGCTTTCCTTATATTAGATTTTCCGAAAAAGTAGGTATCATATTATAAGAAAGCCAAATTTTTATACAATGATACCTTGACTTACCTTCCAGCTCTAAGGTTGAAAAAACTTGGCGCATGCGCGTTTCATTCAAGGCACTCACTGTGGTAATATTACTATTGTAATATTGTGAAGGAAGGGAAAAATGGAAGCTACTACATAGTAAAGTCAGTATTAGGTTCAATGCACTTTCTCAGTAGTTTTTTACCTCGCAATGAAGTGGCGGGGAAATTACTCTTGACATTATTGCTCGTGTTGAAACAACCGGCAGGAGAATTTGGCTTTCGGATAAGAAAAAACATGTTCAGAACAGGGAATGTTTAAGTTAATGCTTCAGTTTTTTGGAAACTGACGAAAGAGCACCCCCAAATTCTATTTTATTCATAAATTTATGATGTGGTTATAATAATCGGGAGATTCAAGATCTCGTATCAACGGGTAAGATACTAAAAATATTGACTATGCCGAAAGGTGCCACCGGTTTAGTGCAACCATTAGACGTGTTTGTATTAGGGTTTGGAAAAACTATATGCGCAAATTATCGGATATCACTTTAATGCTCGATATCAATTTCCACTGGCATGCGCGGGATAAACTTATAAAAATCAAGTAATTAATTTTTAATCAATCCCCTTCTCCTTAGTACTAGAACTCTTTCAAGGCCCAAAGGGTCCATAGTTGTTATTACGACTTCTATTAAATTGCAGATTTGCAAAGAACGAAATATGGATGAAGTCGTAACGTTTTCCTACGTATATTCATTAATTATTTGCCATCGTTTATCAGGACACAGCCTAAACGGGCAGCTATAAAAAAATGTTTACGCACTTTTATTCTTTACATGAAGACATGACATACTGCAATTCATAGTTTTGTCCCAGCTGAAATAGTTTCCGAGATATTTCGGAAAATGTATTTTTCACTTTTATCTTTGACCCTTTTTTGCACCCCTCAAGGTGGAAACGGGCAGCTAAAAAGAACGATACTTCAAATGGTTTTTCGAGTTCTACAATTTGACACCTTACTGATTAAAATCAAAGTGATAAACCTGGGAAACATCCCTTGTTGGAGTTCCCTAGTTTTGCGATTTCAGCTGGTTTCCCGTTATTTTTTTCATACACCTTCTACACTCTACACCTTTTACACTTCTACACTTTCATACCCTTTCTACACTCGTTGCGACACTCATGACTATTTTATCTTATGCGATTCGCAAGCAGGTATCGTTATTATACCGATTATTCTAAGGCTTGAAGCTTTGGGCTTGCAAATTTTTCCCAGAAGAATTTAAATGACTTGGCTCCTTTCTCCGCTCGTCCGCTTCGTTGTACGAGCGTCTTCGAATATTTGATTCTGCCCGGCCGCGCTATCGGATAAGCACTGTCTGTCTACCTCAGCCAGTCAATAACGGGACAATAACGCGACCAGCATAGTTGTCGTGTAGTCGTCGATGTAGAAAATCGTACATTGAAGTTCAATGGAATCATTCGCACTTCGATGGTTTCATGCACTTTATGAAGTCGACACGATTTGGATGATTGCTTCCATACATCTTAAGATAAGTTCCCAGATATTCATATTCCCGCCTACGATTTCAGCTTCAACGAGTTTCAAAGATCGGCGCATGCGCATTACACTTGAGTAAATTCTGTTTCAGTCATTCGCACATTTTTTCTATTACTTACGGCATCTGGAATGCTATTCAATAAATCTCCAAAATAATGACACGACGCGTTAAGGTACGCTTGTAACGTATCTTTCATTATCGCTAATGTTATTTCTGGTTAATACAGACAACGTGCTGTTAATTAGAGGTCATCTGGCAGACCATTCGCATGGGTCTTCGATGCATACATACCATTAGGTTACATGAATATTTATTTATTTATGAGTATGATACCAGGTTAACGGGTTAATTGGCGCTGAGAGCAACATTGTTAAGTTGCTCTGCGTTTAACCCCTTGCCGTACTTTGACGAGTCTGACTCGTGATACAAATTTTGTACTAAACATAAATATCACGAGTCAGACTCGTGGAATGAAGATTAGGGAACATTGTTGTATTGTTTTTTTTTTTTATTTGGAGATTAGGTATTGCAACTGTTCTTTAGCATCACTCTGGCCTGTTTTCCCGGATTTCGTCGAACTAAATGGTATGGCAAGGGGTTATAAGAGCGTAAATACACTGACACTACAAAGTTCCAAAAATTATGGGTTTTAGAGTCCTAAACTGCTTCACAAATAAAATACAATGAATCCTTTTTTTATTCACTTTTTTAATTAATTCATTTGTAACCCTTTCACGGGAAAATGGTAGCTGTGGTGGTCGTTCTGCGATATATATACGTAACTGAACTAGATCATTTGTGAGGTTTCTCGGCGTGCAAGATAAAACACTGGGTGTCAGGATTACGGAGCTTTTATTTAGTAGTTAATCAATCTTAGCAATCACTATCTTCCAGGTCTGTACTCTCGGTCTGTTCAATGTCAACTGCCTTCAACTGCCTTTGCCGGCAGTCCAGTGCCCTACCCTTACACTCTCACACATACGAGAAATGCCGATCGCTCGGCACTGAAAAAAAAATTCTCGCTTTTGTAGCAACCCAGATACTTGCACTAAACTATACCGCACAGCATGATATCAAAAAATCACCTTGTGTTTCTAATTTTCCTGTTTTTTGTGACAAACGTTTGACATCAATACAGTTCCTCCTTTAGACATTCCTCCTTTAGGCGTCGATTAAATTAGTTTTACTACGTTAAACATTCCTACTTTATTAAAATTCCTACATTAAACACCATGAAGACAAAATTAATATTAAAATGTGTCTTCATTTTGTGCCGTCTTCGAAATGGAAGATATTTAGTAATTATAAATAAGGCTAAAATTATTTTTTACCTTTTAGAACATTTTAGTATTAACCGTTTTCGACGTCGGTTCATATTTTGTATTGTAAGTGTGCCTTATTTAAAAAGATGCCTTCATTTAATTGCAGATTGATTGAGTGCAACTTGACTTTCCCGATTCAAATATAGCCTAATTATCCTGGAACGTATCCTTGGTGGTCGACTTGCCTCGTTAGAATCACATTTTGAATTATAATCCGATTCATTTTACAAAACATGAGATAATTTTTTTCTAAAAATACTGTATTTTACTAAGAGCATTCGACTATGTCGAGATTACAAATCCTCTAAAATTACTGAGGTAGCAAAAAAAGGAGGTAGAAATTGAGCCAGACATTCCTGGCTACCAGTGGGGCCCCAGTAAGGAAAGACCTGGTGCATCTGGCGAGATCCGAGCGACCGGGCTCCCAGTTGCAACCAGCCAGGATAACCAGACTGGCCGATTCCTGTCTGGGAGAGAGACTGCACAAGGAGGCCATATACACATCATAAGTCGGGCTGCTATCCTAAATATCGAGCAAGTTCAATCAATTATTTTGATAACAATAGTTTTTGTATTTAAATTTAAAGTAGATAACACATTGAACATTTTATATCAAGCCTAATAATTAACACTCTTATGACAAGCGAGACAATTTTGTGCTTTAATAATTCCATCATTTATTTATGAATGCACAAACACGAGAACACTCGTCATTATCGAACAAATGTGTGTTAAGATTAAAATACCGATTCTAGATTTGATAAAATCTAATTCACAGCTACCTTAGAATTATCACAAATGGATAATGAAATGAAGTTATATTTTGCTGGTTTTATATTTTTGCATTGACACATACTGTCAATTTGTCTAATACAGAATCCAGTAGTTTGGAGATGCGGTTTGGGTTTCTGGGCATCAGCGGGAAGGTAGACCGGATTATAGTAGTGTCGGTGATGCGGGCCGCGGTCGGATTCCCCGACCAAATGCTGGCTAATATCTGTGACAGCCACAACCGGACTGGTTAGTTTTCCCGAACAGCGCCCGCTTTTAAAGCGGTACATCCAGTCCGTAGTCGGGCAGGGGCCCGGAACCAATTTCTATGTCTATGCTAAATTTGGAAGTGCATTCTAACGAGAATGAGGAGCATATAATGAGTCTCTTGTTTTTTATCGTAATCTGCAAAAAAAAGAAATTATATTCGGGAAGTTTCCTTGCGTTATTCTTTAGAGTCGCTTATAATGAATGTAGGACTAGCGACATCCGTCACAATAAAACTTCCTTTTCTCTCTTCCATCGAGACTGTTGCAGAAAAAAACTGTCAGGTGTTTAAAAAGCAGCCGTTTCGTTAAAAACTAAAATTTTGAAAAGCACTCCCCTTGCGGACTAGGTTTAAGTGACTACTATCTAGAAAAAATTGTTTCAACTAATTAAAATTCTTGGATTGCAATCCTGACTTGTAAAGAAATGTCCATACATCCTTGATAATAATTTTGTAATTATGACAGATAGATTAATGAAATTAATTTACAATATCCCTCAAATCATGTACTTGTACATATATTTTAAAAGTTAGATCAGAAATGGTTTTTCCACTTTTCAAAATATTCAAATTAACCCTCAATTTTTACACTCTAGGTGTATGTATCCCCTTAAATACCTATCTCTAGATTCAAAATGCATCAAAATGACACGTCCCATAAACCTAATGTTAAACAGGCTCTCTTGAACTATATAGCTTTAAAGTGTTCTTTTTCTGTTTAATACAACCCAGTGCTCTTTAAATTGTGGAAGAAGCCGAATTATGCGATGCGCTACTTTTGCTTTTACTTATACTACTTTGATTTATTTATATTTATATTTGCATCCTTGTAAGGCGTCAAGAGATGGTGTTTCTTCGTTGATATTTAAGGGTATTATATATTACCAAAATTTATCATATAATATTGACGAATAAGTTTACAACTTAAGATCAGATCCGCATGACACGTCATACAGGTACGGTTCTATAAACTCCCACTACGAATTAAACTATTATTATGCGATCAATATGTGTATCTACTAAGTATATTTAGTTGTACCAAATTAATTCATATTATATTAGAATCTGTATTATTAAAGTCTGCTACCGCGTCCATAGAAGACAAATTTATTGTAATAAATGCATCTACGATTTAACAAATTTCATTTGCAAACTAAACTGAAACGTCCATACGGTCCAACAAATTAGTTTGTGTGAAAGATCACAACTGTCGTCGCGATTAAACAACTGAAATATATCGTTAGTCTTAAAATATTTTTACCGACTTCGAAAAGGAGGAGGTACTCAATTCGACCGCTATTTTTTTTTTTTTTTTTTTTTTAATGTTTGTCCGGCGAGAATTCTGAGATGGGTGGACCGATCGGGATGAAACCTTGCGTATCTTATAGAGGATGCTCACAGTTTGGTCCCATTATAAATTTTTTCGAAATTGTTTAACGTTAACCATTGTTGTTGCTTAAAACTCGAATTTTTAGTGGCTTTTAAGTATCTACTAAAATTTCGTTTCTCCGGCGATATCTCTGAGATGAATGGACTGATCGGGATGAAACCTTTTCTATCTTATAGAGGATGCTCGCACTTTGGCCCCAATATAAATGTGTCCGAAATTCTTTAACATTAACAACTGTTATTGCATAAACACCGAACTTTCGATTGTCGATTGGTAACTTATAAGGGAAGTTCTCGCGGTACACCCTCTTGCATAAATTTCGGAATGTACAAGCTTTTCTTTCTTCAACAAATTCGGCTACATTTCTTCGTCTATAACTGTTACACCAGTGCAATGATGAAATTCAAAATGAAATCGACCACGAACCATCAATGTATTGATTTCCTATACTAAACTGAAACTGACAGAGTTCCAGAGAGCTGAAATCTAAAAGAGCTGAAAAGTAAAAAACAAGCAATACAAAAAGTGCCCTGAAATGTAAAAAATAACTTCTTGTTGTCATGGATACAGAAATTTGCATTAAGCCTAAATATTCTGCAACTTTTCGGAGGCGGCGCAAATATAAGTAAAATATTACAAAAGTCACGAAATCCTCACACTCAAACCTGGAAATACTCGTGGTCTCTATGTACATATATATCTACAAATTGAAGGGGCGAAGCATACCCTATCGAATATGCTAATATTGTTAACATTAACTGGTCTGGTATTCGACAATTCCGAACAATTCCGACTCTCATAGGTGTAGGTTAATCTAGCAAATACGTATGTACATATAACAGACTGCAGGCAATAGAACTATCGTTACTCTCCTGTGTACCATTTTGTTTTCGACAATCATTAAAATCATCCTGTGGTTGGACAGGTAGATATATAGGGATAGAGATAGATCGAAAGAGGGAGAGATTGAGAGGCGGAAGGAAGAGTACGAAAGCAGGAGTGAGAAAGCACGGGTAAGAAAGAAAATAAGGATAAGCGCGGATAAGACACACCAGTATTTACCAGTAATATTTTACTTATATTTGCGCCGCCTGTGAAAAGTTGCAGAATATTTAGGCTTAATGCAAATTTCTGTATCCATGACAACAAGAAGTTATTTTTTACTTTTTCAGGACATTTTTTGTGTTTTGTTTTTTACTTTTCAGCTCTTTTAGTTTTCAGTTCTCTGGAACTCTGTCAGTTTTCGAAGTCGGTCACATTTTGTTTAAAAATATATTTGGTTAATAATTTGGAACATAGCTTACATCTACTCTTAATCCATGTAGTTATGGTTTACGCAGTGTGATTATCAGTTTAAACCGGTATTTTTATTCATTTTTGTATTTTCAAGATTCATAACTTAATAGTTCGCGCAAACCAATTATAGATGTATGTACGAACGCATACATAAATGTACAGAAGGTCGACAGATTTACCACACCAGTATTGATATTTGATATACTCAAGTTTACTAAAAGCTGCGGTTTATCATCAAAAACAGCAACGAGTTCAATCTTTGAAAATATGTATCGTAGAACTGACGCATGTAGACTAAGACACTATGCGTATGTAGTTCTATTAATATCGCGATGTAGGGTTTAAAATATCGCTTGTCCGTGCCTATTTCAAACTTCTACAATTCCAGTAAATTTGTCTCTTTAACTTGATATATACGAATAATATTTAACATTATCATGTACCACTCCCAGTTAATTGTAGAAATATTAACACATTTTTCTTATGTAATGCCGCATAAGAATAGGCACTTTTTATTCACAGCTACTCGAGTATGACTGACACTTAGTTCGTGATTTGAGAATAATACTTTCAACTCCCAAACGTTGGGGAATATGAAAACGATCAATATAATAAAGTCTTTATTCTCACAATATTTCACATTTCATCCAGTTCTAAATTTAGAGAAACAAGGTACTTACCTGCACAATTCATTGATTAATGGGAATACTGAGCATTTACAGGTTATGTCACGTGAACTGCACAATTACATTGAAAATGCAAACGCGGTCAGAAAGTAATTTGAAATCTTTTAATATAAAGTCAAAAAATTATGGAACTCATATATAAGATCTATTTGCACTACCTTTTGTTCCTTCAAGTTTTCTGTTGAATTTATTGAATTAGAATTCACAAAAATATCTATAAAACCGATTGCAGAAAGACATTTCAATTAAGTAGACTGAAAAAGCTTATCGAATTCTAATATCGAATCAAAACACAATGTAGCAAACTCCAACTACCCGTGCCCGTCTCTGTATGTATGGAGTTATTCATTGAATCTGCTTCTGAATCAGCATAGTCGTATCCCACTTTTTACATATTCAAATCGGTCAAGTATTTTCTGCGACTACTACGGACACACATACATACAAACTTTCTCTCTATATATTAAGTATATGGAGTATAGAAAATATAATATACACATATATATATATATATATATATATATATATATATATGTATGCGTAGTAGTCGCAGAAAATACTTGACCGATTTGAATGATTCTTTCACCATTAAAAACTACATTTCCTCCAGATGCACATACGCTAGATTTTATTACACTTTCACCTCAGAGAACCAAGCAGTACATTCAAACAATTTGTTTCATACAGAAAACTTTATATAATCTCGAGAAACTGAAAATTGAACGGATTTTAACGCAGTTTTTCAAGAGTAACTTCAAAATTTCAGAAGGATTCAGGAGGTCGAGCTATATGTCTATATGAGTTATATGCATATAATATAATATTATCACATAGAGGACCTAGGGAAGAATTGGGAAACATCCGTGGATAATTAAAAAGTTATCCTCTATGGAGGAGTGTGTACCGGATAGTGACAATTTAAAGACAAGTGAATCACCCTGTACAAAGTTTGTGCGGGCAGGCATGTGTCCGTGAATAAAAAAAGCACGCAGCGAACGGCGAGCGACGAGCGGCGAGCGGCGGGCCTCGAGCATGAGGGAAACGGGAGCAGCGTCCGTGCCGACGAAATAGGAGCCACGATAAACGAATGTGGGTTGGCCCTCAGGGACCTTGGCGAAGGGTAGGGGGTACACGTTGCCCCAGCGCGGGTAGGAGCGTGGGGCGGGGAAAGAAGACTACCTTATCAAAGAGGTGCACGACGTCTGGAGGCTGAGGCGCGATCGCTGTTGGACCACGAGGCGCCTCCTTATATGGAGGGAACCGACGCGGGAGAGGGCGCCGCGACGCACCAGTATAAAGTTCCACGACGCTGCAAACAACTGCTCAAACTACGCCAAGAAACTCTATTGGGGTTCTTCACGGGAACCGAATAACTTTGACGAGCAATTGCATTTCGCAGGCCCATCACGAATGAATCCACACTTATCTCAACAGCACCGGGACTTTAGACCTATCAATGAATTAACACGTCTTAGAATAATATGTCATTAGGTACTACTTGAAGTTTTAGAATCAAATTACAGTTATACTCATGCAAAGTTACCTCGCTTGCCACAAATGATCTCCTGCAGATCGCTGTCAACTGGTTTCCGTAATTCGAATCGCACTAGGAAGAGCCGTTCATCGGTATTTGGAAGCACCGCGCTCGCGAGAAATCACGAAAATAGGGAAGCAGTACCGGAGCCTACTAAAATAGTGCAGCTGGCGGGCGGCAGGACAGGCGTGGGAGGCTTGGATACGTAATCTTTTTTGGATATCTATCGGTCTTGCGGACGTGTATTAAAAATGCCGGTGTCTAAAATAAGGAATTAAATTCTGGGCTCTTTAACCTGGCCGTGATTTATGTATCGACATGATGGAACTGTTGGATACACATAGGTAAAATTTCAAGGATAGGCCTCCTTCTCATGTGACAGTTATTTCAAGCGACATTAGCCCGAACGTTGGACAACAATGATGTCACTTCGATAACGGCTGCGACCTACTTGCCGGTAATACGGCTCTCAAGAGTGTATGGTATGTTTGTGTTGGACCTAGCTCCAGTACCATATTTATTGTTATGGCAAGATGTAGATCAATGTATTAAAGACAAATGACACCAATTATAAAATACTTCCTAATAAATAGGAGATATAAGATCTAACGGGTCGCTCTTATAACATTTGGCACTATTGGCTTTTTAAAAGGTCTATCTCTACCACCAAATCTAAGTTGACCGGACTCCTTCTTGCCACCAAAGCCACCACCTGATAGATCAAACACATTTCATACTATCAGCACTGGATATTAAGGATCACAAATTATACATACATACAGGGTGATCACATGTCTAATAAATTATAACTAGTAAATCTTCCAGCAAAATTGAACACACATAATTAATGTTAAAAAAGTGGGAATTCTCACCCTTTTTCACTGATTTTTTAAACGACTATAACTATGAATCTAAATTGAACTTTGCAAAGTGCTATTAACATTCTTGGTTCGATTTCAGCTTGGCAAATTGTAAATTACCCTGTATAATACTTTGAAGTAAAGAATGCATACCTAGTCTTCTGGGCTTCCAACCCTTCATTGATCGGCCACACTCATAATCCACAAAGACCTTATAGCCTCTTAAAGTAGCACCCTCAGACCTTCTCATGACTCTTCTGGCATCATCTTCGGTTTTCATTTCAACAAACCCATAACCCTGAGAGAAACCGGTAACTACGTCCACTATTACTTGAGCTGAGATTACATCTCCATACCTACTAAAGAACTATTTAAATTTATAAGATAAATTGCTGCGAAAAATTATACCATATAATTCGAATAAGACGCACTTCTTTGAGATCATATTTTCTGATTTTCGGGCCAAATCTTGCAACAAACAATGTTCTCTCGGACTTTGACTTCAAGTCATGAGGTGGCTCATAATGTGTCCGTGTTGCTCTATTGATAGCTTTATCATGGGGCTCTGTATCAGTGCCATCAATACTGCCAGCTTTTAAAGGATCATACTCCACAGCATAAGGAGTCCACTTATGCAAAACATCTCCCTGTAACATTGCAATGTCAAGTTTCATCTCTGCATAAGAACTAAGCATAACCTGACAAAACTAAGCACAAATCCATATCTGGACTCGCATCACTTCACCCAGGGCAATCATTGACTCAGTATAATCGCATGTGTTTACCATTGTAATTTGAGTGTATTTGTTACAAGGTAAAGAGAATTAACACAGGTGTGCAATAAATCATACACTACAGTAAATTTCCTTATAGCTCAAACTGTATGGAAATACTTGAAATGCAGGAATCCTCCAAACCAAAGGACATTCTTCTCATTAGTAATATTTCATGTCTGCAAGTGTTTGTTTATTATGCGGTGACCTCAAAAACGACAGACATTTTTGATTCCATCGCATTCGACGCGTTCTAGGGTGCGTTCGTTTATGTACTGCGAGTACTGGCAACGTGACGTCACAAAGTATACTGCGAGTAGCGTTCGGCTATTCGAAAGTATAATTCCTGTAAGGATTATTACCATAAAACCGAACGGTCGTCCAGTCTGCTGACGCTACTGGCGTTACCGTACCACAGTATAGAGACTAACTTAGTCTCTATAGTTACTGTGGGTTTTCCATTTAGAGACACAGAGAGACACAGAGAGGCACTGTGTTATGTACATAGCTGAGCACTGTGTTTCGGGTCAAATAGAACACTACACAGTTCAAAGGAAGCGGTTGTTGTAGCATTGCTCGGTTACTACGGAACAACCGAACGTCTGAAAGACCTGAAATTTGGAATGGAACATCTGATATGAACCATATGGTTCAAAATTAAGGATAAAATTTAAAATATTGGTAATTTGGTGTTTCGACTCGCTCGAACACAACGTTTTCTTGTGTCCCGCCGTGTCGCGCAGTGCACTGTTAATTGTGTCGTAGATGGAAGACTGTGTCTCGAACACAGTGGATCTGTTCGGAGTGGCAGTTTGCTCGGTTTCCAACCAGTTTGCGATTTGCTTTCTCGTAAGGTGCTGCTGCGTTTGACGACTGGAAACTGGTTGGCAACTGGGCAAACTGCCACTCTGAACAGACCCAAAGTTTACTTCGACCTATAATCGAAGCTCATTCAGTACTGGCATGACTGGCAGTACTCGTAGCACATAAACGAACGCACCCCGAATTGGAGTGAATTGAATTGGATCACGCCATTTCAGCAGAGGCTCCGCTGCGTAGCTGTACACTGCAAAACTCGCGTATTGCCTGGACGGCGGTCCGCTGCGTCGCTGCGCAGCGCAGTGTTTTCCTGAACACGGCCAGACCAAAACGGTGTCGTAAAACGCGGGAAATTCAACTGGCAAGACCTTTACAAACGCGGGAAATTTGAAGACGCTACCTCAAATGTTTTTACCATAAAGTGCACGCGGTGCGAATACAACAATGCGAAACACTAAAGCAAGAACGTTGCGTTTCTTTTCCTGACGCTCGATTGATTACTTTGTTTATGTTCAGATACTTAATTGATCCAAGATACTTGAAAAGAATAAGGTTTGAACAAAACCTTAACTGATCAATTCTGTTGTTTATATTGAAGCCTAATTTCAAATTAGAAGAGGATTTTTGTTTGCTTTGCCGTTCATTTCCACATTGACAATGTGATCACAAAGACTAAGCAGATATGAAAAGTGTAAGCAAAACTGCTGCAACAAAATTATATCTCAAGATTGATAGAATTATAACATTGAATACACTGAATATTTTTGAAACCAAAAGCCGTGTAAGAATATTATTACAACATAACGTTATAACATAAAATAAGAACCACTTACTGCCTAACGTGCGGAACTGCTGCCACTATTCCAACAATTTAAAATATATTTTTTAGTTGTTAAGTTTTCATGTAGACTTATTCGTTTCACCCTTTCGCTTGGTCGCCCATTTTCTGTCTGTAAATGTCGAGGGCGGATATTCAAGTGGAAGCCATAGTAAATCAGAAGTTGGTGTACTTTACTATAAGCGACACCCAAAAATTGACATGAGTAATGGCACTCGGATATGCAAATGATAAATATCTTTGGGTATTGGGACTCATCATTAAATAAGTCCATCAAAGGTATTTACATGTTTATCGATGTGTCCGTTAAACAAGTAATATAAGTGAATTATCTCTCAATTGTTTGACATTATACTGATTCCTCTACATAAGAAACATTTTGACCCAACAAACAGATATGTATTCAAAAAATATAAAATGTTAGAAGCAGAATAAAATAGTGCTCCCTAAGGAGAGTACTATTATATAATGAACGACTGAATAATATACCCTTCAACGTATAGTTACACATATTCTGAAAATATGTAATTATCAAATTGCAGGTCTTCAAGTAAATATTCATTTTCATCAACCGTTGTAATACGTTTGAGGAGGAAGGTAAAAAGACAAATATTGAATATTTCATTTACGTGATATATGCTCCAGAGATATATATAGCGAATTGATCTTGTTTTGAGAAACGGATATGACCTTTTTAGAAATTTAATTTACACAAATTATTTACCTAAACGCCCATAGTTTGAAAAACGTTTTCTCACTATACCTAATCTTAATCTGCAATTTCTCATCAACGATATAAATATTCATTAAGTGTGGATAAGAAACGCAAGATGAGAATGTACGAAAGATAGCTGAATACCAGCTATGCTTTCAATAGTGTTATCCAAGGAATGAAGTATTTAAATTTTCCTTAATAAAAAACCTAAACAATTAGCCATTCACTGATAGTAAATAGACAATTCAGTAAAACTATTACTGTGAGCCTATTCTTTGTGTTTGGCAAGTGGCACTCTCCCGTAATCTGGTAATCAAGAAGTAGATGGATCGCCGAATAAAGAAGACGTATTCGGGAGCAGGTGGTGCTATGTAGTATCACTATTAATACAGAGGCGCGAGAGATTGGTTGGTCTTGGTTGTCAGGCGGCATCCGGGCGATACAGAAGAAGGCTTTATTTAAAGCCGGAGCCACCACTTCTCGCCGGCCGTATTTACATAATGTGGATTCCGATGCCGCGGCAGCCCTCGTAAATTCCCCTCACGTAAATACGAATTCCTTGGCAGTTCACAATTGCTGGAAAAGTGCGAGTTCCAACTTAAGCATTTATTAGCCGTGGCCGCGTACGCGGTCGAGCGTAGAATGGCAGTTGGTAAATGCCGCGGAAAATGATTAGCAAGAACTGCCAGATTCCTCATTTCTGCCAATTTGGAGAAAAGCCCATCGCTACTTCGCCAATCGGAAAGTTCGTCAATACTTACAAGTAGTGTGCAATGGCGACTTATATTTATTGCTTACACTTATGGACTTACCATTGCTCTTTCACTTGTAACTGTCCGCTTTGTTTCTCTTGAACATTCCAGTTTTATGTTACGCTTGAAATATAAATTGAAGCGTCAAATGTTTGGCGTTTGCTTAACAAATACCTACATTTTCTTACAAAGACTTTTCACGATTTTTCTCTGATATTCTCGAACCTTTTACAAGAAACACTTAATTGAACTTATCAAATGAATCACTCTACCAATAACTCATATAATAAAATTTTTTTAACATTGTGCATTCTGATAATTTTTGTCTAAAAATAGAAATATTGCATGTAGTTACTTATTGAAAAAGCACACCTGTCAAGCGTGGCATCACACAGTCTATCATTATCCCCTACGATCTTACCACCTGTGTAATGTAATGTAATCTGTTTTATGTAATACTTCCTTATACTTGAGTAATCTTTACCTGTGTATTCATGCTGTAATAAAATTCAGTTGCGAAATGTTAAAGGCATGTGAATATCAAACAGTTCTCAATGATGGATAATAAGGAATGCCATAAATTGTTCACAGAATTAATGTGACGAAAGCACTGATAGCGATGCGTGACGTAAATAGGAGACATAGAAAAAGTGCAACTCGCCAAATTTACAACATAACAATACGTCCCTAACTAGTTTTGACATTCATCACTGGCATACGCCGTTCCTTCCTTAGACTCCTCTATTACAATTAACTATTAACTTGTTTGCTCATTAGTATATAATTCACTAGCAAAATTTTAATGCTGAATAATAGATACAGAAGTAATAAAATAAAGATTAGTGCAATGAACTCTGTGTCTTTATTCTTGAACTTTTTGATGGTGTGCTGCGAAAATATAAAACGCTTGATATAATATAATAACTGTACACGGGGCTTCAAACGAAAATAATTATCGCAGTATTCCTTTAAAAAGCCGATCACACGTGTCAATTGTTAGAGAATACACATTCATAGCATGAAGCCGTATTTCGTCTCTTTCCTTTATTTAAAAATATGTATTTTACATAATTATCTTTTATTCTAGCTTACTGATAGAAAAATATTGTTGCGCCGATATTTGTGAGCGGCGCATTTCTAATTAGTGCGTTATCATCGCCGCATGGAATTCCTCGTTGCCATTGTCGCAATCGTTATTGATTTTGGAACAGTGGCACACATTTGTACATACAATCGTGAAACATTGCGCCCCTCGCACACCCGGAAAAAATTAGCGCATTGTAGCGCGTAAAACCCGCAGACGCCAATGAAACGAATTGAAACTTACAGTCGTTCATATTTATAAAGAAAATTCCAAGCCGTCTGCCTGGCAAGTAGCTTTCGACGAACTGAGCTTTTACATTCACTGTGTCCCGAGATAGACGCGGTATAGTATAATTTCTGAGCGCTGATAAAACATCGTTCAACGCTTTATCCTGCGTTACTTATTGTAATAGAAAATTGTGTCACCCATGCGGCAACTATACAACCAAATAGTATCTGTATGTAATAATTATAGCCTTTGAAATCGTGTTCTGGCGGGCTGAAGTAAAACTGATAAAAATAACCCGTTCGTTATGGTCGTTCTAGTTACAAAATCCTTGACGATTATTTAAAAACATTCTGCAAGAAGGTCTATTACGATTGTCTTCAGTCTAATACTTCTTTAGCGTTACTTAGTGTTTCACAATACTCTGTACGTAGAGGAGAGGTGCTTGCCAGAATTTTGCCTTTGAAACCTAATTTATCCAAACGCAAACGAAGATGACTAAACCAGATCCAAGTCAAGGTGTGCGCCCATACGCTTCAACGCGAGTATGGTGTTAACAGCTTTAACCCATCGTTTCTTGATGACATAGCGCTTTAACCTATTCTTACAGATCGGATTCTCCAAAGCCGCTTCCAGCCAACGATGCTCTATTAGTTGACCAGCGGATGGTCTGCCCCTAGAGCAAATTAATCGATGGAACATACTGATAGAACGGCCAACCACGCATCACATTCACAATGCGATATCTCGTGTTTGAGACCCATGAAATGATATTCTCCGATAGCACCTGTTTTTTTACTTCCTGATAAAGATTGTGCATTAAATATTAGAATATACATCGGACAGTAGATGACAGGACAAAGGACATGTGTATTAAAGTTCTACGACGTGTTGTGTATACATAGACTTATCTCAATAGATAAACGATTTAGAGGTGTATAAATAGTATTAATGGCGATGTATAAATAGTGTTAATACAGCCTATATGCTAAATGAATTCTAAATAACTTAAACACTTGGTGCGTTTCCAGTATTTCTTTTCACCGAACTATGTTCTCGTTGTTCAAGTCTTTGTACTCCACACATGCAGGACGAGCGTTTAATTCACAGACATATCAGTCCCAAAGATGATAAGAGTTTGGTACAATAAACTTGTGCACGTACAACGATGAAAGGAAAACTCAAAGTGCAAAGAGATAACAATGCTGCAGTGTTAATACTTTCAAGCGTGACCGAGGCAGATGTCTGACATCCTTGTATTTTCGAGAAGGTGAAAATATCAGATGCACGGTGCTTCCACATGAATTGCCTTGAGAGCCTTGCTCACAAAATAGGTGAGAGTTCTCGATCGTCGTGAGAAATCAGTTGCGTTTCTACCCCGGCAGGAAAATATTTGCATTCAGCGGTATATCGGAGATGAAGTAGTTTGACTAACAGAAGACGTTGATTGCTGCTGCTTCGACTGGAAATACTCGGCCAGAGAATTTATTGTCTTACGCGCAACGGATTCTTCTCCGCACCAGTCGACGCTGACTGATTTCCGACCAAGACCGGATGGTCTCCCCGGAACGTCTTCCCACTCCTCGAGCAAATGTAATAATAAGTTCTTAGTGCTAGTTGGTTCGTCAAGATTTAAGTCTTTATGCAAATCACGCAAATTTACGATCCGCGGCACGTCCCTGCTTGTCTCGCCGAATAAGTGTTTTACTCTTGGTCGACGCCAAGGCGGTGTCAGGTCCATTTCCCTCTCCATTCCTCGTAACCTACTGGCATTTTCGCTCATACTCCTCGAACTCTCAGGTTGCTCGAACGAGGTCGAAGCATCTCTGCGCCCCGTATCCTCCTGCGGACCGTCATCGCTATCGGTTTTCCAACTACTTTTCGTACTAGTGTTAAACTTCGTTTTCCTTAATGACGCGAAGCTATTTCCTGCATTTGTTTCCGTACCCTTCTCGAAACTGCGACTACTGTGGAAGGTGGTTCCATTGAGTTTCCGGTGTCGCGCAATGCTCGACAGTTTTTCAGTTATCTCGTTGCACTCTGTGCTCTCGGAGGTGATGACGTGCCCATTGCTCTTTGAGTGAATACCGTTTCGAGATGTCTTACTGCGCTCGGCCAATGTCTGCTTTTCTGCAGTATTCTTATTGTTAGTGACATTACTCTCTGGAGATCGTTTCGGATCTTCGCTAGAAGTGTTGAGGTGGGTCCCCAGTGCTATTGAGCGCAAGTGTTCCGACAATTTAATGATTTCTTCAGCGAGCATAATCTGACTTGCGGGATCGGGCCGCGACTTTTCCCGGCCAGTCCCTTCGGAAGCCCTTCGTTCGAGAGCCAGACTGAAGCTGGGAACTGACAACAGAAAACTATGTCCTTCTTTCGGCGAGCCGTTGGTCGTTTCCGAGAGAATGCTGCTTATGCTTCCTCGCGGAGACGGACTATGTGCGCGCAAAGAGTTCATGTCTTCTGGCTCACATTTCGGCACAACCAGTTGCGGATTGTCCAGCATATAAGGACTGTCGGGATGCTCTCGCCAGCGTTCGACGAACAGCCTCAAGTTGTCCTTCGTCAGGTCGAGCTCCTCTTTGCCATTGTCTCTAAGCTCAGCCAAGCTTGTCACGATCTCCACGTGAGCTTGTGCTTTCGGTCGGGGCTCCGCCCGCGTCAGTTCGGCCAGCTGCTTGCTCTGTTTCCGGGCTAGCCAATCGTGTTCGCGACACTGCGCTGCCGTCATCCGTTTGCTGAAAGATTTCACAGCCCCTGCATCAGGTACATCCTAGCCCATTAGCTAGCTTTTTCTCTTTCTCTCTCTCTCTCTCTCTCTCTCTCCGCCCTCGTCGAGACGCATATGTACATACATACGTGTGTGAGTATGCCAGTGAGGAGAATGGCGAATACGCGCATGATGATCAGAAAGGTGGAAAAGTGCGGAAGTGGCAATCGATGTGCAATGAGCAAGATGTGCGGAGCTTATGCTTCAAATGGAATATGGGCAAGGGTGTCGTTCGAGAACCAGATGGCAGAAGAAAGGTGAGATCCACTGATATATCTTGAGACCAGTACATGGTATATGTGCCTTAGAGACAGCCGAAGCCGAGAGGACAACTTGCGAAACGTGGGGCGACTGTTCGTTTAATGGATGGCGAGAGCAATTTTCACTTTTCAGGTGAAATGGCGCTACCATTGTTCAAGAAAATAGAATATGCGTGTGCTTGAAATCTCGTGGGATCAGATTCCGGTAGTCAGATCGTCGATGCGAAGTTCTGCTTTCGCTCTAGGTTCTCGTCTACAAGATAGCGAGTTCTCGGAAGAAGGTACTGTCTGGACAAGTAACCATTTGAATGGCGATCGTGGAGAAGAATGCTCATGTACATATCGGGCACTCAGGGAGAGAGAGAAAGTCACAAGATTATTTCGAATGATTCTAACGATAGCGGATAGCCGCATTAGCAAAAATCTTACGCAATGCCATGACAGTACTGTTCAGATAACAGAGAACCCATTGGAACAATGCCACATCTCGTCATTATGTCGTCTATTTTTAATAACAGATGTTCAATATCGCCGCCGCACAATAAATCTCTATTAAAACGAATTGATTCAGGCAGCGACAGAGAGTATCCGGTCGTAAGGATTATTTTTAACATTATCTGGTTTGACGGACAGTCGCATGCACAACTATTAGTCGCACCATTTCGTATTGATGGCCCACATGTACATTTAGACGCAGAAGCCCTACATTCGAGCCTCTCCATTTGCATGCTGAATCGAACTTAATTTTCACATCACGGATTTTTCTATTTATTCTAACTGGCTGTCACACATTAGACTGTGGGACATTGTTAAAAGTTCTGAGTAAATTGTGTGCAATATTATAATAATCCCGAAAATGATTCAAGCATAGCTGCTAAAAAATGGTGGAAAAGTATCCTAACTCTTAATCTGTTTCAACTGAAATTCCAGCCATGAATTCCAACTCGACATCCCATGCTTTATAATTGAAAATGCATTATCTTCATGTACTTACAACTCTTTTGATATTAACACCTCGATTTTAAACTATTCACTATTATAGTAGGGCAGTAAATGTATAAACGCGAATACGTATAAGGCGCACAAGTAACACAAGGTGTCAAAAATCCAGGCGGAAGGAATAACCAGTTTTCAAACAGTACCATGTAATTTAAAAAACTCAGTATGCTTGACACTTTTTATAAGGCAAACTGATGGTACAGAACTCTAAGAATTGAAATAGAAACATCTTAATTTTTTAACACAAGCAGCACGGCTTGTAAAGTTGGTGGACCAAAGTGCTTAATTCAAAAGTAGAGTCCGACAGAAACTCAATGAAGTGTTTCGAAAACTAATCATAACTTAGAGCATTTGTGTCCACTGTCCATCACCTCTCGATCTTATAGTATTGAATGAAAGTGTGAGTGGATACGTACTCTTTTTCTTTTATAAGAAGACATCTGATGAAGTCTTTTGCATCCTCGGATATGTCCGTGAAAGCGTCATGATCGAAATCGTACTTTGCTATGGTCACGTTGGCCATAGTCTCGATGTCTGTGTCGCCCATGAATGGAGAGAGGCCAGATAATCTACGATGATAAATTAAATTTTAACAGTGAGACCCATGCGTAAGCTATTAGGAATTCTAAATCCTTTATAAATACATTCTACTTCCCGGCACCTACTGCACGGGCTAAAAATAAAGCGCCTCTTATATGTATGTATAGAGATGTAGATATGCTGCTGGCGAATGCAACTTACAGGACATAACAAATTACACCTATGCTCCACATGTCTGTGCCGAAGCCAATCTGATCGAAATTTACGACTTCCGGTGCAACGAACTCCGGCGTACCAAATAGGACCTGAAGCTTCTTCTTCGGATCGTACTCCCGTGCGAGGCCGAAGTCTATGATCTTGATTCTGTTGCCCTCTTTCGTTAAGCACAGGATGTTTTCCGGCTATAAATTGAGCGGCGGATTACCACAACCGGCTTATGGATTCGTAAAGTACATAAGCAAACGCAGGCAACCACGCTTGCTGAGTCTGGCAAATTCCTTGTGGGTCGGTTTGTTTTCGACATATGTACGAAGCCACAAAATTATTACTGATTATTTAACATGCTATTGTAGACAAAATCTAAAGCAGAATTCGAGCATAAGGTTTTGGATCATAAGGTTTTCAAAAGTTAGTTATGCATTTAATTGCACCATCCCCGTTTTACGCGTTTAAAATTGTAATACGTGTTTAAAATTATATTTCGAAAAGCTAAAGAACATTGTATAAAGATGAAGGCACCCGAGAGTGGTAGTAATGTAGTGGACAGCATTTCTCGCAAATGAAAATAACAAGTCGACTCATTCAGATTTTAAACTATCCTGTGCCATATTTCTTTAACGTCGACTTTTAATCGACAGTTGGTTAATATGTGTATACATATAATATATGTATACTTTCATATTTTCGAACCTAATAAAAACGACTCAGCAAATTTTTTAAACATTGAGTTTTGTGCCACTCCAGAAATGATAACCCTAAATGCATATAGTATACAGATCTACATTCAACATATCAGTTTATTTTTATTACGCATCCGATAAAATCAAGACTGACATGTTCATACGTATCATTGCAGACTACTTTAGAGCCTTTCTAAAATCATTGCAACTGTTACAAAGAAAATGAGGTCACTAGACGTTCCATGCGTCCACACCTTTATTGTTATTCAAAACGTCTAGCTGATTTACCTTTAAATCGAGGTGAAGGATTTTTTGGCCGTGAATGAACTCTACCCCCTCGCATATCTGGCGCATGAAGACAGCACAGCTGCGTTCAGTCAGGACGAAATCGTCGTCTATCACCCTTTCGAACAATTCGCCGCCCTCGATTCTTCAAACATACGATAAGGAAACATACGAATCAGAATGTGTGAAAAAGAAATGCAGCTCAATTACAGGAAATGAGAAAAGCATTTTGGTGTAACAGTGTTGTGCCACTTTCTGCTTACAATTCTAGAATCACATAGAACTGCCTGCCCGTGTCAATGGCATCGTAGAGTTGAATGAGACGCGGGTGCTGCAATCGTCTCATGATTTCAACCTCCCGCTCAACTGATCGTCTGTCTTCTTTCTTCAAGGTGTTCACCACCTTTGCCGCCAGCATCAAACCGCTTCCTTTGTCAGTGCATCGGTAGACTGTGCCGAATTTCCCTCTGGAATTAAAACCAACACCTTCTTCACTAGCACCGAAATAGTTTTATTAGGACAGCTTTGTTAGATTCTACATGACAATTTAAAATGGTCTTGGCAATTTATTTGTTGCTTAAACATTTTAAATATTTCATATTACTGCTTATAGCTGCTAGTAATATTGTTTTCTTTAACTTTCCGTGAATCAGGTGGGTTTTACTCTGCTATGCTGCTGTAAAATTGCAAACGGGCTGCTTTTATTGTAATAATAAATATATATTTCTAGATACATAATGTTGGGAATACAATTAGCCACACATGGTTCACGAGGCGATGGTTCTTCACCTAGTTCATGGAAGATTAATACGAAATATAGGAAATGTTCTAAAACGTTCGCCACAACACCACGATTAGCTTTCACACCGCTTGATTTTTGGCCTATGTTCCGTCCCATGCTGTGACTAATAATTTCTATTTCCACATTCGTCACACTGGAAACACTACTATTTCATTGCTAAAATATTTCTTCTTATTTGTCATACATAATATACGTGTACTTCTCTGTCTAATATTTTACCTAATACTGTCTGGCTATTCAAGAAAGTAACGCAATACCCTTGTGTTAAAAATAAACAACATTATATTTATTGCTGAAAGTTGGATCAATGCATCGCATTCAGTGACAATGACGAAGCCGGTTATTTTACTCTTAGGTTAGAACAAATTTGCCTTCGGCTCGCTTGTTGGTTGAATGAAATGTAAATCAAATGGTTAGCGGTTTACGTGGATTAAATGCAGACCGGTAAAATCTGCTCGGGCTGAATTTCAATTTCTTCATTCTAACTCAGTGTCGATTTAAAAATATCTGAGTGTTCAATCGAACAAAAGAACTTATTTGGAAATATCAAAAGATCCATTGATGATGTAGATGAAGTGATAAAATTAATATAAAAGCATATAATTACGACCGTTTGAAAAAAGCTGTGCAAGTAAAACCACCGAATGGTTCCCAATTATAATTGCATGTTTCTCAACAGCGTGTTTTTCAAACCTACTATCACGACTTTTCAATAATGGACTAACTTTATAGTCTATACCAAAATTATGTTAATACTGGCTATATAGTACCTGTTACAGTTTTTTTATAACAATTTCAAGAAATTGACATTTTCATAATATTATTAAAACTTCTACTTCTACTCCTTTTTTATATAGCACCCAATATTTTGTGCAAACCTATTCCATTTTTCAAATGTTGGTTTCGACATCATTCCGAATTGCAGCCATCAACCAACAGACAACAAATTATTCCACAAACAATAGCTGTTCCTATTTCTATAACGTTCCACAATCGCCAATTTCACTAATAATTCGAGTTTGATTGAAACGTATAATGCTGCGTTAAAAAATCGCGATGGTTGTGAGTGTGTATACCTTCGAATTTCCAAGGAGATAAAACAAAAGAACAAAGCTCTGAGAGAAATCATTGGTAGTGTCAAGACGGATTTTCTTGTATTGCTCGGTGTTTTGCAGTGGCGAAGTCCCGTACGTGCCAGGCGCGCGGCCAAATCAGTAAGTTAATAAGTTAGTGGGACGTGCATCGGACAACAGAGTCAGTATAACGAACTTTCAAAGTCCAGCAGTTGCCAGGAATCTTCCGAAGCGCCAAGAAAACCACAGTCCGCATTTTCACAAAACTTTTTACTGCAACACTTTGATTAAACTATGTTTCTTCTCACAGGTAAAAGAACTTTCGACTGCACATGCATCTTTATGAATTATTTTGCCATTTTAATGAACATGAATTGAAATTGAATGAAAACAACACTGGCATTAATTCTACAGACGTATATTTATATAAGAAAACCAATGGAACGAGACGTGCTACATGTTTATTGCCACAAAAAGTAAACTTCTCGCACTAAGTTGTGTTTTCACCGAAGGAAGACCGAAAAACTTTTTATTGTTCATTGATGCGGAATGTTTTCGAATTTTTTGTTACTGCCAGTAGAAGCATTCTAGTTTTCCATACAAGTAGAACCGCAAAAAAAATATATTGCCTACTTACTAAAGTTCATAGTTTCAACTAAATGTACTGTAAATTTCATTGCGATATTATACATGAAGCTGTGGTAGTTGCAACATAATTTGCGGTATCCACTTTAGTCTCGCAATTTTTTATCTTAAATGAACCAAACAATTTTTTTTAAGAGATAAGGCTACTTAACTACTTCTTAAATTTGTATCACAACTGAGGATATTCCTACTTAAAAGCCTCGATGGAATTTTACTGGAAAAATGTTGTATTATTTAAGCACTATTTCTTATAGAAAAAATAACAACTAAGAGGAGCATTGGGAAAAAATGCCCATGTCGATTAGGTAATATTACGAAGATCCCTTCAAAATTTCAACTGAATTGATTCATTGGTTAAGTTATAAAGAATACCATTTCAACGACGATGACTACACGAATATTGCTGTAGCGTGTTTCTGATTGTGAATATCGACATGGAAAATAGTCCAAACTATGTAGTGTAACAAATATGCGAGTTTTCGAAAAAAATATTTCGTGTGAGAAAAAATTGCTAAAATTCCCCATCTTATTTGCGAGTCTACTTGTGCGAGGTACCTTAAAAAATGATCCAAAATTATCAGCAAATATCAGTAGGATTTTTAACAGGCATAATTTCTTTTACTTTTTTAGTGTTGATTGACTAGTTCAGCAGGCCGAAGTGAAAGGGTAATTCGCTTGCTTAGCGGAAATGTAGCGCTCTTTTGCTTCACGCGTGGCAATGTCAGCTTATAGGAAGATTGGGCGTTCTATTCCGAGACATTAGCCGATGAGCGGCGGATAAATTCTGCCGGTCGATAGTTAGTACGGACCCAATCTCTTGCAGGCGTAATAAACTTGAAAGGGACTCAAAAGAGCATTCTGAGATAGGAGTGACAGGAAGAGAAGCCTTGCTCGAGAATGTCAAGAGACTGCAGAGTGCGAACTGGCTTTAGTGATTGCAGCCAATGCTCGTCAGCCAATTGCATTGCTTATCAAATATTTGGCGACTCTTCATCCTGACGTGACAACGCCGTTCAACGCGTTGCCTTGACGAAATACATAGTTTGGCAGCCGCGGAACAAGAACCGGCAAGAGTGGCTGGGTCACCCGAGCTTCTTACCTACACCGACCCATTTTTCTACAAATATGATACAACATATACATATGCACAGTATATCAGAAAGTCACTGGCCAATATAACAAATTACAGTGTCCAAGTACTAAGTAGGTGACTGCTTTCACCAATTTTTGCTTCAGACCAATCTGGACTAATTTCCGTAATAAATTCATCATGGTGTCCTTTATTTGTACTGACGAATGCTCGTTTTATAGTTTCACAGTGTATAATTGTACATATTGCAAAACAATGATTTTCAAGGCGTTTGTTAGTAATCCTTGTACTTTTTTGTAAAGAAACACAAAATCGGTAAATATCATTGTAAAGTAATCGCCCAGTTATCCACAGGCTTTGAACCCCTCTACAACATGTTCTATGATTCGGTGTGGCACCTACCACCATGGTCGATTAATGTCAAATTTAAATCGTTTAATTGTTTCCGCTCCATTTTGTATAATTGTTTTAACAGTCGTTATGCAAACAAAGAGCACTGGGTAGAAGTAATACAGTTATTTGGCAGCGAAGGGCTTTGCGGTCGGGAAACAAAAATTCAGCTACTAGAAAAATAATTATCTATCATTTTTAATGGAATCTAACATCATATTTTATTTATTTGTCCATCTAATTAACCTTCATTCATAAAATTATCTAAAAATATGTATGTACTTCTGTTGAATGCTGTACCTCGGCTTGATTTTACAGTTTTATTTGGTTTCCTGTATCTTTGTAAATCATTTTAACACCTTTTAGAATCTTCTTAAGTGTGTTTACATTTTGACCTTATTACTTGATCTTACACTAAAATTTTAATTCATCGGCGTTCTACTTTCTCCACACCTTCCATCATTCTTTTTTTCTTTCTGGAGTCCATATTAGTATAAGGTATTTTGATATGATGAAAGTTTATCTGGATTATCTTATTTTATTTTAGGTCCAATTAGTCTTATACTCTAAGCTGAAGCAAAATTTCTGGCTGAAATCACTTATTTTCAGAAGGCGAAGAAAGATAGCTTGGAGAGTATGAATTTTTTAGTAGTTGACAGAACAGATTGAAAGTTCTAATTGCTACTGCAACGTTGTAGTAATATTGATGACTGCCCTTAGCTATTCGTGACTTTTGTGACTTCAGTATTCCATGTGTTACCTACCCAAAAATAAAATTTCTCACGCATATGGAGGAAAATAGATGACACTGGCTGTTATAGGAAACGACTTAGTAGAATCTGAAATTACACCTTGCGCATCGTGTTACATCGACCACGAAGTTAAATATGCAATGAACAAAGTAAAGGACTTTATAGTCAAATCTCTTAGTCGAAATTCACGACTTCAATATAGAATTTAACACTTAAACGGTTTGCAGAATGTTAACATCTTTTAATTTACAAGTGAAATTGGGAAGAGCCGGAACTTAAGTTCACTTCATACGTCTAAAGTAAATTCTTTATTGGATTTTAAAATAAAATCCAAGTAAATTTAAACCGTTTCCAACTTACAGTTAACATTACATTCTTTAGAGACATTCAATTGTGGAGAAAATAGAATTTTGCTCAGCATACAAATGAAACTAAAATCACTAGATGTCGCATCATTGTTGACAAAGTATGACTGTGCAAGCCTTTAATTTTTGACAGCGGTTGATTCTTTATCACAAATTATCAGGAGACTCGGTAGAGTCTCACGCCAAGTAGTTAGCTATAGCTATACAGCGCGAGAAGCCGAGGCTACTTATCCTGACGCGTAGCGGTTTTCGATCGATATAAGACTTTCACCTCGATTTCCGAAAAAGTTACAACTTGCAGGCATAACTTATGAATCAAGCACAGCCTAATTTATTTTTCTGAATCTAATAAGCTAAAGAGCAAGGAAATTGGTCCATGCGTTCAAGAGATATGAATTTCCTCCTCTTATTTTCTCGTGCGAAAACGATTCAGAAGAAGATTCGGACCAAAAATGTAGGTCACATATTTTCCACGCTAGGTGGCAGAATGTTCATATATTTCTATATTTCTAGCTGCGAGATGATGTTATGCTAGAGAGAGAAGGCAGATGTGAGCTGATGTTAGAGAGAGATGCTAGACATGTAGAAAGAGACTAACTAACACGAGATGGGTAGATGTCTTATTTCCTTAACGTTCGCGTGCTTGATTATGTAGGCTATTTTATGACAGAAATATCTGACGCGAGGATATCTGCCAAATTTAACAGTTTTATTTTCTTATTGGTACAGCTTTATGACCCTACTCAATCTAACACTGTTAAGCAATATCCTCTTATTCAATACAATTATAGACTACCAAAGTTGCCAAGTGCATAACCCGGACCCACTTAAATGAAACAGCAACAATTTGTTCACCAAGTGATACTTCAGGTCTTTGGTGTAAATGATTTCTGAACTACGAACCTTACAAGTAATCAATATTTGCTCAGTAAACTTTGGATCTTTCACTTCTGTAGTTTTGAATTATGTATCTGTTCAGCAAGTTTGAAATCTATAACTGAACTGGTTCTTAGGTACGCCCTTGTCAAATTTGACACTACAAATGTGTTGAATAAGAGAATGAATAGAACTTATTAAGTGTTGAGCCTAATAGTAATATTAATTTAGGGGCATACTCTAGTCGTGGAAAATCAGTACTGCTCATCAAGTTTTAAGCCTGTCGCTTAAGTGATTCTTAGCCTACACATTTGACAAGTTCCACAATTTTCACATATGTCGAATGAGGAGGGAATGTATAACTTAAGCAAAGTACTCCAAATTTGTTGGACGAATATGAATTGCCAGTAGATAGCATGCCCTTGAATTGCATATAATTAAGTCCAGCTGTACTTTCCTCCTATTTGTCACATTGTTGAAGTATTAAACTTGTCAAATGGGTAATAACAAATTATATTTTTATTTTACCGATTATCTAACAAAAAGAACTGAAATCCCCCCAAAACCATTACAATGAAAAGAAACGCCAAGTAATCTGCCCCCAGGTTTAAAAAGGGTGCAGAACACAGGATGGTGGGACGGGGAATGTGTCCAGGAAAAGAGGAAGGTGAGACAGGAGCTAAGGAGGTGGAAAAGAGAGGGAGGAGGGGGTGAAGAGTATAGAAGGAAGAGAACGGAATACAGAAAGTTCTGTGAGGAGAAGAAAAGGAAAGAAATGGAAAGGTGGATGAAGGAAATTGAGGGCATAAGGACAGAAGCGCCGGTGTGGAAGGTAGTGAATAGAGAGAGAAAACGAACGAAAGAGGTAAATGAAGGGATAGGGATTGAGGAATCAGACAAATATTTTAGGGTGTTGCTAGGAGGTGTAGAGTGGAAGGTGAGGAAGGGCAAAAGTAGAAAGAGAGTAGAAGACGGGGACCAGGAAATACCTAAGGCAGAGATAGGGCGGGTAGTCAAGAGGATGAAGGACGGGAAGGCGGTGGGGGCAGACGGAATCCCTAATGAAGCGTGGAAGTACGGTGGGGAGGAAGTGGTAAAAGGGTTGTGGAGTGTGTGCAGCAAGGTTTGGAGAGGTGAGGGTGGCCGGAGGGTTGAAAAGAGAGAGTAGTGCTCCCAGTGGTAAAAAAGGGGGACAGTGCAGGAATGCAGGGGAATTACGCTCCCACAGACAGGATATAGTGTACACGAGTATCCTAGCAGGTAGATTGAGAGAGGAGGTGGAGAAGAAAGAGATTCTTCCACCGAGTCAAATGGGGTTCAGAAGCGGTGTAGGTACGATGGACAATATATACCCCCCAAAACCATTAAAATGAAAAAAACGCCAAGTAGTCTGCCCCCCAACCCCCACCCCCTCCGCCATCCCATGTTTTCCAACAGGGAAATAAATTTCAAATCGGATTTCGTTAAAAGTTTAGCTATACTTTCGTCGAGTTTTGCCAGTTTCCTTTTAATATAATAATGTAATAGCGATATTCCATGAGGAGACTCGGCAGAGTCTCGCGACAAGTAAATAGTAGTAGTAGCGCGAGCCAGCCAAGGAGACCTATGCCGAAACGTAGCGCCTTCCGATCGATATAAAACTTCCATCGTAATTTCTGTAAAAATGACAGCACTTAGGGTCAATTTATGAATTTTGTATTTCGTTGTGTATTTGTCTGAAACCAATGAGCCAAGAAACAAGCGAATTGCTGCATTCCTTCAGGAGTTATGCATGTTATATACATATATGCACGTGCCCATATATCTCACGTACGCTGACGATTGTGTTGTAACTGAATACTTCTACTTCAATTACGCGCTATTATTAAAATAACGTTTTAGAAGACGCAATAAATGCACTATTAGCAGTGACGGGCGACGTCGAGACACTTGTACATGTAGATAATCCAACACAGTCGTGGGGCAGTACACGACCGAGCATCAGCAGTGGCAAAGCCGAAAGTATTATTTATAGAGCTCACGAAGACCTTGATCAAGCAGCGTGTTGGTGCGTTAAATGCAACAACGTCTGCATACCACTGTTATCAGGGAGCGCAGGCGCACTTTGTTATTGTTCATACGTGTGCGTTTTTGTGACGCAGGCGAATCGCCGGTGGAAGAACGCCAATTGCCAGCAACGTCGAAAAAACCACACGCATTCCAATGAATGCTGCCGCTACTTTGATCCGCCGGAATTCCAGATTAAGTCATATTATACGTAATTGGAAACGTCCAAAACTCGAATAGCTTAATAAAGTTGGCCAGGCAATATGAATTTGCTTTGAAACCTCTGGCTGGGATTTATTATGTTAGATTTATTTGGAATTTTTTCCGATTCCATATACAACAGAGGTTATAAATTCCGAATTAGTAGGATAAAACTGAGCATGGGAGTCCGAACATAGTTTGCTGAGACTTGCAACTGTGTCGAGCTGCTATCCAGCCCCCACAAGCTGTCGAACCTCGCATTCCTTTTAGATTAACTCGAGCTTAAATTAACCCTTTATTTAATACTAACTGTCATGCCGGACTTCACCCTGACGATATTCGTGTACACGATTTCGTGTGTACGTTGACAATATTTTAATTTAACGAATAATAGGTTGTAGCATCTGCATTTGTTATAAAAATCTTCTAACACTGTATAGGTGGACCTCTAATTCCTCCTGAAATATTGCAATTACTTTTGGAACATCCTATAGAAGTAATAAATCTTTTATACCCTATAGTTTTTACCGACTTCGAAAAGGGGGGGGGGGTACTCAATTCGACGGCTATATATATTTTTTTTTAATGTTTGTCCGGCGAGAACTTTGAGATGGATGGACCGATCGGGATGAAACCTTGCTTATCTTATAGAGGATGCTCATAGTTTGGTCCCTTTATAAATTTTTTCGGAATTGTTCAACGCTAACCATTGTTATTGCATGAAAATCGAATTTCGCGCTGATTTCACGTTTCTACTACAAATTTCGTTTGTCCGGCGATATTTCCGAGATGGATAGACCGATCTTGATAAAACCATACCTATCTTATATGTATACGGCGCGCGACTATCGAGGATACTTATCCCGAAGTGTAGCGGTTGACGTCTGCTATAAAACTTTCACTTCGATTTATGACAAAGTTACAGCTTCGAGGATTTATTTCTGAATTTGGTATTTCATCGCTGATTTTTCTGAATCCTGTGAGCCAAAAATCGGTTCAGTCGTTCAGGAGGTATGAATTTCTCCTGCTTATATTTTTCTCGTAGAAAAGGCAAGGCGGATTAAGAGTCTTTAGGCCCTTTAGGGGATCCACGAATTCCTAAAAATGTGGCTTTCACTTTTTTCATACGCGCTGGCAGCATCCCGAAATGCTGTGGGCTACGGAGATAATATGGCTGTGTCGTATTTACGTTACCGAGACATTGGTTAAGCCGGTTATGCAGCGGTTGGTTATGCGTTATAACGGTCATGTGACACAGTCCGATTTTATTATTTTATTTCAGATTCCATGGTTTATTTAGTAAATAAAACAGCATACTGTCCCTGTCCCTGTGATCTTGCGATTATTAAAAATTATAAAATGTCAACAGTGTTAATTTCGTAACTCACAAGCCCTTGTATTTGGTAAACGAGTGGTGATTGCCAATAGCTAAAATTGTCAAGTGTGTAGCATATGAATCTTTTAAGCAATAATTAGAAATTATTTATTTACAATTTAAGGGAACGCTAGCTATTAGTAATTAGTACTTGCTCAAGGTAACTTCAGCACTTTAGGTTTGCGCTCCATCAGCTAGACCCTTGACAGTCAGGAATAACTTGTAAAGTGTTAAGTCAAATTATTTACAATTTCAATACATTCTAGCTATTGGGAATATTTCTTTTGCTAATCTGAATCATTGTTTGACGCTTTACAATTATGATGTTTAAATCAAGCAAAATACTTATACACTCTCTAATTTATTTAGTTGTATCTTGACTGTCAAGTTTATCGCTCAAGGAACGCTTCAGCTAAAGAGCTAAAATTACGTAAGCAAGTACTAATTACCAATCACGTGTCATTTAGGGAATAATAGCTATTGGTAATCAGTACTTGTTTAGCAAATTTCATTACTTTAGATTGTGTGCTCCGCGACCTATGCATTTGGCACTCAAGATATACCAAAGTTAAAGTGCGTATGAGGGTATAGCTTATCTAATCTGCAATTTAAATGCATTCTAGTTATTGGGAATAAGGAAACAGGTGCTAATTATTACCAATAGCTACCATGCTTCTAACGTTCAACAGACTAAAGATAAAAGTTTAAATTATATTAGGCAAGTTGTAAATCTCATACTGTTTAAGTTTGGGATATTGAATTTGTCAAGTGCAAGCTATATTATGTAGGGAATCTATATTCTCACATTCAGCTCAATTTCTTAGATCTCCTCCTATGTGCATGATTAAGTTATAAATACATTGTAACATTAAAATTACATTAGGACTTCCGTTCCCGGTGACAGGTGGTGAGAGCTGTGTGCGAAGGAGGTGTGAGAGTGAGAAAGAGTTGTGGGAGGAAAGATAAGGTGGAAAGGGAGGAAAGGGAAGGAGGGTGTAGGCGGGGACTGACGGAGAAGGGAGAGTGAAGGGGAAAGGGGAGAGAAAGGGTATAGGACGTGGAGGGAAGGTTAGCGAAGCGCCTAGAGGAGGGAGGTTAGGAAAGGAGGAACACGAGGTGACGGGTGATAGAGAGGGCGGTAGCGGGTCGAAGGTGAAGCGACAGGTGGTGGCAGCGGCAGGTGGGAGCAGGGAGTCGGCAGGGGGGAGATTCGAACAGAGGAGTGTGGGAAAGGAACGGAGGAGGGCGGGTTGAGAGAGTGACGGAAGGAGAGAGATGGTGGAAAAGAGGGGTGCAGAGGCAGGGGGCGGTAAAGGGAAGGAAGGCAGGCCGACAAATGCGGAAAGAATGAAGAAGGACAGTGAGAGCAGCATAGGGAGCATTGGGGGGACTTTGGAGAATATGTAGGGGGTAAAGAGGAAGGACAGGGAAGGGGAGGAAGAGGAGAGGAAAAAGGAACATGTGTTCAGAAAGAGTGCCAAGTTGGGAAGATCGACAGAAGGAGGGTGGCCAAAGCCGGGGATGGAAGCAAGGAGCGGGATAAGGGCGGAGACGAAGGAGAGGCAGAAGAGTAGGACTTGTCAGGGAATGACGCAAGGGTCATGTTTTGCAGCTGAGGGAGGATATAATGGGGTATAGGGAGGAGGTGGGAAAGCAGGAAGAAAAGAGGGAGAGGGCGATGGAGGTGATAAAAGAGCTGCAGGAGGAGCTGAAGAGGGAAAGGGAGTCGAGAGAAAAGGAGATGGAGGAATGGAGAGAAAAGACGAGGAGATGGGAGAAGGGGAGGGAAGAGTGGATGGAGGAAAGAAGGGGGTGGTAGGAAAAGGGGAAAGGATGGAGGAGGTAATAGGAAAGATGGAAAGAATGGAGACGGTGGTGAGGGGAGAGTGTGGAGTAGACGAGGAGGGGAGGAAGTGGCTGAAGGCGCTAGAGCTGAAAATGGACAGGAAGGAGGGAAAGGAAAGGAAAAATAATATTATAATTAGAGAATTGGAAGTGGAAGGGAAGAAAGTGGAAGAGGCGGTGAAGGAGTTATGGGAGAAGCTGGAAGTGAAAGGGGAGATAAAGGAGACCTGGAGAATAGGAAAAGCGAATGGAAAGGGCAGAGGGATAGTTGGAGTGAAGTTAGGAAGTAATGCAGGCAAAGGCAAAGTTGAGAGGTAAAATAGAGAGAATACAGAACGACCTGACGGAAGAAGAGAGAAGAGCGAGATGGACGATCGAGGGAGTGGCGGAGAGGGAAAGGGGAAAGGGGAAGACAGTACAGGTAGGGTATATGAAGATGTGGGTGAATGGTAGAATGAGGAGGTGGGATGAATTTGAGGAATGCTGGAAAGGGGGGTCGGGAAACGAAGGGTTGGAGGGTTTGGAACAGGGTAGGGGGGAGACGGGAGAGTAAGGACAGGGGAAAGAGGAGAAGGAGGACGGGAGAGAAAGAGCGGGGGGAGAGGAAGGGGGTAGGGGAGATAGGGGCAGAGGAAGCGTAGGAGGAGGCAGGAAGAGGGAGACGAGGGGTGGGAGGGGTCAGTGGATGAGAGATGAAAAATAGGGTTCTGGAATGTGGCAGAGCTCAAAAAACATTAAAGTTACATTATAACATAAACATGCACATAGGTGATGGTGCATATTTGAACATAAATGGCACTTGACATTTTAATAAAATCTTACTTTTAAATTTATTGATTAAACCATTGATAAATAATTATAAATTTTATTGTCTTTATTGTTAAGCATTAACTGATAAAAAGACATGAAATTCGTCGAAAAACATTAAAATATAAAAAAAATGCGCCAAGTAGCAGTTTGATTTTCCCACAAAATTTGAAATATAACAAAAAAAATATAGATATCATATAAGAAAGCCAAGTTTTCATTCAAACATACCTCGATTTAACACGCATTAGCAGTTCACGATAAATGAACAACAAATTAGCGATTAACAATAAAAAAAAACTTGGCGTGTGCGCGCTTCATTCGAGGCACTTACTCTGGTAATATTGCAAAAAAAAACTTTTAAAGAAATTAAATTGTAGTAAAGTCAGTGCTAGGTTTCAATCAGTTTCCCCCTGAGAAAAGACATAGAGGTCACCCCAGGGGTTTTAGCCGGTAGGAGTCCGACATACCCCCATGCCTCGGGACATGGGGGATCCATGAGGAATTCTCCTGGGTTACAAAAAAAAAAAAGGTTTCAATTAGTTTGGCCTTGAGGGGTCCGGAAGACATGACCGCAAGATCAATTACCCGCCCCTCAAATATCGAGCATTTATGTGGCCACCCCAGGAGTTTTAGTCGGTAGGAGGTCGACATACCCCCATATCCCGCGTGGTATGGGGAATCCATGAGGATTTCTCCTGGGTCAATAAAAAAAAAGAGGTTTCAATCAGTTTGCCATTACCTTTCTACCTCGCAATGAAGTGCGTACACGCCAAGGTTTTTTTTATTGTTAATCGCTAATTTATTGTTAATTGCTAATGCAAGTTAAATCGAGGTATCTATGAATGAAAACTTAGCTTTCTTATATGATATCTATATTTCTTTGTTATATTTCAATTTTGTGGGGAAATCAAACTGCTAGTTGGCGCATTTTTTTATATTTTAATGTTTTTGGACGGATATAGTATATAATAGGTGTGATATATATAGTATTACATTATAAGGTATATTTAAATAAGTATGAATCCCACGTGGTGTCATTATCAGTTAATGTTTATATTTAAAAGATCTAGTATTTAGTGTAATAGATAGATTTACTGCATTATGTTACGAAGTATGCCATAATTAACCATGATATAATCTAACAATAGATATAATCTAACAAAAATTGCGGTGCAATGGTGAATGCTCTATTTAACCAAGGGTAACCATTGGGAATCAACAGTGCACTAATAGATTGACATTGACATTCAAAGCGTACCCTTTGGCATCAGGCCATCCGCCAATACCATTGTCTAGCCTACTGAATAGCGATCGACTGCTTTGTCTGGCAGTTAAACCTTACTTAAGGTTAACATATTAATTTCAGATCATCAATGATCCGGTCTTAGGAAGCGGTATTTCATCTAATTTGACAATGATGCATGGAAATGTTTCGGTATCTCGTTTAGTATAGCCACAAAATCTCTATTTTTGGTATTTTTGAATAGTTGATTTCGCCAATATAGAGTCCACACTCTTCCAAGCTCCGATTGCATAAAGCACTCTGTCGATGCGAAGGAATTATACGTTTTTTAATTAATTTTTCCCCATTGAACGTTGTAAGGCTCTCCTACAGCTTTACAAGCCAGTGGTCAGATTGCTTACAGCTGGGGCCAAATTCATGTTCATCATTGCATCTTTCAACGTTCATACTAGTTGGGTGGATAGTCATATCCAAATACAACCATCTCCTTGTGACGAGTTAAATTATTCGTCGTTAAAAATAATAATAGTAATGACAGTGTTACGTTATACGGGTTTACCCAAGGCTGCCTAGTTCGCTTAACTTCAATCTGTGTAACGATTCAATAAGTACTTAGTCAATAAGTAATTAATTAACAGTAATAGATAATTAATAAACCAATTTAGTAAGTATCCCTTTCCTGTAAAAAGTAGTAACGTGTTCGTAATTTTGTTCGCGTCTTCTGATGAAAATTCCATCCAAAGTGTGTAAGCATTTAGACTGCAAGAAACGTCATCGAATACCAAAAGAATATCCGATCGGTAGGGCTGATTACGTCTACGTTTATGTCAATTGTTAAACGATCAAATGTCCTTGGTGTTGGTCGATGTGACGCGATTGTCAACAGCTAAAACGCATGCGCTATTGTATGCGTGAAAGTGCAAACCGAGGTAAAAAATAATAATTGCTGGTCACCAGATGATCACTCACCGTCCGATCTCCGATTCAATCTCGAACGAATCCTTGAATTCCACTCCTCGACGCACCACCACGTCTCTGTAAGGAAAGCTTGGCTCGATCTCTGGAAAATGAAGTATGCATGTCAGGATCTCAGTCAAAGCGAAGATGTGATTCTTTTGACTTTTGCGGGTGCCAGGGTGTAATTTTATACAGCAGAACATCTCTCATCCTAATCATATTATCCGAATAAACTTGTGTTGTGTCATTTTTCACGGGTTTTCTTAAAATCAACTGAAAACTAGCGTGAAGAAAAACCATAAAAATAATATGACAGAGTGTTCAGATAATAGAAAATTGGGGTAAGAAAAAGGCTCCGATGTAATCACATATCGTTCCCTCTAAACCCACTCCAAATTTAAAAGTAACTACATGCTTCTACTGCTGATTAGATTTGATGCTGATAGAATAGATTTAGTAGAAAACCATGTCCCTTCAGCATGTAATATTTCATCGATTACTATGCGGCTTGTTTGTGGTAGCGAGCATTGAAAATGATTAAATTATCTTAATTTGAGTTCAGGTTACAGTGAGTGGCATATGCGTAGAGGTATAAATATAAGTTTAGAAAAATGGCATTTAATATCTAATTATAAGTGATATCGTATAAATGATGGCGTTGATGTTGAACCTGCAAACTCAGATCGAATTAATGCTAGCCCAGCAGCCTTTGCAATTAAAGAGATAGATTTAGAGCTCTTCAGAAATAATTTATGCTACGGCAGGGACAAAACAGACTTCTAATATAATCGATTCTGAATGCCCTTTTCCCACCACTCTTTGCCAACAAGGGAACCTCACATAACCAGCAATTCTGACATGCAGGAAGCACAGAAGATATACTGACTTGTTTCTAATATAAATTTAATAGTATATTGTGATACAAATGCGGAAAGTGGCTAATTTCCAGACGCGTGAAGTTGCTGTATGAGCTGATGGCATAGCGGCATTGACAGGAGAACGAGTGTGGAAGTTGTTAGGGCGATAATCACACGAATCCTTCTGTCAATGTTGCGTACGCTAAGGCGAATAATGTAAATTCTCACATCTGGAAATTGGCCACTTTCCGCACTTGTATCACAATATACTAATGTTTCTGACTGCGAATAAGTTCTCACTATGAAACGCCAAGCTGGAAATACAGTAATCACTAGTTAAAAGGCAAAGAGAAATTGCGTAAAACTATACTCTGAAGATGTTACTCACTCTTTTCAACACATTCATCTCCGTCATTACCATTAATAAATTTGCCCGTCATATTTATTGCACGATCTTGCTTCAATCATATTTATCGGAAGTTAGAATTTTGTAAAACACCTACAATATTATGGAACTGGAATTCTAAAATTCAAAATCGACATAGTATAAATTGCAAACTGCAAAATTGCATTAAAAGAAAAAACGTTTGCGGCAAATTTTAATTCTTAGATAAAACTGTGAAAGTACACATTCAAAAATGTAGAGCGAATTTAACCATTTCAATGTGCGTCATTTTAGCTGCAGTATGCATTGCTTATATGAGAATTCTATAATACTGTATTTCAGATAAAAATGGTAGAATAAAATTCGAGTAAGATATCTGCTCGAACAATGAGATAAAAATGAAAATGCCCTTTTCCGAATGCGGCTATTGCCATTTTGTTTTTTTACTGTCAAGCTAGTCTAAATATTCTTTGTACCATAAGTTATTTGAAACCTTGAGTGCCCATAGTAGCAAAATAACCACACATCCAGAAAAAGCAACGGCTGTATCTGGTAGCTCACATTAAAATATAGTTTTCATTCTGGTTGCGGAAATTATTCTATACTATAATTTTGAATGTGCTTTTGATACACTATGTATCATATGTGATACATAAAAATACACAAAATGTCTATAAGAAACCGTTCTTTACATATGTAGAAAAATGATTCGGCTGGAATTTCATTCATACTATCAGTTTTTAGACTTATACATATTTATTATCTACAATATACAAATCTTTCTTGTAAAGTTGTGGAATTTTCTTAGGCTTAACCATAATTCGAGACGCAATTGATTTAGTTCAGTATCTGCGTTTATGGTTAATTACAGTCGATAAGTTCCGACACCTTATTTATGAGTAAATGTTTTTATCTCAAATGTACAAATATATGCTTTTTTGCGGCAAGTTTAAATAAGTTGACAACTTATTTTGTGAACTTTGTCAGAGTCCTTACATACACAACCATATCATGTCGCATCATGACACTCATGACCATATTTAATGACGGCAACGCATAGACAAACAAACATATATGTTAACAAGAGTGTGGTAGTTAAATATAATCATACGTCAAAAAAGAATTCAATATACATATATGACATTACATTATCAATCAAATAAACCGTACAGAGTAATAAACCGTGTCCCCAAAACACGGAGCTCGAAATAGACAAAATTCGAGTAACATTCAACGTGTTAAGCGTGCTGTCTGCAGAGGGAGTGCTTGCAATATAAACTTGAAACCAAATGTCAATAAACAAATAATTGATGAAAATGAACTATTTATCATCTAAATGACCGCAGTATCGGTATGTGACCTTCCTTTTCGACTCTGTCGATAAGTAACCAAACGGTTTCTCCGAATTAAGATAAAACAAACGCCAAATGTTCGAAAAAAGCGATTTAGTGACATGTAGGTTTGTCTTGATGTGAAGTTGATTCAATCTGAAGCAACACGCCATTACTGAATAAATAATAATGGTGTATTCGTGGAAGGCTCACGAAATGCACGAAAGCCCAATTGTACAGAGAATATATGTACGCATATAAGAAGTCAAACCATAGAAATGTATGGAGACTATACAATAGCAAGGATCGGTAGGAAGTTGATGAGGAGAGGAGGCGTGGACTTCTTCCCAATTGCACCAGTACCCATGCTCTTCGAACTTTGATTATGTAGCGTCTTACCGCCTACGGGGTCAGTCTCGTCTACACGTATCATCCTGATGATGTGAAGGGCGTGCAAGCACAACCCCTCGTCGTGAGCGTTGCCGACTAGCTCGGAAGAGTGAAAGCGCGCGGCCTTTCAAGCAGACGGTGGCAGCCAGATAGCACTCCGAGCAACACTACGATTCGATGTCTCCTCCGACGTGGTGTTGAAGAGAGTAGCGTTCACCAACTTTCTGTGGAAGCTTGCTCGGCAATCACGTTCACATTTACACTCGCACACGATCCGGTGCACCCTAAAGCCAGTTATTGACTATCGAGCGTTGCTCGCGAGCACTGGCGAGTCGCGTGGCGTGGCGTGCCGTCGTGTCGCGTCGCGCCGCGGTCGGACGGTGATGAAGGCTCTCCCGGTGTGCGTCTGCCTGCTATCTCTTCTTCGTCGGCCGCTCTCGTCCGAATTTAGATTTTCGGCGGACGCCGCGGATTCTGCGTCTGGTCACGTGCTCGCTTGCGTTCCATCGCCTGCCCTCCGCCAACGCCACCGACGCGGACGTCGACGGCGCACAGTGTGATATTTTCGCGATCTAGCGGTACTTTATTCTATGAACCGCAAGCGTGGCAATGTTAATATTTATATGCTATTTTTATTTATACCTGTATATTCTCAACATTTTTATTATTGATACTGATATCTTCTGTTTAACAGAACACAGTTACGTATTTTTGTGCATCCAAAATCTCGATAATTAGGTATTCTATATTATTAATTAGTAATGAAATTGCTATCATTTGACAATATCTCGACATTTTATATTCTTAAGAACCTGGTACAACGCGGTATAATGTATAAATAATAACAGCATGTAGAGATTAACCAAGATTACCCCAACCATGCTTGCAGTTGATAGAAAATATCACACTGTGCACCGCAGCGATTATGCACATACCTATAGTATATATGCTTCTCAAGATTAAGCAGGAGTCACTCAACTACTACTACACTTCCATTTACTTCTCATGGGAAGTATATTATTATCGCTTCATCTCCAACTAATCTGCTATACAGCAGTCTCTTGATCTTTGTAATCTTACGCTCATCAACGTTCGTAGCAATTTTATGAGCCCCCTTCTCGGAAAAGATTGGCAGTAAGCTCCCGGTAGGTGTTAAGATCACAAGATTGTATTGACAATCGAGACTTAAGAGTTATACAGAGATTTTGTTATATAGAGATCGAGGCATGGGTTAAGTATACCGCAATTCTCTCGCAAAAGATCCAAACTGTAAATAATAAGGCTATTACTCTGTACATATTGTCATCAAATGTACGCCAAAACCCCCGTATAGCGTCGCACTTACCCTGACTAAACTACGTGTTGCGATCCCGGTTGCCATTCGCCTCCCACTGTAAATAAAAACATGCACTTCCCTATCCTGTGCATGCACATAACGACCAATCCTTATACTATACATATCCCCTAATGTACAGTTATTAATATTCGTGCAAACACACCGACTGGCTGACCCTTTATTCGGGTGGTATCATGTTTTTATACTATGGCTCTAACCTGCTGCACCCAACTGACTTTTCGTGTGCTCCTTCAAAATAACTTAACTTATAGAATAATAGGTTATTGCAGTTATCTTTGCCGGAAAAATCATCTAACGATGTATAGCTTGACTTTCCAACCCTTTTGAAATTTGAAAGTTACACTCTTCAAGCACTCTGTATGAGTAATAAATATTGCAATGTTCTACAGCCTACAATAGATAGTATATCAGAAGACTCGGTAGAATCTCGCGCCAAGTAGTCGTTATACATATATACCAAGTAGTAGTTATATATATATATAGCGCGCGACTACCGAGGATACTTATCCCGAAGTGTAGCGGTTGTCGTTTGCTATAAAACTTTCACCTCGATTTATGATAAAGTTACAGCTCCGAGAATTTATTTCTGAATGTTGTATTTCATCACTGATTTTTTTGAATCCAATGTGCCAAGAATAAAGCGACTCAGTTCAGTCGTTGAGGAGATATGAATTTCTCCTACTTATTTTTCTCGTGGAAAAAGCAAGGCGGATTAAGAGTTTTTAGGGAATCCACGAATTCCTAAAAATGTGGCTTTCACTTTTTCACACGGGATGGGAGCATCCCGAAATGCTGCAGGCTGCGGAGATAATATGACTTATGTCGTGTTTACGTTACCGACACATTGGTTAAGCCGGTTGAGTCATTCCACGCCAACTGAGAAGCTGGATTTTGGTGATGTCAGGGATTTTGCTGAAAATTCAGTATGTTGTTCCTGAGGTGACATGGGGGGGGGGGGGGGGGGTGCTATTATTAAGTGATATATTATTAGGTGACGCGCCCGGCCGGTCGGATCCCTGGTTAATTGTCTTTATCCGATACTTGGACCATTTTTGCCATTCCAAAGATAACAGTTTTCAATAGACAAAGGTCCAAGATACATATTGAAATACATTTCAGATTCGAAGAGCGCTGCCTTCGATATTTTATTTAAAAGTCAAAAGTTTATGCAAGTTTCTTGCATTGAATAATTAATCTACGAACCATTTAAAAAATATAGTTACATAGAGCGGCCTTTCCCAAGTAAAACAAAATGTGAAGCATATCGATACGACCAGTAGTTTCTTCAGAAAAAAATTTCCCGCAGTGGTCTATTTTCGCCGATGCGCGAAAACGTCGACTTTGGCGGTCTGTATTTCCCAATCAAAGACGAATCTGGAGAAACGATGAGGCGGACCCCCCCCCCCCCCCCCCCCTTATGTAATCTCAGGAACAACATACTGAATTTTCAGCAAAATCTCCGACATCACGAAAATCCAGCTTCTCAGTTGGCGTAGAATGACCCGGTTATGCCGCGATTGGTTATATGTCATAACGGTTATATGACACAATCCGATTTTATTATTTTATTTCAGATAATAAAACAGCATACTGTCCTTGTCCCTGTCCTTGTGATCTTGCGATTATTAAGAATTATAAAATGCCAAAAGTGTTAATTACGTAACTCACAAGCCCTTGTATTTGGTAAGCGAGTGCTCATTATCAATAGCTAAAATTGTCAAGTGTCTAGCATATGAATCTTTTAAGCAATAATTAGCAATTATTTACAATTTAAGGGAATGCTATCTATTGGGAATCCCTCTTTTGCTAATCTGAACCATTGTTTGACTTAACGCTTTATAATTATAGTATACAAATCAAGCAAAATGCTCATACACAGTCTAATTTAGTTGTATCTTGACTGTCAGCTAAAGAGCTTCAGCTAAAGAACCAAAATGATGTAAGCAAGCACTAATTACCAATCACATATCATTTAGGGATATAATAGCTATTGGTAATCAGTACATGTTTAGCAAATTTCATTACTTTAGATTGTGTGCTCCGTGACCTATGCATTTGGCACTCAAGATATACCAAAGTTAAAGTGTGTATGAGGGTATAGCCTCTCTAATCTGCAATTTAAATGCATCCTAGCTATTGGGAATCAGTAAACAGGTGGTACTTATTACCAATAGCTACCATGCTTCTAACTTTCAACAGACTAAAGATAAAAATTTAAATTATATTAGGCAAGCTGTAAATTTCATACTGTTTAAGTTTGGAATATTGAATTTGTCAAGTGCAAGCTATATTATGTAGGGAATCCATATTCTTACATTCAGCTCAATGTCTTAGGTCCCCTCGTATGTGCATGATTAAGTTATAAATACATTGTAACATTAAAGTTACATTATAACATAAAAATGCACATAGGTGGTTATTTCTGTTCATATTTGAACAGGAATAACACTTGACATTTTAATAAAATTTTAGTTTTAAATTTATTAATTAAACCATTGATAAATAATTATAAATTTGATTGTCTTTATTGTTAAGCATTAAATCTGTCCAAAAATATTAAAATGTAAGAAAATGCGCCAAGTAGCAGTTGGATTTCCCCACAAAATTGAAATATAACAAAAAATATAATAGATATCATACAAGAAAGCCAAGTGTTCATTCAAAGATACTTCGATTTAACTCGCATTAGCAATTAACAATAAAAAAAACTTGGCGTGTGCGCCCTTCATTCGAAGCACTTGCTCTGGTAATATTGTTAAAAAACTTTTAAACAAATTAAATTGTAGTAAAGCCAGTTTGCGTTTGAATCAGTTTCCCATTGTCTTTTTACCTCGCAATGAAGCGCGCACACGCCAAGATTTTTATTGTTGATTGCTAATGCGAGTTAAATCGAGGTATCTTGGAATGAAAACTTGGCTTTCTTGTATGATATTCATTATCTTTTTTGTTATATTTCAATTTTTGGGGGAAATCCAACTGTTACTTGGCGCATTTTCTTACATTTTAATGTTTTTGGACAGATAATTATATAGACTTCAAATATCAGTCCACTTGTCCATAAATAAGTTCATAAATAAGATATAAACTAAGGATATAACATTCATTTGTTAAAAGATGATATGACAGAGTACACATTTGGTAAAATGCAGATTCGTGTTATTTCTTATGTCCCATTCGTATGCTGCCTGCACAAGGGTAGATGAACATAGGCATCCTTTTCTCCATTCGACATTAATGAGTTATTAATAATACAGGAAGTGTGAACTGCAAGTCACTTATTGCGGCTCTTTGGAGAACTGAACTCGGAGAAGAAGGTTATTTTCGTCAGGGTTAGTCACGTAAGTGGGCACCATAAATTAAAATGTACACACATGGAACTGCCTTTTTTGTTCTTTAAATTCACAACTATTGAACCGGAACGGTAATAGAGAAAGAAAGGTCGCTACAAATAAATCTAACTTTAAAATTCATTCACTTTAATCATTATTCGCGTAATATGAACGATTCAGAAGCTCGTTGACAGGTATTTTATTCATTTGGTGGAGGGTGAATTGTTGTTAATGTATTTATGAATTTGAATGCGAAGATTTAAATCAATACATGAAGATTGAGTTAAATATGTACTATATACTTTTCATACTATAAGCACCAATGAATCAAAACCAAAAATCAATTGTTTCAATCTCGACACACTTACTTACTATAAAAACTCCGCATCTAGTTTAACAACATAGAACTGATGATCATAGAGATTATAATTACTTCTCTGTATACATTTATCTAGGAGAAGCTTGCAAAATGTGAATAGAGAAGGAAAGTCAATTTGATCGTAGCTAATTTGAAATAGTTATTCGTCTGCATTTGTCGAATTCTAGTCTTTAAGGAACCAGGTCAAGCTGGCGTTGAATAATGAATATCAACATTTCACTCACCAAGCACTTTTCGTCGGTTTTAATGCTATTAATAAGTTAAGTAACTTAATCTTCAGCTCTATTAACTTGAATACCCTATCCAACATCGGATAAGCTCGAGGGACATTTTTAAGTAGCACTGTGGAACTGCACCCTATAATACATATGTAATATAAAAAATAAGCAACTTACAGTTGCGGTATTATATTGCAGACTATACATTCTTTATACCATAAATGTTTCTTATTTTTGTTAGTATCTTTAGTACAAATGTAACTGTAATATTTTTTCCAATATTTTCCGGAAACCCATAGCAACATCGAGAGCCGTACGACGGTACGATAAACGCAACTGGAATCTCAGTTGATGTTCCATCAGCTCATTCCAAGAAAACGAACTGGGAGTTAGTGCAAGGTCAGGTCAAAATGTGTTTCACGTCTCCAGTTTCGTCTGAACCATCCAAATGCATCTGCACATTACGAAATAAGATGCGTGATCTTCTCAAGCGATCCTCTGGCTTTTTTCAGCTCTCTACTGTATTTAATCTCCAGATCTAAATTAATTTCCGTGGTATCGACTCCGCTTAGTCTGACCTCAATTATACAATTGCCGTGAACCAAAATACACGCGACTTTATACTAAGTAAATATAACTTCAAGTAATTGACGAAAGTTAAAGTAGCCTCAGCAGCCTCAACTTCAAACGATTAAATCATAAAAGCTTCCAAAAGTACATTTGTACATCTTCGAATCCTTATTTCAATGTTTTTAAAAGTACAAACAATATCATATTGATTTTCATTACGAGATATTACAAAACAGTTCCTATGTGCCACTATATGGAAATATTTGGAAAACGAATATTTTAAGAGTATAATAGACATTCTTGACAAAACTTGCAATCTCCGTCTTCCAAAATTCACTTTTGCGCTTACATTTTTCGGATAATGCTACAGCTTATATAACACCAGCGGGGAACAGATTTTACGCTATTTATGGCTATGGACCCTAACGACCTAAATTCTGCCGAAGACGTATTCTATTCTGGTGGGATTTCATATAGAACACTGTATCACACTGCGACGTGTTCAGTGTAGACATGCGACTCTTGCGCAGAATTTCTAGAAACTCTTTAGTATGATGTCGAGTATATTCACCACCACATTTGTCAGTTCTAGAAAGTTAAATGTAATTATAAGCGTGGCAAATAACGTAATATGAAATTTGTGATAAGTAAACTTAATAATTGCGCTGACACTTCCCGCAAATTGCTCGACTTTTCTATCGCTATGTATAGTGATTCGTATAAATACTCGAACAGTCATACAGTTCACATACGGAACCGGTATTTCAAAGGAACAGTCATGAATAAGGGAAGCGTTTATTAACGCTCATTACTTCTTATTTTTTTATTAATTTAACAGCTACAAAAAAGTTAGAACTTGTATGAAACACAGCTTTATTTATTTCCATTCGAACAAATAGTTGTGCAAATCATAATTTAAACGTAAACAGCTGTACGATTATTCTTGCAATATCCGAATTTCCTTTAACTATCCTTTTTTATTTCAGAAACATTTTCAAGGAATAAACGAGAGGTTTTCCATTTGAATGATTTTGCAAACTATATAACAGAGATGTTCAAAACGATGTAGAAGTGATTATTGTCACTGTAAGTGACTGAGAGGGGATTTTCGGAAATTTAAGTTGATTGAAATGTAATGATAGGTAACATCGAACATAAAAACATTTACAACAAATTTCCTTCTATTCTGAAGTATTCATTTAGTCATAATTTAGTAATGAATGCATTGATTTATAATAGCTAAAATTTAATATACAAATTGTTGGTTTTGGTTTCACATCAAAATTCTACATAACTTATTTTGTTAGCGCTTATTTTGTACTTTTGTCTCCTAGTTAAACATTAGTTGGGCATCATTTTATGTTGCCGATTTTTTTGTGCAGCAAGTTTTCAAAGTCGGTTGTCAGTTTTTTTAAATATCAGGAGACTCGGTAAAGCTCTACGCCAAGTAGTAGTTATCAGGAGACTCGGTAGAGTCTCGAGCTAAGTAGTTAGCTATAGCAATACAGCGCGAGACACCGAGACTACTTATCCGAGACTACTTATTATATTATAGCTTGGAAAGTATGAATTTTTTAGTAGTTGACAGAACAGATTGAAAGTTCTAATTGCTACTGCAACGTTGTAGTAATATTGATGACTGCCCTTAGCCATTCGTGACTTTTGTGACTTCAGTATTCCATGTGTTACCTACCCAAAAATAAAATTTCTCACGCATATGGAGGAAAATAGATGACACTGGCTGTTATAGGAAACGACTTAGTAGAATCTGAAATTACACCTTGCGCATCGTGTTACATCGACCACGAAGTTAAATATGCAATGAACAAAGTAAAGGACTTTATAGTCAAATCTCTTAGTCGAAATTCACGACTTCAATATAGAATTTAACACTTAAACGGTTTGCAGAATGTTAACATCTTTTAATTTACAAGTGAAATTGGGAAGAGCCGGAACTTAAGTTCACTTCATACGTCTAAAGTAAATTCTTTATTGGATTTTAAAATAAAATCCAAGTAAATTTAAACCGTTTCCAACTTACAGTTAACATTACATTCTTTAGAGACATTCAATTGTGGAGAAAATAGAATTTTGCTCAGCATACAAATGAAACTAAAATCACTAGATGTCGCATCATTGTTGACAAAGTATGACTGTGCAAGCCTTTAATTTTTGACAGCGGTTGATTCTTTATCACAAATTATCAGGAGACTCGGTAGAGTCTCACGCCAAGTAGTTAGCTATAGCTATACAGCGCGAGAAGCCGAGGCTACTTATTCTGACGCGTAGCGGTGTTTGATCGATATAAAACTTTCACCTCGATTTCCGAAAAACTTACAGCTTGCAGGCACAACTTATGAATTAAACACAGCCTAATTTATTTTTCTAAATCCAATAAACTAAAAAGCAAAGAAATTGGTCCGTGCGTTCAAGAGATATGAATTTCCCCCTGTTATTTTCTCGAGCAAAAACGATTCAGAAGAAGATTCAGACCAAATATGTCCATCGCATATTTTCCACGCTAGGTGGCAGAACGTTCATATATTTCTAACTGCGAGATGATGTTAGAGAAGATAGACATTAGAAAGAGACTAACTAACACTCTACAAGATGGGTAGATGTCTTATTTCCTTGACGTTCGAGTGCTTGGTGATGTAAGCTATTTTATGACAGGAATATCTGACGCGAAGATATCTGACAAATTTGTCAGGTTACATTAATGTAACAGTTTTATTCTCTTACTGGTACAGCTTTATGAAAATGATTAAACTCATCCCTACTCAAATTCTAACACTGATAAGCAATATCCTCTTATTCAATACAATTATAGACTACCAAAGTTGCCAAGTGCATAACCAGGACCCACTTAAATAAAACAGCAACAATTTGTTAATCAAGTGCTACTTCAGGTGTTTGGTGTAAATGATTTCTGAACTACGAACCTTACAAGTAATCAGTATTTGCTCAGGAATCTTTGGATCTTTCACTTCTGTAGTTTTGAATTATGTATCTGGTTCAGCAAGTTTGAAATCTATAACTGAACTGGTTCTTAGATACGCCCTTGTCATATTTGACACTACAAATGTGTTGAATAAGAGAATTAATAGAACTTATTAAGTGTTGAGCCTAATCGTAATATTAATTTAGGGGCATACTAGTAAAATCACTACTGCTCATCAAGTTTCAAGCCTGTCGCTTAAGCGGTTCTTAGCCTACATATTTGACAAGTTCCACACTTTTCACATGTGTCGAATGAGGAGAGGATGTATAACTTGTAACGAAGTGTCCTTCCCGAGCCAGCATAAGACCGGAAGGTTGCACACTACCGACCGATAGGGAACAACAAATACCGCCTCCAGGAAAGGTCATTCCGATTCCGTTAACGTACGAAAGATTCTGCTCCTAACGTATTGTTTGAATTTCGCGTGAGCCGACCTACACCAAGGCCAGGGACGACCCAACACCACCTCCACCCTGCGAACATCTTCCAAGTCGCCACCTGCAGCCACGAACTCCGGCTCGACGTGGAGGCCCTTTCGGACGACAGCAGCCCTCGACGGAGTTCCCCAGGGGATCGGCCACACCACTGGACCTCCAGGCGGTAGGGAAGGCGCGTCCAGGAGGGAGGATCCACAACGGCGACGGCCACTCGGATCTCCCACAGTACAGCGGTACGGCCCTGCTGCGGGGCTCCCCAAGCCTTGGCGTTCGGACTGCGTAAGGGTGCATATTCGGCCCCCGTCAGAGGCGCGGGGGGTTAAACGCGAAGATACTAAAGTCCCGCACGCGGAAGGAGCGGGCATTCGTTTCGAGGAATTAGGCGTGACTAGTCCTATTCCCGTCAGCGACCTTCTTGGAGGGCTCCCGCCCCGCAACGAATCACCCCTCCGTCCAATAGTTAAGTTCCGCGTGTCGAGGTTTGCCCCGTGTGCTCTCGCCTCCCGTCCATCTCGCTGCGCGAGACCCGCTTCCGGGTATCCGAAACCGACTGAGTAATAGTTCGACCCTTTGGTCCTCCTCCTCACGGGCACCGTGCAACGTCCGTGGGTGAGGCCCGCCCGCCTACCGTTTGGCCACCTGTACGATCTTACTTTTGAGCAATAAATCTCGTATTTCGCACAGTCTGTCTTGGTTGCGTCTTCTGCCGATTTCACGGCCCGTTCTGCTCCCCGAGTAGTCTGAGCCGCCGGGAAGTCCGCTTGCGAGTCCGTGGAGAATACCGTTCAGCGATAGTCCGTGGGTCGGTATTGGAGTGGTACCACAAGGTACCTGGCGCCCTGGCATTTCCGCTTCCCGAACTCGCTTGCGAAAATCAGGGATCCGTTCGCGACCTCTCAGCCGCGCCGCTCACGCCGGTCGGTCGGTTAGACCTTTAACCACCACTTTACCTGGGCATCTCGTGGGTAGCCCTATTCCCGAGGAGTCCCAGGAAAAACCCTGACAAATAAGCGAAGAACTCCAAATTTGTTGGACGAATATGAATTGTCAGTAGATAGCATGCCCTTGAATTGCATATAATTAAGTCCAACGCTTCGTATGTTACATTATACAGACAAGCTGTACCTTCCTCCTATTTGTCACATTGTTGAAGTATTAAACTTGTCAAATGCGTAATAACAAATTATATTTTTATTTTACCCATTAACTAACAAAAAGAACTGAAACCCCCCCAAAACCATTAAAATGAAAAAAAACGCCAAGTAGTCCGCCCTCTCCCACCCCCTCCGCCATCACGGCCCCCCAACCCACCAACCTTGTCAAAATCATTTAAAAATGATCAAAAATAGAAATAGATATCATTGGTAAACAAAAGCCAAGTTATAATTCGGATATAATTAATAACATACAAGAAAGTCGAGTTTTCATTCAAAGATACCTCGATTTAACTCGCATTAGCAATTAATAATAAATGAACAATAAATTAGCGATTAACAATAAAAAAAACTTAGCGTGTACCAAGAGAAGTAAGAAAGAGAATACAGATAAGCGCGGGTAAGACACAAGATTGCAAGTAAGATTTTATTTATGTTTGCGCCGCCTCCGAAAAGTTGCAGTATACATATTTAGCCTTAATGGAAGAAGGTTGCCAAAATCACATATTATGACTCCAAATTTCTGTATCCATGAAAGTAACAGATTATTTTTTACTTTTCAGGGCATTTTTGTGCTGCTTGTTTTTTAGTTTTCAGCTCTCTGGAACTCTGTCAGTTTTGGACTTCGGTCACATTTTTTTAAATATATTTTTTTAGTTAATGTTTTTTAGTATAGGAAATGAATAAAACGATGGTTCGCTATCGATTTCATTTCGAATTTCGTCGTTACACTGGTGTGTCAGTTATAGACGAACAACCCATGTAGGAAAATACAATGGGGCCACTGTGGGGACACATCAGACTGCCCTACGTGCTGCGCGGGCACAACTGTGGCCGCCCAATTGGGCCCCACCATGGTGAACAGCGGGGATGATAACTTCGTACCAACATGGGCAGCCCATGATGGGCCACATATGGCAAACGAAATGGAGCCCATATGGGTGCCCATCGTCAGCCATTCATGACTTCATTAGTAATTCTTGATTGTGCAAAAAAAATTTAAACTATCCATCCCCCCTTCTAGTGGAATTCTTTTGCGTTGTTATTTAACGAATAATACCAGTTGGAAAAAACCCATGTTCAGTAAAGATGATGAGAGAATGATGTCCGTGCGCCAGTTAGATTCGAACCAGGGGTCCTCACATTGCCAGTCCGTTACCTTCCCATATGAGCCAATCCTTTATAGTTGTTAACGTTTTATCATTTTCTGTATTTCTACACGTGAATTATAGAGTCTACGCATTACCGGTATTTACAAGAACGCGACTATTTTATCACGTAAGATTAACATTAATGGCTTTTTGCACTGATAATATTAAATTGTTACTATTACTATAGACAGAAATATTAAGAAAAAGTTGGGTATAAATCAAGACGTGGCAGTTTTTTTAGGAGTGTTACTAATTGCTTATAAAAGCTACTTTTATTATACTATGCGTATAATAATCAGAAAGCAGTAAAGATGCTGATTCTTATGATTGAAAGAGTAACACGTGGCACTTAATGGGTAGCCCACTCCGCGCCCACCTTGTTGCCCAGTCTGCGCCCTCTGTGCTGCCCCTCATTGAGTATTAAATATCTTGGTATACAGCTACGGAAAAACCAACAAATGTTTACACCTCAAACAAAGAAACCTTTTTGCTACATAATATTGAGATAAATGATAAATAAATCGAAATTATTATAGATTTATTGTAGATATAATATTATAATAGTAACTATAAATAGTCTTTGTTTATTTACTTTTATATTATATGATTAAACGGTTTCTTTATTTGACCTATTAAGATCTTTCGAATTCTGTTTAGTTGTAAACATAGATATAGCCCAAGTTACATTGATAAGCGCTTAGTGGGGCAGTAAGGTGGGCGCGGAGTATGCTGCCCACTCCTTGCTGCCCACTCTGACATCATCTTTGTATACAGCTACAGAAAATCCAACAAATCTTTACACCTCAAACAAAGAAACCTTTTAGCTACATAATATTGAGATGAATGATGCATAAATCGAAATTATTATAGATTTATTACTGATGTAATATTATAAAAGTAACAAATCAGACATAATCAAGACCTGGTAATTCTCGAGTGGCCCTATTAGTGACGATTGTAAAAGCGACTGTCGTTATGCTACACGAATTATGCATATAATAGTTAGAAAGTAACAAATACATGGATTCTCCTGAATGGAAAGTATAACGATTGGCGCAGAGCGAGCTGCCCACTCTGCACCCACCCTGCGCCAACCTTGCGCCCACTATGGTCCACTGTATCCTGCCCATGATAGGTCAACTACGGGCAGCCACATGGGGCCCCACACTGGGAGTGGGTTTATGACGGGCATTCCCACATGGGAAATGTAGCCGAATTTGTTGAAGAAAGAAAAGCATGTACATTGCGAAATTTATGCAAGAGGGTGTACCGCAAGAACTTCCCCTATAAGTTACTAAAAGTTTCATCCCTATCGAATAAGCCGTCCCAAAGCTATCGCCGGACAATCGAAATATTCGGTTTTATGCAATAACAATTGTTAGCGTTAAATAATTTAGGAAAAATTTATAATGGGACCAAACTGTGAGCTTCCTCTATAAGATAGGCAAGGTTTTATCCCGATCGGTCCATTCGTGCGTCGCAGAGATATCACCAAACAAATGAAATAACAGTTTTTATACAATAACAATAAGGAATGTTAAACAATTTCGAAAATTTTGTAACCGAACTATTCTGGGAGCTTCCTCTGTGAGATAGAAAAGGTTTCATCCCGATCGGTCCATCCATCGCAGTGATATCGCTGGATAAACATAAAAAAAATATAGCCGTTGAATTGAGTACCTCCTTTACGAAGTCGGTAAAAACTTAACGCAACAGGATATTGCTTATCTAATATAACTTTTGAAGTATTTTTCTTGCTATTGGTTTGGTAATATATTAGGCAACCGACATCCTCCACATGTGGTCTAATTTTGGAGAATGAAAATTGGCAAGTGCGTAACTCAGAAACCAGTTAAATTAAAGAGCTAAAATTTAGTTAGCACTAATTACTAATCACTTTGAATTTAGTGGTATGCTAGTCCTTTGTAACCAGTACTTGCTCAGTAAATTTTAGGTCTTAACTTAGGCAGTTTTGAGGCTACACACATGACCATTTTGATATTTCAAATTTTCAGCGAATTTGAGGATTCGCTTATGTAAATCGGGAAACTCGGTAGAGCCTCGCGTCAAGTAGTAGTAGCGCACGGCAGCGTGGCAGTCGATATGAAACTTTCACCTCGATTGTTGAAAAAGTTACGGCTTCGAAACGTAACTTATGAATCAAACATAGTCTCATTTTTTTCTGAATCAAATGAGCCAAATAACAAGCAAATTGGTTAATTCGTTCAGGAGATACGAATCCTCTCTAAATTTTCTTGTCCGTAAAATGTAAAAAAAATGCCAAGTAGTTTTGTTCCACCTCTCACAAATCTGTTGTCCCGCAAAAATATTTTGCCTTTAACAAAAAACTTACTTTACTTTGCCATTCAAGCAAAATTCTTTAAAAAAATTATTTATGTCACTGTCTTTACCAAATTGACAAAAAAAATTAATGGATATTGTTGGAAAACGAAAAGTAAGTCACTATTCAATTGTAATACAATTTTAAAAAATGTAGCAAACCATTTTTTCCTAACGCTGAGCCGATTAAAATTCCACAGTCGCAAAACAAAGTTGTGTAAGCAAATTAAGATGAGTTTGGGAGCGGGCGCATGCGCGGACGAGATAGAAGGCCAGCGGAGAAAAGAAAAGAAAGACGGGGGGTGTGTGGTGTGTGTGTATGCGGGAGCCGCGAGGCAGAACGAGGCCGAAGGATTCGCTTGTTGGAAGTGTCAGGAAAAAATGGATGTTGTCCATAAAGGATTTTGGCTACGAATAGCAGTGTACTGATGTATGAGGATAGAAATAAAGATTTCAGTGTTTCTTCCAAAAACGAAAGGCACGAGGCTTCTCAATTTCCTGATCCCTAATACCAAGCGATCACGTGTGCAATGTTTCCGTCAGAAAGCTTAAAGTTGTGATACTTTACACTGCCAAATAAAGGTTGATCGCAACTTAGGGGAGAGAAGCGGTATAGTAAATTTAATCATCAATAAAACATTTAACACTTGGCAGGCCCAGTTATCCACAAATGGAGTTTGAAGCCTTTGCATGCATCAGTTGCATCTGTTTCGTTCATGAAATTTATAAAAAAGGACGAATACGTGGGACATCCGATTCTTCATAAATATAGCGCATGTTATTATCGTCGTGATGAGTATTTGTTACATGAAAATAAAAATTGTTTTCTGTGTTGAAATCTATGTCGAAACTTTTGTCCGGCGTGTCAAGTAGTACGGTTTTTTGAAAAATTGAATGAACAGAAAGTTGTTTTATTGTTGATTGTTAATTTATTGTTAATTTATTATTAATTTCTAATGCGAGTTAAATCGAGGTATCTTTTAATAAAAACTTGGCATTCTTGTATGGTATCTATATCTTTTTTATTACATATTTTTAAAGGGTTTTAATTAATATGAAACATTTCTTGAGGGAATCTATCTATATCTTTTTTCGAAAACGAAATTAAGAAGTGTAAGGGTATCTTGGTGGTTTTGGAGTAACTTGCTCAGGAAATACTGGGTACTAGGAATGAACAAGAATGGGATTTATTGAGACAAGGTTTTCAAGACAGGATTTCGTTACAGATAGGATTGTGTTAGGTTGTTATAGGCTTATTTGATTTCTTTAAAACTGTAACCTAGTAACGGTTAGACAACGCGAGGGCGCCCGGCCTTCTTGGCCGAACTCTCCCATCACCTGCGATCACGCGTCCGGCTTTACTAGCCGAACTCTCCTTTCCGTAGGGTAATATGAAGTATCGCGTACGACACGGGGCATCCGAGTAGTCCTCCAGGGCTCTCCCTTTCGGTCGGGCGACCGGCTTTAATAGCCGATCTCTCCCTTCCTCGGGGCGTCCCGGAGTAACTACCGTACTCTCCCGTCGATGACCGGCGTCCAGGTAGACCCCTGTTCACTCCTCTGGAGGGCGACCGGCTTTAATAGCCGATCTCTCCTCTCCAAAAGGCGACCAGACGATAGTCCCCTGTACTTTCCGGGTAGCCGACAGGCGTTCAGGAAGCTGCCCTGTACTCTCTTCCGGAAGGCGACCGGCTTTAATAGCCGATCTCTCCATTCCAAGAGGCGTCCAGGAGCTAACTCCTGTACTCTCCTGCGCTGTCGGGCGGCCGATAGCAAATCTTCGTCCTCTCCTCATTCTTTTGGGCGGCCGTGGTCTTACCTCGTCCTCTCCCAAGAGAATCCAGCGAAAAAGGGGCGAGCGCGTCCGCGATCGCGATTCTTATACACGATCGTTACTAAGTAAGCTGGGCCGCCGTCGCCGCAATCAACAACGCGGTATCCAAGCATGCGGCTGCTCGGATCGGAGGGAAATCGTCGCTCCCCGCCGCCTCCCGAATCTTCTAGAATTAATCTCAGGGGCGGCCCAAGGTGTTGTTCCTTCACAATCTCCCCCTCTGGACACGATGACGTCCCGGCAAGTAGTCCAGGACTTTATCGCCTTCTCTTCCTCGAGGTCGTATCTGCAGGTTCTGGTTGAGGCCGCTTACGTGGCCGTCCACGCCGACGGGCTGGTACGATTGGGTCCGGTGTCTTTTCCGCTACTCCTCTGTATGGTTTCAGCATAGAGGAGTGATACACCTCTATACAAACTGCTTCCGCATCTCGAGTTCGGACCTCGTAGCTGGTGGCTCCGACTCGACGATGGATGATGTAAGGGTCATCCCTCTTTGGAGCTAGTTTCCCTCTGAACCCTCAGAGCACACCAAGTCTCCTTCTTTATAGCCAGGATCTGGATGCCGGTGTTGGTCCACGTACTCTTTTCGCAGATCCTGTTATTGTTCCTGATTTTGTTGGGCGACTTGCAAAGTGTCAGCAAGCGCCAACAATTTCGGGGTAATCTCAGGAGAAAGTTCTCAGCCTGAACGATGGTCCTCAGGTCTCTATTCGCCTCATCCGGAGTCCTGAGCTTTCTTCCGAATGTAAGGTAAGCTGCGGAGTACCCAGTTGTTCCGCACTTCACCGAATTCATCGGAAAGCGAATGGTTGGTAGCTTCTCGTCCCACGCGATATGCTCTATGCCAACATAAATGCCTAATTGGGCCTTGAGGTCCCGGTTTTTCCTCTCGACAGGATTGGCCTCGGGATGATAAACTGGTGTGAAGGCTTAATGGATTCCCAGGCAATGGGTGAGCTGTTGTACGACTCCGCTTACGAACTGTACACCGTTGTCACTGATGATTCTCCTTGGCATCCCAAACCGAAGTAATACTTCGTTACCACAAAGTACTTGATGCCACGTCTTCCACGATGAGTATCCACCGATTTCCGTTCTTCGTAGGTGGAAGTGGTCCAAAAAGGTCGATCGAAAGTACTTCGAACCTTTGCTTCATTACCGGAGTCTGCAGCAACCCAGCAGGTTTCAGGTTGCTCGCCTTATACCTTTGGCACTTTGTGCAGGATCGAACATACTCTCCGATCTCTCGGCTCATCCCTGGCCAGAAATATCGGGAGATGATTCGATGGAGTGTGTGCTGGGCACCGTAATGACCAGCAGTCGGATCGTCATGGTAGGCCTTTAGTATTTCCTTTCTTTCGTGGACAGGTACGACGAGTTGTGCCTCTTCTAGCTCTACATTAGGCGAGTACCGATATAGTACTCCGTTGTTCAGGAGATAGCCCCGTGTTGTCTACTGCATAAGTTGATCATCTACTGCGTTAGATTCCAGAGCCGTGATGATAACTTTCAGGTTGTCATCCTTCAGTTGATCTTCCCTGATAACAGCTGGTCCTCGATTAGGTATATCCACCACAACCTCGGCAACATCGACACGCTCTTCGTCGTTCCATGGTTCGATCGGTAGTCTGGACAGCATATCAGATACTCGGTTGCATCGTCCCGGGATATACTGGATTTGCGGGCAGTAGGGTTGAAGTAACAGAGCCCATCGCGCCAATCGTCCACTAGGAGATTTGATTGTCATGAGCCACTTCAGCGGCCGATGGTCGGTAGCAATTGTAACTTGTGCTCCTTCTATGTAGCCTCGGAACTTGTCTACTGTCCATACTATCGCCAGGGCCTCTCGCTCAGTTGTAGAATAATTCTTCTTAGAGCCGCCCTTAGCTGGTCGAAGGCCTGTTGCTGACTGGAAGTCCACTCCCAAGTAGCTTTCTTTTTTGTTAATCGTGTCAGTGGCTGTGCATGTAAGTTTGACCAGATTTCGTGGAGGCACTCGCAATATAGTGCCACGGCGCCTGTATGACAGCAGCCGTGCGGAGCGTATCGTTTCGAAGTAACGGGTGCTCCTACTTCGATCCTGTCCGGGCTCAAAGGACTCCTGAGGGTTGTGCAGGAGAGTCCCGCCCGTGGGGGTCACCCCCCCCCCCCCAACGCACGCCACTAATCATACAGGGGAGAGACCGCCGACAGAAGGGGGGATTCCAAACCTATTATGCCCAACGTCACATGGCCACCTATCGATCTCTCACACGCCCACACACTCAACAGAGGCACTGGCTACGCATGGGCCCACCACAGGTTGCCGAAGTCCCACATGCGCCGCGCGGCGAGTCAAGTACTCTATACTGCACCATACTGTCGTTTCTAGTAACCTCCACTTGCTTGATTTGCCAGCAACATCCTGTGTAACCAGGGGCTTTTCGGGGCCAAGCAGACTGTGGGCCGACCGGTGTTCGCGAGGATCGAGCTTGGTTCCCCTACCCCACGCGATCTGCCGCCTGGCACTCGAGACACCGCGATTACATTCACTCCTTACTGTGTGTATGACTCGATCGTTGCATTTAACTCGACCTACGCGAGTGCCATTCTCTCCGGTACGATGCCATCTCTGCGAGCACCGTATCGGGCGACAGATCCCCCGCATTGCGCCGGGCGCCGGGGTTCAGGCCTGTGTTCCATTCCACCGCTCCTACTTTTGCCGAACCCAACAGGCTCGCGCGGGAGACCCCTTCCACTTGCGAGGTCCGTCCTTCCCGTTCCCAAAGCGACCGCCGAGGTCCCCGGTCCAGTGTCACCGGTGCCAGTTTCCTTAGTAACTAATCCCCTCTTTCCCGTTCATCTTCGTCTTCGTGATAAGCCGGGGAGTCCTGCTTCCATCTCATCCTGGCGCGTAGTAGATCTTCCCTCTTCGTATTTTCGTGTATGATTCTTCTGTTCCCCTTCCTTATCCTTCAATCAATTCTACAGTTCCCAATTTTCAGCTTTCCTTCCCCGCGTTCCAGCTTACAGTCCTCGTCTGTATTCCACGGCTGAACCTTAACTCCTCCGTTCGAATTGGTTTGGAAGAGCTCGCGAGGCATACCTCCTCGTCCAACTGGTATATATCCCCTGCAATGAAAGGAGAGAACAACAGCAGAGGGAGGAACAATGATGTGCTACGAAGCTACGAATCTACGTGCTAGCAGTCGAAGAAAGGGCAGCAGAAACAGTAGCGGGCAAGTTGAGCTCCAGAGGCGATAAGGGAGAGTGAAGTTCCTGTTGGTGCGAGCAAGCAGGATACAAAACAAGCAAAGAAAAGAAACACCCTATATCCCCATCACACACATAGTGCTGCATGTCACCCCCTTCGTCCACCCCGCCCTCTTCAGTAGGATCGCTGAAAGGAGCAAGGCAGGAGAACCGCGAGGGAACCCTCAGCAGAACACGCAACTACGCGGAACCCGGTCCAGCATCCACAGCGTCAGAGACTACTCCTGTAAGAATCTCAGCCGCGTCAGATCTGCGGCCAAACCCGAGTTTATACTATCGTGAGAAGCGACATGTCATGACTTCACTCAAGACAGTGGCTGTGCAATATTGGCAAAGTTAGGTACAAATCGCCTGTACCAGCAGCACGTTTGAAGGAACGAAACCAACTGCTTTAGGTGTTTTGGTGCTGGTATGTCCTTAATCGCTTTCACCTTTTCCGGATCAGGCTCGATTCCTTTCCTCGTCAATATATGACCAAGATATCTGATTCTTGGGCAGCAGATACGATATTTCTGCCGATTCATCCTGAGTCCAAATTGCCGTAGCCTGTCAAATACTGCCTTCAAATCGTCTAGGTGTTCGTCCAAACTCGGCGATAGTACGAGCAGATCGTCCAAATACACCAGCACATTGCGGTCTCCCAGCCCAGCTTTCAAGCGATCTATGAGCCTTTGGAAGGTGGCTGGGGCGTTTTTTAATCCAAACGGCATCCGCTTGAATCGGTAGATACCGAAAGGTGTGGTGAAGGCTGTTTTATCTCTATCCTCAACCCGGACTCCAATTTGCCAATACCCAGATTGCAAATCGAGTGTCGTCATGTACTCCGTCTTCTTAGCCGAATGTAGGGGGTCGTCGATTCCGGGCAAGGGGTACGAGTCGGTAATAGTAACTGCGTTAAGCCGACGATAGTCTACACAGACTCTGATGGTGCCATCCTTTTTGGGTACTAACACGACAGGTGCCGCCCATGGTGATTCGCTCTCTTCAATGATGTCGTGTTTTATCATTTTCGCCATTTCCGCCTTCAGCAGTTCTCGCCTCGCAGGTGTTAGACGATACGGCGGGACTGCTATGGGCCGATGATCTCCGGTATCTATTTGGTGGAGGACCTCTGCCGTCGGTGGTCCCACTGCATCAAACAGATCCAAATTGTTGTGGAGGAGTTCTTCAATTCGAACTTTCTCTTGTGGTGATATACTCACCCCTTCCACCTCCCTCATGACGTCTACTTCGACGGCAGCGACGTCTACCCTTGCAGATTCGAAGGTGGCGATGCATTTATTAAATAGATCATCGAGACCGGACCATCTCATCGGGACGTTGTTCTGCCCCTCGATCGGATCCTGCAGTTCTGCATCCATTGGAAATGGGTCGTTCATTCCGTCCACTAAATAATCTGCCAAGCCCATCGGATCATCTGAGATCGGTCCCACAAGCGCTGGAGGCGGTCTTGTGCTCTCCTGGATCTCACTGAGAATATCTACGTCGATGAGCGAGATATTTTGCGAAATCTCCTCCCCCTTGAGGGAAGGTACGTTGTTGGGTTCCTCTGGCAGATCATAACGGGTATCGGGTGCATCCACAAAATGCCATGATCGCTGCGGGATATTAAGAGCGATCCCAGCATCGTCGATGTAGTCTACGCCCAAGAGTGTCCTATTGTCACTGCTTCCGGATAACACAATGAATCTAGCCCTGATGACTCGATCTTGCAGCTTCGTGTCCAGTTCGGTGGTAAGTACTTCTCGTATGCGCGGATGGCCGTCAGCCAAGGCAATCTGCATACGCCTGATCTCGAATTTTGTTCCCTTCTCTTTGAGTAGCATAAAAAGGGTCTGACTTGCGATGCTGCATTTCGCACCAGTATCTATAAATGCGAAGCCTGACTCTCCGGCGATGTCCAGGGTGACCATTGGACGTGGCCAAGCCGTTGGTGTTGGTACAGCGTTTACTGCACAGAAGGCTAACTGCACTGGGTCCTGCCTCGGTTTGGAGCAAGTCGGACATTTGCTTCGGACTACTCCTGGTTTGCCGCATCCATAGTAGGCCAAAGGTGTTCGGGCTTCGGTGGTTCGAGTAAAATCGGGCCTATTCGAGGGTTGTGGCGTAGAAGAAGGCTGATGGAGCTTGGAATTCGGCGTAGCGTCGAACTTTCGGTTGGCGGCATTGGATTGCCAGATGTCCTGGTCGACGGCATATATTACAGCGACGGCGCTCTTTAGGGTAAGGAGCTACGAAAGTATGATCGGGTGGACGGATTTTTTTAACTTGCACTACCGTTTCCTTTTCGAGCGCTTCCAGGTCTCGGGCATGTTTAATAAGCTCGGGAAAGGTGGATACTGACTCTCGGGGAACTTTCATCCGTAGATATAGTCGCAGCAAACCGTAAATCATGTCTAGCTGTACATTCTCTGTATGCGGTTCTGGTTGCGCTAGAAGGCTCCGCTAGAAGGGCTCGTTTTTTGACTAATAAATAGGTCGGTTAGCATGTTGTTCTCTTGCTTCGATCGAAATAGTTCCAGATAGATCTGATATGGCGGCCGGCGAGGCGCGAACGTCGATTTCAAGAGGTCAAGTGCTTCTTCCCACCTGGTGATCGTATTGCACCTTTCCACCAGATCGACGCATGGTCTTCAAGTAATAAGGGTAATCCCTTCAATGCATTCTCCTCTGAAATGTTTTCAATATCCTTGAAAATAGATATTGTCGAGACGAATGCTGACACCTTTGCATAGTTATGGCTTCCATCGAATCTGGCGGTGCATTTCGAAAAACTTCCTTGATCCTTAGATTTTCCAGACAGGGATCCAAGGAGTTGCGTAAACTGGAATGGGGATAACTGGACAGGCGGTGGTGCGGGATCGGGGTTGGAGGCGACATCGGAAAAGGCATCGTCCTCGGAGTTGGTGTCGGAATTTTTGTCGGAACTAGAGGGGTCATAAGCCTCGGCCGACACGTTGGGCGCCAACATTTTAAGGGTATCTTGGTGGTTTTGGAGTAACTTGCTCAGGAAACACAGGATACTAGGAATGAACAAGAATGGGACTTATTGAGACAAGGTTTTCAAGACAGGATTTCGTTACAGATAGGATTGTATTAGGTTGTTATAGGCTTATTTGATTTCTTTAAAACGGCAACCTAGTAATGGTTAGACAACGCGAGGGCGTCCGGCCTTCTTGGCTGAACTCCCCCATCACCTACGATCAGGCGTCCGGCTTTACTATCCGAACTCTCCTTTTCGTAGGGTAATATGAAGTATCGCGGTACGACACGGGGCATCCGAGTAGTCCTCCAGTGCTCTCCCTTTCGGTCGGGCGACCGACTTTAATAGCCGATCTCTCCTCTCCAAGAGGCGACCAGACGATAGTCCTCTGTACTCTCTGGGTAGCCCACAGGCGTCCAGGAAGCTGCCCTGTACTCTCCTCCGGAAGGCGACCGACTTTAAAAGCCAATCTCTCCATTCTAAGAGGCGTCTAGGAGCTAACTCCTGTACTCTCCTGCGCTGGAGGGTGGTAGGAGTATATGTTAATGGAGATATAGATGAGAAGATGGAGGATTTGAGAGAATGGATGGAGGAAAGAGAAGAAGGGGTAAGAGTGCTAGTGGGTGGCGATTTCAACGTGAGGACGGGAAGAGGAGGAGGCAGCATAGGGAATCTGGAAGACTCGGATAGTCAAAATATTGGGGGTAGGAACTCGAAGGATGAGAGGGTAAATAGGGAAGGCAGGAAGCTGTGTGACTTTCTGTGGGAGCAAGGGTGGCCCATAAGAAACGGAAATGTGAGGGGAGATTACGAAGGAGAATGGACATACACGGGTGGAAGTGACAGGGAGAGAGTAAAGAGTGTGGTAATAGAGGAAAGGATTGATTCGGATCATCAACCGATTACGGTGAGAGTGGAAGGGGGAGTGAAAAGGGTGGAGAGGGAAGAGGAAGAAGCAGAGGAGAAATGGGAAGAGCTGGTAAAAAGGATAGGAGAAGCGATGGTAAGGTCGGGGTTAAAAAAGGTGCAGAACACAGGATGGTGGGACGGAGAATGTATCGAGGAAAAGAGGAAGGTGAGACAGGAGCTAAGGAGGTGGAAAGAGAGGGAGGAGGAGGTTAAGAGTATAGAAGGAAGAGAACGGAATACAGAAAGTTCTGTGAAGAGAAGAAAAGGAAAGAAATGGAAAGACAATAAACACTGTTTCCTCTCTGTGTCACCCGGGCTTGGGACTGGCAACTGGCCGCATTAAAAATGTGTTTTGCAGGACCCAAATGCAATTGAATTATTTAGAAATATCGATATATAACAGAATTTTAGTTACGCGTTAATCTAATTACCTGAGCGTGTTGATTATCTAAATGTGAATACCGTTTTATTAAAAGTGACGATTCATTTAATGGTATAACCGCGTGGTGTTCTTGGGTTCCGGGATTCGGTTTTGCTTGAGAAAAACGGTCCTTAAGAAAGGGCATAGCCGGATAAGAACGGCAAAAGTGCCCCCGGCCCAAAAATAATTCTCTCTTGCTCCACAGTTTCCTCTTCAAAACAAACAATTTTTCTCGAAATACCAGCTTTGTAACCCTTCCCGTTTAAAAGTTCTAAGCAAAAATGTGTTTTTCTGTTTTTGTTTGATGTCTTTAATAATATCGCATGTAGAATTTTCTCGATTTTTTTGTACGATCTTACTAATAAAATGTATCACATGTAATTTTTCTAGATTTTTTCATTAATCCGTAAAAAGTTACGATTTTTTAAAAACAAAATTCGGGTGGAAATTCGGGTTTTTGGTGTGATTCTTTCGGGTGTCAATCACGATAAAATTACACAATGTGTCTTTTTTGCATACAATTACACTCTATTTCTTTCCGATTTTTCGATTTGGTGCTTCAATGTTAAAAAAAATAAAAACTAGTTTTAGTTGTAATTTTAGTATATTTGCTCGATCAACTGAAAAAAGTAACTAATTTATGAGTAAAGAATAAATAGTAAAGAAGTAAAGAATAGACAGAACAGTATAAAGAGCAAAGCAGTTTCATGGTGAGCGCGCTGAAAATGCTCACGCCTGCGCCGATTTATGTGGCTCCCATATTAGCCATATCGAACGGTTTGAACATCAGTCATGAGTATTGTCGAGCGATAAAAGATTCGTTAAAAGACGAATCTTCTTTTAACGAATACTTGCACACATCCTTCAAATGGCATCACAGTGAGGTCTCTTGCACATCCACAAATGCAACAATATTTATAAGTGGCAATGACTCTTGGGAACGCTATTTCAACATGCTCGATTTTGATATTCGATTTTTCAGCAATTTCAGTAAAAAGACTTTGATCTTCTGTCGACGATTGCGAAGCAGTCGTAATAGATGAAAAAGATATCTGAGATGATGTTAAAGGAAGAACATCCGTTGGGTCTTCAGGTGGTTGACGTATGATGTTTTATTTCGGTGGTTGGTTTACAGCAACACGACAATTGTTACACAGTACATCGTTAATCGCTACCGATTTTCCAATTTTTAAAGCTACGTATTGTGCCTCATCATCAGTACGTATAACTTTTTTAAATCCTGGTACTTTTCGCAATAATACATTGCATTTAATACATACATATAGTATTTTTGAATGACATACTAAAACAAAAAATAAAGGATATAATATGAATGGTTATGTTGCCAATTAACAATATTTAAAACAAATTAGTTATGCGTATGTAACTGTTACACAACTTACTTTTGTAACAATGAATATAGATGTTGTCTAATGGGATGGAATGGACGTATTCAAGGTAATAATTTAAACTGCTGGGTATATACAATATATTAAGTTATTCATTCGTATTCTATGAGCTACGGTGAGTGACCGCACTTTGGCAGCGCAATCACGAATTCGATCTTTCGCTGGCAAGTGTTTTGTTTTCCGACGGTGTGAAATCGCTCGGAAATACTCTTGACTGATGTTGAGACCGTTCGATATGGCTAATATAAGAGCCACATAAATCGGCACAAGCGTGAGCATTTTCAGCGCGCTCACCATGAAACTGCTTTGCTCTTTATACTGTTCTGTCTATTCTTTACTTCTTTACTATTTATTCTTTACTCTTAAATTAGTTACTTTTTTCAGTTGATCGAGCAAATATACTAAAATTACAACTAAAACTAGTTTTTTTTTTTAACATTGAAGCACCAAGTCGAAAAATCGGAAAAAAATAGAGTGTAATTGTATGCAAAACAGACACATTGTGTAATTTTATCGTGATTGGCCCCCGAAAGAATCACACCAAAAACCCGAATTTCCACCCGAATTTTGTTTCTAAAAAATCGTAACTTTTTACGGATTAATGAAAAAATTTAGAAAAATTACATGTGATACATTTTATTAGTAAGATCGTAAAAAAAAATCGAGAAAATTCTACATGCGATATTATTAAGGAAATCAAACAAAAACAGAAAAACACATTTTTGCTTAGAACTTTTAAACGGGAAGGGTTACAAGGCTGGTATTTTGAGAAAAATTGTTTGTTTTGAAGAGGAAACTGTGGAGCAAGAGAGAATTATTTTTGGGCCGGGGGCACTTTTGCCGTTCTTATCCAGCTATGCCCTTTGTCAGCAGTGTTATATTACTCGTTGGTACAAAAGTTAAATGAACTTATTTCAAAATTGGATGTAGCCCAATCATAAAATTCACTGAGTGACGTTATTTGATTGTTGAGAGGCCTTTGCAGACTAACGCGAGCAGCAGTTCGCTCTATGCTTCCACCTAAGCCATCACGTGGACTTTTACCATGAAATGAAGCATAAAAATGCCATTCAGCAGTGCAACCAAAATCTATCCGATGGTGACATAAATTAACAAAATTCTTCCGGTTTTTATATTGAGACGCAGCTCCATCCGAGAAGTAATACATCTTACTTATACCAGATGCAGAAAAATGGTCTAATGGAAATTGCAAAAGTTTTTGTTGAAACAAATATACTGCGATTGTATTATGGTGCAAAATTTACGAAATTATTACGAAACTTTTATGGTGCACAGTGTTATTGACCGTATAATAAACTACGTTTATTATCGGTTATTACGGTTTGTCATCATGTGGAAATATTTAAGTATGGTATGGAGTAAGAATCTAAATATATAGATCTATTTCATGCGGCCAGTTGCCAGTCTCAAGCCCGGGTAACACAGAGAGGAAACGGTGTTTATTGCTTTATGGCACCTTCTAATCGCATAATCTGGATACGGATGCGTACCACGGGTTCACACATTGTCTTTTGGCAGGTATGCTGTAAGGAACTGAACAGGTATGGCCATTTTGAATGTACGTACCCCGAGCGCCGAGTATAACATCCGCGCGCCAGTCAAGCGTGGCGCGCACCGCCAGCAGATTGAGCGGGCGCGCCCGGCAATAAAAATTTATAACTCGGTCCCCAAGTAGTGTTTCCGAAAACCCTTTGGAGGACATCTGTAAGAAATTTAGAGCAACGGTTAGCAATTTTTTTAATCAAAATCGATGATCCCCTTTAGAAACGGCAACCATTTGTTATAAACTTTCATCATTAACATTTGTTCCAAACGAGTATTTCTCAATGGAGTATTTTTTTTATCAAACTTCAATTCCTTTTCTTCATTTTGGCGTCTCAACGATATGGCTATCTGCAATATTTACCGAGATATAAATTATTGAAAAAATATTAACCCAAAACTTTGAATCCTTGTAACTAAAAAAAATTGAGTTAGCGAGCAATGGGTTTTTGCATTTGGATCGGCTCTTTGCGAACTATAGATACAGAAATTTTTATCAAAATCATCGAACATGTGTGAATAAACCTCGGCGGTTGACGCGGACTGACCCCAGGGCGAAACCAATGTACCGTTTCTAAGAAATAAAGCTAGTTGGTCTAGTCATCAACAGAAATAATTGTTGCACAATTTTCCTAAAACGCCTATCCATCATCCGGCAGGAAGTATTCCTACGAATCAGCCAGGTTTGATGATAGGAACCCGGTCAAACAGATCTAAAGGGGAATGAGGATTCTCCTGATCTGCAGCTGATGGTCACGGACCAAAGAAAATAGATATAAAATAAATACTGTGTCGCATTTCCCCGCCGTACCGTCAGTAATCTACAAACTCCTTTCTGCAGATTCTTTTAACGTTCTTGGACGTACAAACCAAGTGGCGACCGGGTCGAGCACATGATTGCAGTGAATGAAATTTTCTAACAGTACTATTAACTCTTACCGAAGAGTCGTCGCTCTCTTACTATTTTTCGTCCTGTTTTTCCGTTCCATTTCGTTTTCCTACGTGAAAGACTATTTCAACATATTTGAAACACAGTCGAGGACCAAAGCAACTGTATAGGTCGAGGACATGATTGCAAAGAATAAAATTTTCTAACAGTAACATTATTGCATTCCTAAAGTTTAATCACTATACATCATCACGGGACAGATTGTTTAGTGGAAATAGAATTTAATTAGGAGCATTATTAATTCAGACTGTGAATTTCACTAGTAAATCCCGTCAAACGTCCCTCGCGATGCAGGTGTTCGTATCGCAAAGTTCGATCATACATCCGCAACTGGTAGTAGACTTAGGAAAAGTAGACACTCTTCTTCGTTTTCGTTGCATTATGCAGCATCTCGCTAGGAGTCACACGTAGAAGTATAATCCATTACGAATACTTACACGTGTGATCTCTTTACAAGACACTCCATGTCGCCGTTACGTGTTATGTAGGATAAGAACATCGCTTTGGATATCTTGGATGTTGTAATACAAAGCCGCGGCAAAAAACAGAAGTACCGTTAACTCTTACAGAAGAGTCGTCGCTCTCTTACTATTTTTCGTCCCGTTTCGTTTTCCTGCGTGAAAGACTATTTCAACATACTTGAAACACAGACGAGGACCAAAGCAACTGTATAGGTCGAGGACATGATTGCAATGGATGAAATTTTCTAACAATAACATTATTGCATTCCTAAAGTTTAACCACTATACATCATCACGGGACCGATTGTTTAGTGGAAATAGAATTTAATTAGGAGCATTATTAATTCAGACTGTGAATTTCACTAGTAAATCCCGTCAAACGTCCCTCGCGATGCAGGTGTTCGTATCGCAAAGTTCGATCATACATCCGCAACTGGTAGTAGACTTAGGAAAAGTAGACACTCTTCTTCGTTTTCGTTGCATTATGCAGCATCTCGCTAGGAGTCACACGTAGAAGTATAATCCATTACGAATACTTACACGTGTGATCTCTTTACAAGACACTCCATGTCGCCGTTACGTGTTATGTAGGATAAGAACATCGCTTTGGATATCTTGGATGTTGTACTACAAAACCGCGGCAAAAAACAGAAGTACCGTTAACTCTTACAGAAGAGTCGTCGCCCTCTTACTATTTTTCGTCCCGTTTTTCCGTTCCGTTTCGTTTTCCTACGTGAAAGACTATTTCAACATACTTGAAACACAGACGAGGACCAAAGCAACTGTATAGGTCGAGGACATGATTGCAATGGATGAAATTTTCTAACAATAACATTATTGCATTCCTAAAGTTTAACCACTATACATCATCACGGGACCGATTGTTTAGTGGAAATAGAATTTAATTAGGAGCATTATTAATTCAGACTGTGAATTTCACTAGTAAATCCCGTCAAACGTCCCTCGCGATGCAGGTGTTCGTATCGCAAAGTTCCATCATACATCCGCAACTGGCAGTAGACTTAGGAAAAGTAGATACTCTTCTTCGTTTTCGTTGCATTATGCAGCATCTCGCTAGGAGTCACACGTAGAAGTATAATCCATTACGAATACTTACACGTGTGATCTCTTTACAAGACACTCCATGTCGCCGTTACGTGTTATGTAGGATAAGAACATCGCTTTGGATATCTTGGATGTTGTAATACAAAGCCGCGGCAAAAAACAGAAGTACCGTTAACTCTTACAGAAGAGTCGTCGCTCTCTTACTATTTTTCGTCCCGTTTCGTTTTCCTGCGTGAAAGACTATTTCAACATACTTGAAACACAGACGAGGACCAAAGCAACTGTATAGGTCGAGGACATGATTGCAATGGATGAAATTTTCTAACAATAACATTATTGCATTCCTAAAGTTTAACCACTATACATCATCACGGGACCGATTGTTTAGTGGAAATAGAATTTAATTAGGAGCATTATTAATTCAGACTGTGAATTTCACTAGTAAATCCCGTCAAACGTCCCTCGCGATGCAGGTGTTCGTATCGCAAAGTTCGATCATACATCCGCAACTGGTAGTAGACTTAGGAAAAGTAGACACTCTTCTTCGTTTTCGTTGCATTATGCAGCATCTCGCTAGGAGTCACACGTAGAAGTATAATCCATTACGAATACTTACACGTGTGATCTCTTTACAAGACACTCCATGTCGCCGTTACGTGTTATGTAGGATAAGAACATCGCTTTGGATATCTTGGATGTTGTACTACAAAACCGCGGCAAAAAACAGAAGTACCGTTAACTCTTACAGAAGAGTCGTCGCCCTCTTACTATTTTTCGTCCCGTTTTTCCGTTCCGTTTCGTTTTCCTACGTGAAAGACTATTTCAACATACTTGAAACACAGACGAGGACCAAAGCAACTGTATAGGTCGAGGACATGATTGCAATGGATGAAATTTTCTAACAATAACATTATTGCATTCCTAAAGTTTAACCACTATACATCATCACGGGACCGATTGTTTAGTGGAAATAGAATTTAATTAGGAGCATTATTAATTCAGACTGTGAATTTCACTAGTAAATCCCGTCAAACGTCCCTCGCGATGCAGGTGTTCGTATCGCAAAGTTCGATCATACATCCGCAACTGGTAGTAGACTTAGGAAAAGTAGACACTCTTCTTCGTTTTCGTTGCATTATGCAGCATCTCGCTAGGAGTCACACGCAGAAGTATAATCCATTACGAATACTTACACATGTGATCTCTTTACAAGACACTCCATGTCGCCGTTACGTGTTATGTAGGATAAGAACATCGCTTTGGATATCTTGGATGTTGTACTACAAAACCGCGGCAAAAAACAGAAGTACCGTTAACTCTTACAGAAGAGTCGTCGCTCTCTTACTATTTTTCGTCCCGTTTCGTTTTCCTGCGTGAAAGACTATTTCAACATACTTGAAACACAGACGAGGACCAAAGCAACTGTATAGGTCGAGGACATGATTGCAATGGATGAAATTTTCTAACAATAACATTATTGCATTCCTAAAGTTTAACCACTATACATCATCACGGGACCGATTGTTTAGTGGAAATAGAATTTAATTAGGAGCATTATTAATTCAGACTGTGAATTTCACTAGTAAATCCCGTCAAACGTCCCTCGCGATGCAGGTGTTCGTATCGCAAAGTTCGATCATACATCCGCAACTGGTAGTAGACTTAGGAAAAGTAGACACTCTTCTTCGTTTTCGTTGCATTATGCAGCATCTCGCTAGGAGTCACACGTAGAAGTATAATCCATTACGAATACTTACACGTGTGATCTCTTTACAAGACACTCCATGTCGCCGTTACGTGTTATGTAGGATAAGAACATCGCTTTGGATATCTTGGATGTTGTACTACAAAGCCGCGGCAAAAAACAGAAGTACCGTTAACTCTTACAGAAGAGTCGTCGCCCTCTTACTATTTTTCGTCCCGTTTTTCCGTTCCGTTTCGTTTTCCTACGTGAAAGACTATTTCAACATACTTGAAACACAGACGAGGACCAAAGCAACTGTATAGGTCGAGGACATGATTGCAATGGATGAAATTTTCTAACAGTAACATTATTGCATTCCTAAAGTTTAACCACTATACATCATCACGGGACCGATTGTTTAGTGGAAATAGAATTTAATTAGGAGCATTATTAATTCAGACTGTGAATTTCACTAGTAAATCCCGTCAAACGTCCCTCGCGATGCAGGTGTTCGTATCGCAAAGTTCGATCATACATCCGCAACTGGTAGTAGACTTAGGAAAAGTAGACACTCTTCTTCGTTTTCGTTGCATTATGCAGCATCTCGCTAGGAGTCACACGTAGAAGTATAATCCATTACGAATACTTACACGTGTGATCACTTTACAAGACACTCCATGTCGCCGTTACGTGTTATGTAGGATAAGAACATCGCTTTGGATATCTTGGATGTTGTACTACAAAGCCGCGGCAAAAAACAGAAGTACCGTTAACTCTTACAGAAGAGTCGTCGCCCTCTTACTATTTTTCGTCCCGTTTTTCCGTTCCGTTTCGTTTTCCTACGTGAAAGACTATTTCAACATACTTGAAACACAGACGAGGACCAAAGCAACTGTATAGGTCGAGGACATGATTGCAATGGATGAAATTTTCTAACAATAACATTATTGCATTCCTAAAGTTTAACCACTATACATCATCACGGGACCGATTGTTTAGCGGAAATAGAATTTAATTAGGAGCATTATTAATTCAGACTGTGAATTTCACTAGTAAATCCCGTCAAACGTCCCTCGCGATGCAGGTGTTCGTATCGCAAAGTTCCATCATACATCCGCAACTGGTAGTAGACTTAGGAAAAGTAGACACTCTTCTTCGTTTTCGTTGCATTATGCAGCATCTCGCTAGGAGTCACACGCAGAAGTATAATCCATTACGAATACTTACACGTGTGATCTCTTTACAAGACACTCCATGTCGCCGTTACGTGTTATGTAGGATAAGAACATCGCTTTGGATATCTTGGATGTTGTACTACAAAACCGCGGCAAAAAACAGAAGTACCGTTAACTCTTACAGAAGAGTCGTCGCCCTCTTACTATTTTTCGTCCCGTTTTTCCGTTCCGTTTCGTTTTCCTACGTGAAAGACTATTTCAACATACTTGAAACACAGACGAGGACCAATGCAACTGTATAGGTCGAGGACATGATTGCAATGGATGAAATTTTCTAACAATAACATTATTGCATTCCTAAAGTTTAACCACTATACATCATCACGGGACCGATTGTTTAGTGGAAATAGAATTTAATTAGGAGCATTATTAATTCAGACTGTGAATTTCACTAGTAAATCCCGTCAAACGTCCCTCGCGATGCAGGTGTTCGTATCGCAAAGTTCGATCATACATCCGCAACTGGTAGTAGACTTAGGAAAAGTAGACACTCTTCTTCGTTTTCGTTGCATTATGCAGCATCTCGCTAGGAGTCACACGTAGAAGTATAATCCATTACGAATACTTACACGTGTGATCTCTTTACAAGACACTCCATGTCGCCGTTACGTGTTATGTAGGATAAGAACATCGCTTTGGATATCTTGGATGTTGTACTACAAAACCGCGGCAAAAAACAGAAGTACCGTTAACTCTTACAGAAGAGTCGTCGCTCTCTTACTATTTTTCGTCCCGTTTCGTTTTCCTGCGTGAAAGACTATTTCAACATACTTGAAACACAGACGAGGACCAAAGCAACTGTATAGGTCGAGGACATGATTGCAATGGATGAAATTTTCTAACAATAACATTATTGCATTCCTAAAGTTTAACCACTATACATCATCACGGGACCGATTGTTTAGTGGAAATAGAATTTAATTAGGAGCATTATTAATTCAGACTGTGAATTTCACTAGTAAATCCCGTCAAACGTCCCTCGCGATGCAGGTGTTCGTATCGCAAAGTTCGATCATACATCCGCAACTGGTAGTAGACTTAGGAAAAGTAGACACTCTTCTTCGTTTTCGTTGCATTATGCAGCATCTCGCTAGGAGTCACACGTAGAAGTATAATCCATTACGAATACTTACACGTGTGATCTCTTTACAAGACACTCCATGTCGCCGTTACGTGTTATGTAGGATAAGAACATCGCTTTGGATATCTTGGATGTTGTACTACAAAACCGCGGCAAAAAACAGAAGTACCGTTAACTCTTACAGAAGAGTCGTCGCCCTCTTACTATTTTTCGTCCCGTTTTTCCGTTCCGTTTCGTTTTCCTACGTGAAAGACTATTTCAACATACTTGAAACACAGACGAGGACCAATGCAACTGTATAGGTCGAGGACATGATTGCAATGGATGAAATTTTCTAACAATAACATTATTGCATTCCTAAAGTTTAACCACTATACATCATCACGGGACCGATTGTTTAGTGGAAATAGAATTTAATTAGGAGCATTATTAATTCAGACTGTGAATTTCACTAGTAAATCCCGTCAAACGTCCCTCGCGATGCAGGTGTTCGTATCGCAAAGTTCGATCATACATCCGCAACTGGTAGTAGACTTAGGAAAAGTAGACACTCTTCTTCGTTTTCGTTGCATTATGCAGCATCTCGCTAGGAGTCACACGTAGAAGTATAATCCATTACGAATACTTACACGTGTGATCTCTTTACAAGACACTCCATGTCGCCGTTACGTGTTATGTAGGATAAGAACATCGCTTTGGATATCTTGGATGTTGTACTACAAAACCGCGGCAAAAAACAGAAGTACCGTTAACTCTTACAGAAGAGTCGTCGCTCTCTTACTATTTTTCGTCCCGTTTCGTTTTCCTGCGTGAAAGACTATTTCAACATACTTGAAACACAGACGAGGACCAAAGCAACTGTATAGGTCGAGGACATGATTGCAATGGATGAAATTTTCTAACAATAACATTATTGCATTCCTAAAGTTTAACCACTATACATCATCACGGGACCGATTGTTTAGTGGAAATAGAATTTAATTAGGAGCATTATTAATTCAGACTGTGAATTTCACTAGTAAATCCCGTCAAACGTCCCTCGCGATGCAGGTGTTCGTATCGCAAAGTTCGATCATACATCCGCAACTGGTAGTAGACTTAGGAAAAGTAGACACTCTTCTTCGTTTTCGTTGCATTATGCAGCATCTCGCTAGGAGTCACACGTAGAAGTATAATCCATTACGAATACTTACACGTGTGATCTCTTTACAAGACACTCCATGTCGCCGTTACGTGTTATGTAGGATAAGAACATCGCTTTGGATATCTTGGATGTTGTACTACAAAGCCGCGGCAAAAAACAGAAGTACCGTTAACTCTTACAGAAGAGTCGTCGCCCTCTTACTATTTTTCGTCCCGTTTTTCCGTTCCGTTTCGTTTTCCTACGTGAAAGACTATTTCAACATACTTGAAACACAGACGAGGACCAAAGCAACTGTATAGGTCGAGGACATGATTGCAATGGATGAAATTTTCTAACAGTAACATTATTGCATTCCTAAAGTTTAACCACTATACATCATCACGGGACCGATTGTTTAGTGGAAATAGAATTTAATTAGGAGCATTATTAATTCAGACTGTGAATTTCACTAGTAAATCCCGTCAAACGTCCCTCGCGATGCAGGTGTTCGTATCGCAAAGTTCCATCATACATCCGCAACTGGTAGTAGACTTAGGAAAAGTAGACACTCTTCTTCGTTTTCGTTGCATTATGCAGCATCTCGCTAGGAGTCACACGTAGAAGTATAATCCATTACGAATACTTACACGTGTGATCTCTTTACAAGACACTCCATGTCGCCGTTACGTGTTATGTAGGATAAGAACATCGCTTTGGATATCTTGGATGTTGTACTACAAAACCGCGGCAAAAAACAGAAGTACCGTTAACTCTTACAGAAGAGTCGTCGCTCTCTTACTATTTTTCGTCCCGTTTCGTTTTCCTGCGTGAAAGACTATTTCAACATACTTGAAACACAGACGAGGACCAAAGCAACTGTATAGGTCGAGGACATGATTGCAATGGATGAAATTTTCTAACAATAACATTATTGCATTCCTAAAGTTTAACCACTATACATCATCACGGGACCGATTGTTTAGTGGAAATAGAATTTAATTAGGAGCATTATTAATTCAGACTGTGAATTTCACTAGTAAATCCCGTCAAACGTCCCTCGCGATGCAGGTGTTCGTATCGCAAAGTTCGATCATACATCCGCAACTGGTAGTAGACTTAGGAAAAGTAGACACTCTTCTTCGTTTTCGTTGCATTATGCAGCATCTCGCTAGGAGTCACACGTAGAAGTATAATCCATTACGAATACTTACACGTGTGATCACTTTACAAGACACTCCATGTCGCCGTTACGTGTTATGTAGGATAAGAACATCGCTTTGGATATCTTGGATGTTGTACTACAAAGCCGCGGCAAAAAACAGAAGTACCGTTAACTCTTACAGAAGAGTCGTCGCCCTCTTACTATTTTTCGTCCCGTTTTTCCGTTCCGTTTCGTTTTCCTACGTGAAAGACTATTTCAACATACTTGAAACACAGACGAGGACCAAAGCAACTGTATAGGTCGAGGACATGATTGCAATGGATGAAATTTTCTAACAATAACATTATTGCATTCCTAAAGTTTAACCACTATACATCATCACGGGACCGATTGTTTAGTGGAAATAGAATTTAATTAGGAGCATTATTAATTCAGACTGTGAATTTCACTAGTAAATCCCGTCAAACGTCCCTCGCGATGCAGGTGTTCGTATCGCAAAGTTCGATCATACATCCGCAACTGGTAGTAGACTTAGGAAAAGTAGACACTCTTCTTCGTTTTCGTTGCATTATGCAGCATCTCGCTAGGAGTCACACGCAGAAGTATAATCCATTACGAATACTTACACATGTGATCTCTTTACAAGACACTCCATGTCGCCGTTACGTGTTATGTAGGATAAGAACATCGCTTTGGATATCTTGGATGTTGTACTACAAAACCGCGGCAAAAAACAGAAGTACCGTTAACTCTTACAGAAGAGTCGTCGCTCTCTTACTATTTTTCGTCCCGTTTCGTTTTCCTGCGTGAAAGACTATTTCAACATACTTGAAACACAGACGAGGACCAAAGCAACTGTATAGGTCGAGGACATGATTGCAATGGATGAAATTTTCTAACAATAACATTATTGCATTCCTAAAGTTTAACCACTATACATCATCACGGGACCGATTGTTTAGTGGAAATAGAATTTAATTAGGAGCATTATTAATTCAGACTGTGAATTTCACTAGTAAATCCCGTCAAACGTCCCTCGCGATGCAGGTGTTCGTATCGCAAAGTTCCATCATACATCCGCAACTGGTAGTAGACTTAGGAAAAGTAGACACTCTTCTTCGTTTTCGTTGCATTATGCAGCATCTCGCTAGGAGTCACACGTAGAAGTATAATCCATTACGAATACTTACACGTGTGATCACTTTACAAGACACTCCATGTCGCCGTTACGTGTTATGTAGGATAAGAACATCGCTTTGGATATCTTGGATGTTGTACTACAAAGCCGCGGCAAAAAACAGAAGTACCGTTAACTCTTACAGAAGAGTCGTCGCTCTCTTACTATTTTTCGTCCCGTTTCGTTTTCCTGCGTGAAAGACTATTTCAACATACTTGAAACACAGACGAGGACCAATGCAACTGTATAGGTCGAGGACATGATTGCAATGGATGAAATTTTCTAACAATAACATTATTGCATTCCTAAAGTTTAACCACTATACATCATCACGGGACCGATTGTTTAGTGGAAATAGAATTTAATTAGGAGCATTATTAATTCAGACTGTGAATTTCACTAGTAAATCCCGTCAAACGTCCCTCGCGATGCAGGTGTTCGTATCGCAAAGTTCGATCATACATCCGCAACTGGTAGTAGACTTAGGAAAAGTAGACACTCTTCTTCGTTTTCGTTGCATTATGCAGCATCTCGCTAGGAGTCACACGTAGAAGTATAATCCATTACGAATACTTACACGTGTGATCTCTTTACAAGACACTCCATGTCGCCGTTACGTGTTATGTAGGATAAGAACATCGCTTTGGATATCTTGGATGTTGTACTACAAAGCCGCGGCAAAAAACAGAAGTACCGTTAACTCTTACAGAAGAGTCGTCGCTCTCTTACTATTTTTCGTCCCGTTTCGTTTTCCTGCGTGAAAGACTATTTCAACATACTTGAAACACAGACGAGGACCAATGCAACTGTATAGGTCGAGGACATGATTGCAATGGATGAAATTTTCTAACAATAACATTATTGCATTCCTAAAGTTTAACCACTATACATCATCACGGGACCGATTGTTTAGTGGAAATAGAATTTAATTAGGAGCATTATTAATTCAGACTGTGAATTTCACTAGTAAATCCCGTCAAACGTCCCTCGCGATGCAGGTGTTCGTATCGCAAAGTTCGATCATACATCCGCAACTGGTAGTAGACTTAGGAAAAGTAGACACTCTTCTTCGTTTTCGTTGCATTATGCAGCATCTCGCTAGGAGTCACACGTAGAAGTATAATCCATTACGAATACTTACACGTGTGATCACTTTACAAGACACTCCATGTCGCCGTTACGTGTTATGTAGGATAAGAACATCGCTTTGGATATCTTGGATGTTGTACTACAAAGCCGCGGCAAAAAACAGAAGTACCGTTAACTCTTACAGAAGAGTCGTCGCCCTCTTACTATTTTTCGTCCCGTTTTTCCGTTCCGTTTCGTTTTCCTACGTGAAAGACTATTTCAACATACTTGAAACACAGACGAGGACCAAAGCAACTGTATAGGTCGAGGACATGATTGCAATGGATGAAATTTTCTAACAATAACATTATTGCATTCCTAAAGTTTAACCACTATACATCATCACGGGACCGATTGTTTAGTGGAAATAGAATTTAATTAGGAGCATTATTAATTCAGACTGTGAATTTCACTAGTAAATCCCGTCAAACGTCCCTCGCGATGCAGGTGTTCGTATCGCAAAGTTCGATCATACATCCGCAACTGGTAGTAGACTTAGGAAAAGTAGACACTCTTCTTCGTTTTCGTTGCATTATGCAGCATCTCGCTAGGAGTCACACGCAGAAGTATAATCCATTACGAATACTTACACGTGTGATCTCTTTACAAGACACTCCATGTCGCCGTTACGTGTTATGTAGGATAAGAACATCGCTTTGGATATCTTGGATGTTGTACTACAAAACCGCGGCAAAAAACAGAAGTACCGTTAACTCTTACAGAAGAGTCGTCGCCCTCTTACTATTTTTCGTCCCGTTTTTCCGTTCCGTTTCGTTTTCCTACGTGAAAGACTATTTCAACATACTTGAAACACAGACGAGGACCAATGCAACTGTATAGGTCGAGGACATGATTGCAATGGATGAAATTTTCTAACAATAACATTATTGCATTCCTAAAGTTTAACCACTATACATCATCACGGGACCGATTGTTTAGTGGAAATAGAATTTAATTAGGAGCATTATTAATTCAGACTGTGAATTTCACTAGTAAATCCCGTCAAACGTCCCTCGCGATGCAGGTGTTCGTATCGCAAAGTTCGATCATACATCCGCAACTGGTAGTAGACTTAGGAAAAGTAGACACTCTTCTTCGTTTTCGTTGCATTATGCAGCATCTCGCTAGGAGTCACACGTAGAAGTATAATCCATTACGAATACTTACACGTGTGATCTCTTTACAAGACACTCCATGTCGCCGTTACGTGTTATGTAGGATAAGAACATCGCTTTGGATATCTTGGATGTTGTACTACAAAACCGCGGCAAAAAACAGAAGTACCGTTAACTCTTACAGAAGAGTCGTCGCTCTCTTACTATTTTTCGTCCCGTTTCGTTTTCCTGCGTGAAAGACTATTTCAACATACTTGAAACACAGACGAGGACCAAAGCAACTGTATAGGTCGAGGACATGATTGCAATGGATGAAATTTTCTAACAATAACATTATTGCATTCCTAAAGTTTAACCACTATACATCATCACGGGACCGATTGTTTAGTGGAAATAGAATTTAATTAGGAGCATTATTAATTCAGACTGTGAATTTCACTAGTAAATCCCGTCAAACGTCCCTCGCGATGCAGGTGTTCGTATCGCAAAGTTCGATCATACATCCGCAACTGGTAGTAGACTTAGGAAAAGTAGACACTCTTCTTCGTTTTCGTTGCATTATGCAGCATCTCGCTAGGAGTCACACGTAGAAGTATAATCCATTACGAATACTTACACGTGTGATCACTTTACAAGACACTCCATGTCGCCGTTACGTGTTATGTAGGATAAGAACATCGCTTTGGATATCTTGGATGTTGTACTACAAAGCCGCGGCAAAAAACAGAAGTACCGTTAACTCTTACAGAAGAGTCGTCGCCCTCTTACTATTTTTCGTCCCGTTTTTCCGTTCCGTTTCGTTTTCCTACGTGAAAGACTATTTCAACATACTTGAAACACAGACGAGGACCAAAGCAACTGTATAGGTCGAGGACATGATTGCAATGGATGAAATTTTCTAACAGTAACATTATTGCATTCCTAAAGTTTAACCACTATACATCATCACGGGACCGATTGTTTAGTGGAAATAGAATTTAATTAGGAGCATTATTAATTCAGACTGTGAATTTCACTAGTAAATCCCGTCAAACGTCCCTCGCGATGCAGGTGTTCGTATCGCAAAGTTCCATCATACATCCGCAACTGGTAGTAGACTTAGGAAAAGTAGACACTCTTCTTCGTTTTCGTTGCATTATGCAGCATCTCGCTAGGAGTCACACGTAGAAGTATAATCCATTACGAATACTTACACGTGTGATCTCTTTACAAGACACTCCATGTCGCCGTTACGTGTTATGTAGGATAAGAACATCGCTTTGGATATCTTGGATGTTGTACTACAAAACCGCGGCAAAAAACAGAAGTACCGTTAACTCTTACAGAAGAGTCGTCGCTCTCTTACTATTTTTCGTCCCGTTTCGTTTTCCTGCGTGAAAGACTATTTCAACATACTTGAAACACAGACGAGGACCAAAGCAACTGTATAGGTCGAGGACATGATTGCAATGGATGAAATTTTCTAACAATAACATTATTGCATTCCTAAAGTTTAACCACTATACATCATCACGGGACCGATTGTTTAGTGGAAATAGAATTTAATTAGGAGCATTATTAATTCAGACTGTGAATTTCACTAGTAAATCCCGTCAAACGTCCCTCGCGATGCAGGTGTTCGTATCGCAAAGTTCGATCATACATCCGCAACTGGTAGTAGACTTAGGAAAAGTAGACACTCTTCTTCGTTTTCGTTGCATTATGCAGCATCTCGCTAGGAGTCACACGTAGAAGTATAATCCATTACGAATACTTACACGTGTGATCACTTTACAAGACACTCCATGTCGCCGTTACGTGTTATGTAGGATAAGAACATCGCTTTGGATATCTTGGATGTTGTACTACAAAGCCGCGGCAAAAAACAGAAGTACCGTTAACTCTTACAGAAGAGTCGTCGCCCTCTTACTATTTTTCGTCCCGTTTTTCCGTTCCGTTTCGTTTTCCTACGTGAAAGACTATTTCAACATACTTGAAACACAGACGAGGACCAAAGCAACTGTATAGGTCGAGGACATGATTGCAATGGATGAAATTTTCTAACAGTAACATTATTGCATTCCTAAAGTTTAACCACTATACATCATCACGGGACCGATTGTTTAGTGGAAATAGAATTTAATTAGGAGCATTATTAATTCAGACTGTGAATTTCACTAGTAAATCCCGTCAAACGTCCCTCGCGATGCAGGTGTTCGTATCGCAAAGTTCGATCATACATCCGCAACTGGTAGTAGACTTAGGAAAAGTAGACACTCTTCTTCGTTTTCGTTGCATTATGCAGCATCTCGCTAGGAGTCACACGTAGAAGTATAATCCATTACGAATACTTACACGTGTGATCTCTTTACAAGACACTCCATGTCGCCGTTACGTGTTATGTAGGATAAGAACATCGCTTTGGATATCTTGGATGTTGTACTACAAAACCGCGGCAAAAAACAGAAGTACCGTTAACTCTTACAGAAGAGTCGTCGCTCTCTTACTATTTTTCGTCCCGTTTCGTTTTCCTGCGTGAAAGACTATTTCAACATACTTGAAACACAGACGAGGACCAAAGCAACTGTATAGGTCGAGGACATGATTGCAATGGATGAAATTTTCTAACAATAACATTATTGCATTCCTAAAGTTTAACCACTATACATCATCACGGGACCGATTGTTTAGTGGAAATAGAATTTAATTAGGAGCATTATTAATTCAGACTGTGAATTTCACTAGTAAATCCCGTCAAACGTCCCTCGCGATGCAGGTGTTCGTATCGCAAAGTTCGATCATACATCCGCAACTGGTAGTAGACTTAGGAAAAGTAGACACTCTTCTTCGTTTTCGTTGCATTATGCAGCATCTCGCTAGGAGTCACACGTAGAAGTATAATCCATTACGAATACTTACACGTGTGATCACTTTACAAGACACTCCATGTCGCCGTTACGTGTTATGTAGGATAAGAACATCGCTTTGGATATCTTGGATGTTGTACTACAAAGCCGCGGCAAAAAACAGAAGTACCGTTAACTCTTACAGAAGAGTCGTCGCCCTCTTACTATTTTTCGTCCCGTTTTTCCGTTCCGTTTCGTTTTCCTACGTGAAAGACTATTTCAACATACTTGAAACACAGACGAGGACCAAAGCAACTGTATAGGTCGAGGACATGATTGCAATGGATGAAATTTTCTAACAATAACATTATTGCATTCCTAAAGTTTAACCACTATACATCATCACGGGACCGATTGTTTAGTGGAAATAGAATTTAATTAGGAGCATTATTAATTCAGACTGTGAATTTCACTAGTAAATCCCGTCAAACGTCCCTCGCGATGCAGGTGTTCGTATCGCAAAGTTCGATCATACATCCGCAACTGGTAGTAGACTTAGGAAAAGTAGACACTCTTCTTCGTTTTCGTTGCATTATGCAGCATCTCGCTAGGAGTCACACGTAGAAGTATAATCCATTACGAATACTTACACGTGTGATCACTTTACAAGACACTCCATGTCGCCGTTACGTGTTATGTAGGATAAGAACATCGCTTTGGATATCTTGGATGTTGTACTACAAAGCCGCGGCAAAAAACAGAAGTACCGTTAACTCTTACAGAAGAGTCGTCGCCCTCTTACTATTTTTCGTCCCGTTTTTCCGTTCCGTTTCGTTTTCCTACGTGAAAGACTATTTCAACATACTTGAAACACAGACGAGGACCAAAGCAACTGTATAGGTCGAGGACATGATTGCAATGGATGAAATTTTCTAACAATAACATTATTGCATTCCTAAAGTTTAACCACTATACATCATCACGGGACCGATTGTTTAGTGGAAATAGAATTTAATTAGGAGCATTATTAATTCAGACTGTGAATTTCACTAGTAAATCCCGTCAAACGTCCCTCGCGATGCAGGTGTTCGTATCGCAAAGTTCGATCATACATCCGCAACTGGTAGTAGACTTAGGAAAAGTAGACACTCTTCTTCGTTTTCGTTGCATTATGCAGCATCTCGCTAGGAGTCACACGTAGAAGTATAATCCATTACGAATACTTACACGTGTGATCACTTTACAAGACACTCCATGTCGCCGTTACGTGTTATGTAGGATAAGAACATCGCTTTGGATATCTTGGATGTTGTACTACAAAGCCGCGGCAAAAAACAGAAGTACCGTTAACTCTTACAGAAGAGTCGTCGCTCTCTTACTATTTTTCGTCCCGTTTCGTTTTCCTGCGTGAAAGACTATTTCAACATACTTGAAACACAGACGAGGACCAATGCAACTGTATAGGTCGAGGACATGATTGCAATGGATGAAATTTTCTAACAATAACATTATTGCATTCCTAAAGTTTAACCACTATACATCATCACGGGACCGATTGTTTAGTGGAAATAGAATTTAATTAGGAGCATTATTAATTCAGACTGTGAATTTCACTAGTAAATCCCGTCAAACGTCCCTCGCGATGCAGGTGTTCGTATCGCAAAGTTCGATCATACATCCGCAACTGGTAGTAGACTTAGGAAAAGTAGACACTCTTCTTCGTTTTCGTTGCATTATGCAGCATCTCGCTAGGAGTCACACGTAGAAGTATAATCCATTACGAATACTTACACGTGTGATCTCTTTACAAGACACTCCATGTCGCCGTTACGTGTTATGTAGGATAAGAACATCGCTTTGGATATCTTGGATGTTGTACTACAAAACCGCGGCAAAAAACAGAAGTACCGTTAACTCTTACAGAAGAGTCGTCGCTCTCTTACTATTTTTCGTCCCGTTTCGTTTTCCTGCGTGAAAGACTATTTCAACATACTTGAAACACAGACGAGGACCAAAGCAACTGTATAGGTCGAGGACATGATTGCAATGGATGAAATTTTCTAACAATAACATTATTGCATTCCTAAAGTTTAACCACTATACATCATCACGGGACCGATTGTTTAGTGGAAATAGAATTTAATTAGGAGCATTATTAATTCAGACTGTGAATTTCACTAGTAAATCCCGTCAAACGTCCCTCGCGATGCAGGTGTTCGTATCGCAAAGTTCGATCATACATCCGCAACTGGTAGTAGACTTAGGAAAAGTAGACACTCTTCTTCGTTTTCGTTGCATTATGCAGCATCTCGCTAGGAGTCACACGTAGAAGTATAATCCATTACGAATACTTACACGTGTGATCACTTTACAAGACACTCCATGTCGCCGTTACGTGTTATGTAGGATAAGAACATCGCTTTGGATATCTTGGATGTTGTACTACAAAGCCGCGGCAAAAAACAGAAGTACCGTTAACTCTTACAGAAGAGTCGTCGCCCTCTTACTATTTTTCGTCCCGTTTTTCCGTTCCGTTTCGTTTTCCTACGTGAAAGACTATTTCAACATACTTGAAACACAGACGAGGACCAAAGCAACTGTATAGGTCGAGGACATGATTGCAATGGATGAAATTTTCTAACAGTAACATTATTGCATTCCTAAAGTTTAACCACTATACATCATCACGGGACCGATTGTTTAGTGGAAATAGAATTTAATTAGGAGCATTATTAATTCAGACTGTGAATTTCACTAGTAAATCCCGTCAAACGTCCCTCGCGATGCAGGTGTTCGTATCGCAAAGTTCCATCATACATCCGCAACTGGTAGTAGACTTAGGAAAAGTAGATACTCTTCTTCGTTTTCGTTGCATTATGCAGCATCTCGCTAGGAGTCACACGTAGAAGTATAATCCATTACGAATACTTACACGTGTGATCACTTTACAAGACACTCCATGTCGCCGTTACGTGTTATGTAGGATAAGAACATCGCTTTGGATATCTTGGATGTTGTACTACAAAGCCGCGGCAAAAAACAGAAGTACCGTTAACTCTTACAGAAGAGTCGTCGCCCTCTTACTATTTTTCATCCCGTTTCGTTTTCCTGCGTGAAAGACTATTTCAACATACTTGAAACACCGACGAGGACCAAAGCAACTGTATAGGTCGAGGACATGATTGCAATGGATGAAATTTTCTAACAGTAACATTATTGCATTCCTAAAGTTTGACCACTATACATCGTCACGGGACCGATTGTTTAGTGGAAAAGAGAATTTAATTAGGAGCATTATTAATTCAGACTGTGAATTTCACTAGTAAATCCCGTCAAACGTCCCTCGCGATGCAGGTGTTCGTATCGCAAAGTTCCATCATACATCCGCAACTGGTAGTAGACTTAGGAAAAGTAGACACTCTTCTTCGTTTTCGTTGCATTATGCAGCATCTCGCTAGGAGTCACACGTAGAAGTATAATCCATTACGAATACTTACACGTGTGATCTCTTTACAAGACACTCCATGTCGCCGTTACGTGTTATGTAGGATAAGAACATCGCTTTGGATATCTTGGATGTTGTACTACAAAACCGCGGCAAAAAACAGAAGTACCGTTAACTCTTACAGAAGAGTCGTCGCTCTCTTACTATTTTTCGTCCCGTTTCGTTTTCCTGCGTGAAAGACTATTTCAACATACTTGAAACACAGACGAGGACCAAAGCAACTGTATAGGTCGAGGACATGATTGCAATGGATGAAATTTTCTAACAATAACATTATTGCATTCCTAAAGTTTAACCACTATACATCATCACGGGACCGATTGTTTAGTGGAAATAGAATTTAATTAGGAGCATTATTAATTCAGACTGTGAATTTCACTAGTAAATCCCGTCAAACGTCCCTCGCGATGCAGGTGTTCGTATCGCAAAGTTCGATCATACATCCGCAACTGGTAGTAGACTTAGGAAAAGTAGACACTCTTCTTCGTTTTCGTTGCATTATGCAGCATCTCGCTAGGAGTCACACGTAGAAGTATAATCCATTACGAATACTTACACGTGTGATCACTTTACAAGACACTCCATGTCGCCGTTACGTGTTATGTAGGATAAGAACATCGCTTTGGATATCTTGGATGTTGTACTACAAAGCCGCGGCAAAAAACAGAAGTACCGTTAACTCTTACAGAAGAGTCGTCGCCCTCTTACTATTTTTCGTCCCGTTTTTCCGTTCCGTTTCGTTTTCCTACGTGAAAGACTATTTCAACATACTTGAAACACAGACGAGGACCAAAGCAACTGTATAGGTCGAGGACATGATTGCAATGGATGAAATTTTCTAACAATAACATTATTGCATTCCTAAAGTTTAACCACTATACATCATCACGGGACCGATTGTTTAGTGGAAATAGAATTTAATTAGGAGCATTATTAATTCAGACTGTGAATTTCACTAGTAAATCCCGTCAAACGTCCCTCGCGATGCAGGTGTTCGTATCGCAAAGTTCGATCATACATCCGCAACTGGTAGTAGACTTAGGAAAAGTAGACACTCTTCTTCGTTTTCGTTGCATTATGCAGCATCTCGCTAGGAGTCACACGTAGAAGTATAATCCATTACGAATACTTACACGTGTGATCACTTTACAAGACACTCCATGTCGCCGTTACGTGTTATGTAGGATAAGAACATCGCTTTGGATATCTTGGATGTTGTACTACAAAGCCGCGGCAAAAAACAGAAGTACCGTTAACTCTTACAGAAGAGTCGTCGCTCTCTTACTATTTTTCGTCCCGTTTCGTTTTCCTGCGTGAAAGACTATTTCAACATACTTGAAACACAGACGAGGACCAATGCAACTGTATAGGTCGAGGACATGATTGCAATGGATGAAATTTTCTAACAATAACATTATTGCATTCCTAAAGTTTAACCACTATACATCATCACGGGACCGATTGTTTAGTGGAAATAGAATTTAATTAGGAGCATTATTAATTCAGACTGTGAATTTCACTAGTAAATCCCGTCAAACGTCCCTCGCGATGCAGGTGTTCGTATCGCAAAGTTCGATCATACATCCGCAACTGGTAGTAGACTTAGGAAAAGTAGACACTCTTCTTCGTTTTCGTTGCATTATGCAGCATCTCGCTAGGAGTCACACGTAGAAGTATAATCCATTACGAATACTTACACGTGTGATCTCTTTACAAGACACTCCATGTCGCCGTTACGTGTTATGTAGGATAAGAACATCGCTTTGGATATCTTGGATGTTGTACTACAAAACCGCGGCAAAAAACAGAAGTACCGTTAACTCTTACAGAAGAGTCGTCGCTCTCTTACTATTTTTCGTCCCGTTTCGTTTTCCTGCGTGAAAGACTATTTCAACATACTTGAAACACAGACGAGGACCAAAGCAACTGTATAGGTCGAGGACATGATTGCAATGGATGAAATTTTCTAACAATAACATTATTGCATTCCTAAAGTTTAACCACTATACATCATCACGGGACCGATTGTTTAGTGGAAATAGAATTTAATTAGGAGCATTATTAATTCAGACTGTGAATTTCACTAGTAAATCCCGTCAAACGTCCCTCGCGATGCAGGTGTTCGTATCGCAAAGTTCGATCATACATCCGCAACTGGTAGTAGACTTAGGAAAAGTAGACACTCTTCTTCGTTTTCGTTGCATTATGCAGCATCTCGCTAGGAGTCACACGTAGAAGTATAATCCATTACGAATACTTACACGTGTGATCACTTTACAAGACACTCCATGTCGCCGTTACGTGTTATGTAGGATAAGAACATCGCTTTGGATATCTTGGATGTTGTACTACAAAGCCGCGGCAAAAAACAGAAGTACCGTTAACTCTTACAGAAGAGTCGTCGCCCTCTTACTATTTTTCGTCCCGTTTTTCCGTTCCGTTTCGTTTTCCTACGTGAAAGACTATTTCAACATACTTGAAACACAGACGAGGACCAAAGCAACTGTATAGGTCGAGGACATGATTGCAATGGATGAAATTTTCTAACAGTAACATTATTGCATTCCTAAAGTTTAACCACTATACATCATCACGGGACCGATTGTTTAGTGGAAATAGAATTTAATTAGGAGCATTATTAATTCAGACTGTGAATTTCACTAGTAAATCCCGTCAAACGTCCCTCGCGATGCAGGTGTTCGTATCGCAAAGTTCCATCATACATCCGCAACTGGTAGTAGACTTAGGAAAAGTAGATACTCTTCTTCGTTTTCGTTGCATTATGCAGCATCTCGCTAGGAGTCACACGTAGAAGTATAATCCATTACGAATACTTACACGTGTGATCACTTTACAAGACACTCCATGTCGCCGTTACGTGTTATGTAGGATAAGAACATCGCTTTGGATATCTTGGATGTTGTACTACAAAGCCGCGGCAAAAAACAGAAGTACCGTTAACTCTTACAGAAGAGTCGTCGCCCTCTTACTATTTTTCATCCCGTTTCGTTTTCCTGCGTGAAAGACTATTTCAACATACTTGAAACACCGACGAGGACCAAAGCAACTGTATAGGTCGAGGACATGATTGCAATGGATGAAATTTTCTAACAGTAACATTATTGCATTCCTAAAGTTTGACCACTATACATCGTCACGGGACCGATTGTTTAGTGGAAAAGAGAATTTAATTAGGAGCATTATTAATTCAGACTGTGAATTTCACTAGTAAATCCCGTCAAACGTCCCTCGCGATGCAGGTGTTCGTATCGCAAAGTTCGATCATACATCCGCAACTGGTAGTAGACTTAGGAAAAGTAGACACTCTTCTTCGTTTTCGTTGCATTATGCAGCATCTCGCTAGGAGTCACACGTAGAAGTATAATCCATTACGAATACTTAAGCGTGTGATCTCGTTACAAGACACTCCATGTCGCCGTTACGTGTTATGTAGGATAAGAACAGCGCTTTGGATATCTTGGATGTTGTACTACAAAGCCGCGGCAAAAAACAGAAGTACCATTAACTCTTACCGAACAGTCGTCGCTCTCTTACTATTTTTCGTCTCGTTTTATAGTCGAATTGCAGGAAAGATGCGGTAGATAGTCATATCCATCCAAAAACATTAAAATGTAAGAGAGTGCGCCAAGTAGTAGTTGGATTTCCCCTTAAAATTGAAATATAACAAAAAAGATAATCAGGAGACTCGGTAGACAGTCGGTAGCGCGCACGCGCAATGTTTCTTTTTTATTGTTAATTTATTGTTAATTGCTAATGTGAGTTAAATCGAGGTGTCTTTGAAAGAAAACTTGGCTTTCTTGTATGATATCTATTATCTTTTTTGTTATATTTCAATTTTATGGGGAAAGCCAACTACTACTTGGCGCATTCTCTTACATTTTAATGTTTTTGGACGGATTTCATGCCTTTTTGTTAGTTAATGCTTAACAATCAAGACAATCAAATTTCGAATTATTTATCAATGGTTTAATTAATAAATTTAAAAGTACAATTTGATTAAAATGTCAACTGCCAATTGTGTTCAAATATGCACCAATTCCTCTGTGCATGTTTATGTTATAATGTAACTTTAATGTTACAATGTATTTATAACTTAATCATGCACATAGGAGGAGATCTAAGAAATTGAGCTGAATGTGAGAATATAGATTCCCTACATAATATAGCTTGCACTTCACAAATTCAATATTCCAAAGTTAAATAGTATGAGACTTACAGCTTGCCTAATATAATTTAAAATTTTAACTTTAGTCTGTTGGAAGTTACAAGCATGGTAGCTATTGGTAATAATTAGCACCTGTTTAGTGATTCCCAATAGCTAGGATGCATTTAAATTGCAGATTAGATAAGCTACACCCTCATACACACTTTAACTTTGGTATATCTTCAGTATCAAATGCATAGGTCACGGAACACACAATCTAAAGTAATGAAATTTGCTAAACAAGTAGTGATTACCAATATCTATTATATCCCTAAATGACATATGATTGGTAATTAGTGCTTGCTTACATCATTTTAGCTCTTTAGCTGAAGCGTTCCTTGAACAATGAACTTGACAGTCAAGATACAACTAAGTTAGACTGTGTATGAGCATTTTGCTTGATTTATATACTATAATTGTAAAGCGTGAAGTTAAACAATGACTCAGATTAGCAAAAGAGAGATTCCCAATAGCTAGAATGTATTGAAATTTTAAATTATTTGACTCAACACTTTACAAGTTATTCCTGATTGTCAAGTGGCTTGCTGACCTAAAGTGCTGAAACTAGTCTAAGTAAGTACTGATTACCAATAGCTAGCATTCCCTTAAATTGTAAATAATTGCTAATTATTGCTTAAAAGATTCATATGCTAGGCACTAGACAGTTTTAGCTATTGATAATGAGCACTCGTTTACCAAATACAAGGGCTTGTGAGTTACGTAATTAACACTTTTGGCATTTTATAATTCTTAATAATCGCAAGATCATAGGGACAGGGTCAAGGACAGTGCTGTATGTAAGGAGTATGCTGTTTTATTATCTGAAATAAAATAATAAAACCGGACTGTCTCACATAACCGTTATGATACATAACCAACCGCGGCATAACTGGCTTAACCAATGTGTCGGTAACGTAAACACGACATAGTCATATTATCTCCGTAGCCCGCAGCATTTCGGGGTGCTCCCATCTCGTGTGAAAAAAGTGAAAACCACATTTTTCGGAATTCGTGGATCCCCTAAAAGCTTTTAGGGCCGTAATCCCATGACTCTTAAGGGGCTAGACTCCGGTCGTCGCGGTACTGCAGAGTCCCTGTGTTACCGCCAAATTCGGCCGAAATATGGGTTCAGGGTTTCACTTCTTTCTCGCTTATATGAAATGATTTTGGGTTGTGAAAGGTGTCAATCGAAAGAGGAAAGTTCAATAAAGGCGGCGGTGCCAATGGTCTTATGAGATTATATTGTTTTTTAGTAATTCTAATGTCCCAAATGTGGCCCAAACCGCTATGACGGAGACCTTTTTCTCGTGTGTTTTTATGACACTATAACAGTTTTGTTTCGAAAACTAACACCACCGCCGCTTTGATGGAACTGTTTTGTACCGATTGCAAGCTTTTACAACCTAAAATACTTTCTCATAAGCAAGAAAAGACGCGAGCCCTGGACCGTTGCTTCGTGATGCTCTATCGCCATATTGTCGATATGTAGATCAATATAAGTGAGTACTTTAGTTCAGCCAGCGCCTTCGACGCGGCGCCTGAGTGAGAAGGCTACTCTGCGCTGTTTGACAGCTTTGACAGCAAGTTCTGGGGTTAGGCATACACACGATGCAGATATACTTTCCAGAAATATGATTTTACAGGAATGCCCTACCCTTGTACTTATGTTTTTTAGCTGTGGGATCTATCGGATTCTAGTAAATAGTGCAACAATTTTCCAATGTCTTTACCAAATGAAGTGTCTTGTTGTTTAAATATTCTTATGCTGTTGTAATAATTTGGGCAGTTCCTACTATGACTGAGAGCCTACATAACTACGTTGTTTTTGATTCTACATATAAAATGATCATGAACAGTTGATTTTCCAGTTCTTGTATGTCTCCAAAAAGTTGGACTCAACAATCAAACGCTTGGTAAATACAGCTGTTTGACTTTGGATCAATAGACATTTTTTCAATAATGTGAGGCTTTTGAATCTTAGTAACCAAAAGGTAGTTACAGGTCTGCAAACATATCTTTGAATTGAAACATTTAGATTTGCGTAACAGTTCTTTGCAAATGATTTTTGTGAAATGGATTGTCTAAAGCAGAACTACTATTTCATAGTTACTTTTATCGTTATAGTATAAACTGGAATGAAATGGAGTTGTGCATACTTTTTGCCAAAGTACTCTTCATTGTATTGAATGCTTCACTGTCAAAAATATATGAATGGAGGTAATATATCAACCATCCTTGGTTTTGCTATATCTGATACTAGAATCAATGGACTTTTACGTAGAACTAATATTTCAATACAAAGATACGTGTGAGCACTGGTAGATGCCTTTATAGTTTTTAAGGTTTATAGGCCTCAAATTATTCTGCAAATATATATTGGCTCAAGTTGAAGTGGCATAATATATTATTTTCTGGATTTTTAAAAATGCAATCCTGTATTTAGTTTTTACAAAATAGAAATATTTCCCACAGCTCAAATGCATACATACACCCTAATGTTCCTAGCACAGATGTATGATAACATTCCTCCTCCTCAACAGAATTACTATGCATTCCCAGCCCATAGATGTATATTATTTGTCCTGCATATCTATAGAAATTGTCATAACGCATTTCACACTGGGTATCGAACTTATGAGTTACTATTCGAATCTCTTTGCCATGCTGAGGCACTACTTCAACTATTCTCATTACGTGCTTTCTTTCCGAAAAAAGACTGCAACCACAATTTATTACAAAAAAAGGAACAGCTACGGCTAGTCGGCTACAGTTTCGATCTCTACACGTAGACCAGTATTTCATTACAAAAATTATTGATTTTGTAGGAAAGTATATACGCGTATTCATATAATCATTCGAATCGTTCAACATCATACGAATCATTCAAATTATAATCTTCAAGATTTTGTCTGATCATATTCTTTTTCCATCAATCTCATATGTTCGTGCTATACTAAAAACAGTCTAAATTGTAATAATGCCACGTTTTGGACACAATATGAAACAGGATAGTTGCGGCGTTTCATAAATATTTGGTTGTCCAAAATGTATTTACAGACATAGAGCAAAATCGCAATTCGCGTATCTTTTTATATTTCCTACTTTTCCTTTTTACTTTATGTTTTTATAAAATCGACATTCAATGAATTCTATGTATCGCTATACTACTTTTGGCAATACATATACATATACGTAATATGCGTATAATGTGAGACAGTCTATTACAGTCGAAAGGAAACAGAGACACACCGATCCCCATATATAGTATAATATGCTATAGTACGCATAGGTATATACTATACGTATAGTATGCGTACTTGGGACTCGGCTCGGACTCGGTCTCGGAACCTCGGGAGCTGGGAGCCCCCCAGTTCAAGATCGTAAAAGCGATAAGCGAGTGCCGCAAAAAAAGGGGATTGAAACAGATGAACATATGCATGTGTCGAGAGCTGACACACACACATTTGTAGGCTGGATCGTGCGATAGACATCGCGAGCAGCTCCATCTCGCCCGTCAAATTCTGTAGGTAACACAGCGAGCGGCCAACTCGCGAAAAGTCACGTGGGTACCCTAGCCCCTTAATCCGCCTTGCCTTTTCCACGAGAAAAATAAGCAGAAGAAATTCATATCTCCTGAACGACTGAACCGACTCGCTTGATTCTTGGCTCACTGGATTCAGGAAAATCAGCGATGAAATACAAAATTTAGAAATAAATCCGCGGTGCAGTAACTTTTTCATAAATCGAGGTTTTATAGCGGACGAAAATCGCTACACTTCGGGATAAGTATCCTCGGTAGTCGCGCGCCATACTATATATATACATATATACATACGTATATATACACCAAGTTTTTTTATTATTGTCAATCGCTAATTTATTGTGAATTTATTGTTAATTGCTAATGCGAGTTAACTCGAGGTATCATTGAATGAAAACTTGGCTTTCTTGTATGTTATTAATTATATCTGAATTATAACTTGGCTTTCGTTTACCAATGATATCCATTTCTATTTTTGATCATTTTTAAATGATTTTGACAAGGTTTGTGTGTTGGCGGCCGGGATGGCGGAGCGGTTGGGGGGTTGGGGGCAGACTACTTAGCGTTTTTTTCATTTTAATGGTTTTGGGGGGATTTCAGTTCTTTTTGTTAGTTAATCGGTAAAATGAAAATATAATTTATTATTACCCATTTGACAAGTTTAATACTTGAACAATGTGACAAATAGGAGGAAAGTACAGGTGGACTTAATTATATGCAATTTAAGGGCATACTATCTATTGGCAATTCATATTTGTCCAACTAATTCGGAGTCCTTCGCTTAAAGTTATACATTCTCTCTTCATTCAACACATGTGAAAAGTGTGCAACTTGTCAAATGTGTAGGCTAAGAACCAGTTAAGCAACAGGCTTGAAACTTGATGAGCAGTACTGATTTTCCACTACTAGTATGCCCCTAAATTAATATTACTATTAGGCTCAACACTTAATAAGTTCTATTCATTCTCTTATTCACCACATTTGTAGTGTTAAATTGACAAGGGCGTACCTAAGGACCAGTTCAGTTATTGATTTCAAACTTGCTAAAGAGATACGTAATGCAAAACTACAGAAGTGAAAGATCCAAAGTTTACTGAGCAAATATTGATTACTTGTAAGGTTCGTAGTTCAGAAATCATTTACACGAAAGACCTGAAGTAGCACTTCGTGAACAAATTGTTGCTTTGGTAGTCTATAATTGTATTGAATAAGAGGATATTGCTTATCAGTGTTATAATTTGAGTAGCGATGAGTTTAATCATTTTCATAAAACCGTACCAATAAGATAATAAAACTGTTACATTTGTTAGATATCTTTGCGTCAGATATTCTTGCCATAAAATAACCTACATAACCAAGCACTCGATCGAAGGTGGAGTCGGGCTGATGAACAGTTTGCAAATACATTATGGAAAAGTATAAAATTGCAAATTATTATCTAATCATATCCATTCCGGAAAATACCCGATATAAGCCCGACCAGAGCCCGAGTAACCCGTAGCCTGTGAAAGGCATTGAAATGTCTTACATATACATTTTATACACTTAATACAAAATGTATCACTGTGTATTATGGGAAAAGTATAAAATTGCAAACTATTATCCAATCACATCACTGGCAGATCATCTCGGGACATACCCGATGCAAGCTTGCCAGATTTGGAAGGAATTCCTTCCACTTCCCATAAGGCTAGCATTGCCCCACCACCAAAACCCCCACCTAATCTGGCAAGCCTGACCCGATGTGGACCCGATCAGGGCCCTATTTCTTAGACCCTAATAGGGTTCATTTCTACTGGGGTTTGTCAACGCGAGGGTGTCCGGCTTTCTTAGCCGAACTCTCCCTTTCGTAGGGTAATATGGAAATACGCGGAACGACACGGAGAATCCGCTGTGGCTATAATGATGTTATACACAATCGTTAGTAGGTAAGCGGAACCGTCGTCCCCGCAATCAACAACGCGGTATCCAAGCATGCGGCTGCTCGGAACGGAGCGGAATCGTCGCACCTCGCTGCCTATCAGGAGACTCGGTAGAGTCTCGCGCCAAGTAGTTAGCTATAGCTATACAGCGCGAGAAGCCGAGGCTACTTATCCCGACGCGTAGCGGTTTTCGATCGATATAAGACTTTCACCTCGATTTCCGAAAAAGTTACAACTTGCAGGCATAACTTATGAATCAAGCACAGCCTAATTTATTTTTCTGAATCCAATAAGCTAAACAGCAAGGAAATTGGTCCATGCGTTCAAGAGATATGAATTTCCTCCTATTATTTTTTCGCACGAAAACGATTCAGAAGAAGATTCAGACCAAAAATGTAGGTCACATATTTTCCACGCTAGGTGGCAGAATATTCATATATATTCTATTCAGCAGAATATTCTAGCTTTGTAGCTGCGAGATGATGTTATGGTAGAGAGAGAAGGCAGATGTGAGATGATGTTAGAGAGAGATGCTAGACATGTAGAAAGAGACTAACTAACACGAGATGGGTAGATGTCTTATTTCCTTGACGTTCGAGTGGTTGGTTATGTAGGCTATTTTATGACAGCAATATGTTACGCGAGGATATCCGACAAATTTAACAATTTTATTCTCTTATTGGTACAGCTTTATGACCCTACTCAATCTAACACTGTTAAGCAATATCCTCTTATTCAATACAATTATAGACTACCAAAGTTGCCAAGTGCATAACCAGGACCCACTTAAATGAAAAAGCAACAATTTGTTCATCAAGTGATACTTCAGGTCTTTCATGTAAATGATTTCTGAACTACGAACTTTACTAGTAATCAGTATTTACTCAGTAAACTTTAGATCTTTGACTTCTGTAGTTTTGAATAATGTATCTGTTCAGCAAGTTTGACATGTATAATTGAACTGGTTCTTGGGTACGCCCTTGTCAAATTTGACATTACAAATGTGTTGAATAAGAGAATTAATAGAACTTATTAAGTGTTGAGCCTAATTGTAATATTAATTTAGGGCATACTAGTCGTGGAAAATTAGTAGTGCTCATCAAGTTTGAAGCATGTCACTTAAGTCGTTCTTAGCCTATACATTTGACAAGTTCCACACTTTTCACATGTGTCGAGTGAGGAGAGGATGTATAATTTAAGCGAAGGACTCCCAATTTGTTAGACGAATATGAATTGCCAGTAGATTGCATGCTTTTGAACTCCATATAATGAAGTCCAACACTTCATATATTATATTTGTTACGTCCTTCGGTCCTGAACGTAACACATCATACAGATAAGCTGCATCCTCCTCTTATTCGTCATATTGTTGAAATATTAAACATGTCAAATGTGTAGCTTGAGAATTACTTAAGCCAATGATCTGAAATGTATTCAGCAAATACTGATTGGTAATGGCGGCATGTTCCTAAGTTGTATCAGTATCAGTATCTACTCATCAAATTGTAAACCTGTCGCTTAAGTGGTTCTTAGCTCCACATTTAACAAGTTTCACACTTCACAAATTTAAGCGAAGGACTCCAAATTTGTTGGACGAATATGAATTGCCAGTAGATAGCATGCCTTTGAATTCCATATAATTAAGTCCAATGCTTTGTATGTTACATTATACAGCCAAGATGTGTCCTTGTCACATTGTTGAAGTATTAATTAAATCTTTCACTTTTGTAGTATTTGAATGATGTATCTGTTCAGCAAGTTTGAAATCTGTCACTGACGTGGTTCTTGGGTAAGCCCTTGTCAAACTTGACACTACAAATGTATCGAATAAGAGAATTAATAGAACTTATTAAGTGCTGAGCCTCATCGTAACATTAATTTAGGGGTATACTAGTCGTGGGAAATCAGTATTTGCTCATCAAATTTTAAACCTGTCACCTAAGTGGTTCTTAGCCTACACATTTGACAAGTTGTACACTTTTCACATCTGTTGAATGAAGAGAGAATGTATAATTTAAGCAAAGGACTCCAAATTTGTTGGGCAAATACATATGAGTTGCCAATAGATAGCATGCCCTTGAATTGCATCTAATTAAGACCAACGCTTCGTATGTTACATTATACAGATAAGTTGTACCTTCCTCCTATTTGTCACATTGTTGAAGTATTAAACTTGTAAAATGGGTAATAACAAATTATATTATTATTTTACCGATTAACTAACAAAAAGAATTGAAATCCCCCCAAAACCATTAAAATGAAAAAAAACGCCAAGTGGTCCGCCCCCCACCCCCTCCGCCATCCCGGCTCCCCAACCCACCAACCTTGTCAAAATCATTTAAAAAATTACCAAAAATAGAAATGGATATCATTGGTAAACGAAAGCCAAGTTTTCATTCAAAGATATCTCGAGTTAACTCGCATTAGCAATTAACAATAAATTCACAATAAATTAGCGATTAACAATAATAAAAATAACTTGGCGTGTGCACGCTTCATTGCGAGGTAAGAAACCAATGAGAAACTAATTTAAATCTAACATTCAGTTTACTACAATATAAAATCCTAAGAAATCTTACATTTACAGTTCAATCACATATTATATACTACACAGAAAAGTAGGTTCTCAATTCGTCTCGAATATATTTCTTTGACAGTTTTCCAGCAATATTACCAGAGCAAGTGCCTTGAATGAAGCGCGCACACGCCAAGTTTTTTTTATTATTGTTAATCGCTAATTTATTGTGAATTTATTGTTAATTGCTAATGCGAGTTAACTCGAGATATCTTTGAATGAAAACTTGGCTTTTGTTTACCAATGATATCCATTTCTATTTTTGGTAATTTTTTAAATGATTTTGACAAGGTTGGTGAGAGTCGGGAAGCCGTGATGGCGGAGGGGGTGGGGGGCGGACTACTTGGCGTTTTTTTTCATTTTAATGGTTTTGGGGGGTCGAATCTTTTCGTAGCAATTTCAGGGGCGGTTCAAGGTGTTGTTCCTTCACAACGGGTAATTAGAAAAGTATTTTTTTTTAAAAATGTGATCGACTTCGAAAACTGACAGGGTTCCAGAGAACTGAAAACAAAAAAATAAGCATCACAAAAAATGCTCTGAAAAGTAAAAAACAAGCAGCACAAAAAATGCCCTGAAAAGTAAAGAATAATTTGTTGTTTTCATGGATACATAAATTTGAAGTCATAATATGCGATTTTGGCAACCTTCCCCCATTAAGCCTAAAGATACTGCAACTTTTCGGAGGCGGCGCGTGGCGCAAACATAAGTAAAATATTACTGGCAATCATGTGCCTTACCCACGCTTATCCTATTCTCTTTCTTACCCGTGCTTTCTCACTCTTGCTTTCGTGCTCTCCTTCCCGCCTCTCAATCTCTCTCTCGCGATTTTTCTCTATCCCTATATATCGCGTAGAGGTCACTTCGACGCCATCATTTCGACGTAATTACTTCAACGCCATCACTTCGACATCGTCATATCAACGCCGTGTCAATTCGACGCCGTCATTTCTACGCCTTCATTTCGACGCCTTCATACAATTCTACTGACTGCCGACTTGTGATATAGAATCAGCTTACAACTAGCTTAAGGTAGTTGTAAGGAAAAGTCGTTTTCTATTGATTTTCTTGAAATTTTAGCAGGACAATGTTTAGGTGGTCCTGGAACTACTGGCCTAATTCTATTGAACTTGACCGTGCCGTTTCCAGGATAATGGCTTTGGAAATTGGCATTTTTTATACGTGTGGCATAGCTAAAACCCGTAAGTTAGTCGCATTAGCGATTATAACAGCTTAACTTTTCTATAGAATCCTATAAAAAACTAACCCATGTTTCATCAATATTCTACGAACGCGTATAAATTTTTTCAGAATTTTTCACCGTCTCGTTTTTACGTAACATAGTTAATAATACTGAAATTTCCGAGAAATTGAAGACGCTCATTGACTACTCAAGCTGACTGACGTTGCGGCTATTGCCTCCAAGTACGCGTGTATGAGTCGAGAATTTATTGCTATATGGAAGCTTGTATGTGTTGCGGACAGGCGCTGACAAAAGTCTAGCCCACCGGCTGTATACAAAGCGAAGTTAACAGTTTCTGCGGCCAGCGGTTGACTTTTGGATGTTACAGGTAGTTGTAAGGGTACTGTACCAGCCAAAAATCAGCTGACCGAAGAAACTGTTAACTTCGCTTTGTATACTGCCGGTGCAACACACGCAACCTAACCCAATCCCAGATCTAACCCATTTATTAATCGGCAGGCTCGCTCGCGACTTCTATAAATAATTACATCCCTACTCCTTGGAGGCATGGCCATCACCCATTAAGCTGTACAAGATACTGACACTCCGATAACGGTAGACACTCGACTAATGCGTTCGCGCGCTATTCAATCCATCCATGTACTCCAGCACGTTCGCATTCGCTCGCTCGCGACAACAAGCAAATCAAATCAAAACAAACAAATACTTGAAGAAATCGATTGTGCATTCAATCGTAGGCTAAATTCTATATCGCAAGTCGGCAGTTAATAAAGTTGTATGAAGGCGTCGAAATGACGGCGTCGAATTGACACAGCGTTGAAGTGCCGACGTCGAAATGACAGCGTGGAAATGACGGCGGCGAAATGACAGTGTCGAGATGACCTGCTTCCCTATATATCTACCTGCCCAACCACAGGATGACTTTAATGATTGACGAAGACAAAATGATACATACCAAAGTAACGATTGTTCTATTGCCTGCAGTCTGTTATATGTATATGCGTATTTGCTAGATTAACCTAACCTATGAGATGTCGGAATTGTACGGAATTGTCGTATACCAGAGCAGTTAATGTTAACAATATTAGGTTATTAGATAGGGGAATACTTCGCCTTTTCAACTTGTAGAGATATCTGTACATAGAGACCATGAGTATTCCCAAATTTCAGTGTGAGGACTTCGTGACTTTTGTAATATTTTACTTACATTGGCGCCGCCTCCGGAAAGTTGCAGTATCTTTAGGCTTAATGGGGGAAGGTTGCCAAAATCGCATATTATGTTTGCAAATTTATGTATTCATGACAACAACAAATTATTTTTTACTTTTTTCAGGGCATTTTTTGTGCTGCTTGTTTTTTAGTTTTCAGCTCTCTGGAACTTTGTCACTTTTCGAAGTAGGTCACATTTTTTTTAAATATATTTTTTTATTTAGTGCTTTTTAGTATAGGAAATCAATAAATCGATGGTTCCCGATCGATTTCGTTTCGAATTCCATTGTTGCACTGATATACCAGTTATAGACGAACAAATGTAGCCGAATTTGTTGAAGAAAGAAAGGCTTTAAATTGGGAAATTTGTGCAAGAGGGTGTACCGCGAGAACTTCCCTTATAAGTTAGTAATAGTTTCATCCCTATCGAACAAGCCGTCCCAAAGCTATCGCCGAACAATGGAAAGTTCAGTATTTATGCAATAATAGTTGTTAATGTTAAAGAATTTGGGAAAAACTTATATTGGGACCAAAATGCGAACATCCTCTATAAGATAGAAAAGGTTTCATCCCGATCATTCCTCCCGTCGCAGAGTTTTCGCCGGACAAACATTACAAAAACAAACAAACAAAAATATAGCGGTCGAATTGAGTACCTTCTCCTTTTCGAAGTCGGTAAAAACAAATTAACAAGGAAGTTCCGCAGGTGTATCACGCCGATTTTAATAAATGAGGCCTCAAATTGTAGGGCTCGAAAAAGCATTTCAAATGCCATTTTTGTAACTGCCCGTTTCCATCCTGAGAAGTTCAAAAGCGGATCAAAGTTGGGGTCAAGAATGCATTTTTCTAAACAAACGTGCAATATTTCATGTCATAGTGTAAAGAATAAAATGGTAATTATTTACAAAGACGGACTCACAACCGATTTCAGTGATTTTGATATATGTCATAGAGTACGCTCTCCTAATCATTTTCATACACATATATATATATGGGGGAAACTTATAGAAAAAAAGTTAGACACACTTAAAGGCGGATCTTAAATGACCTAACTGTCATACAGGCGCCGTGGCACTATAATGCGAGTGCCTCCACGAAATCTGGTCAAACTTACATGTGTATATGACCTAACCCAGTGAGCATACCAAATAGTCGAACAATCAACACAAATCTTAACGTAAATATAGCTGTGGTCTTGTGATAGCATTCCAAATACCTGTAGAGACTTAATACAGATGTAACACAGACTTAAAACCCAGACCTAACCAACCCAGGCTTAGTATGGCTCTGTCTTCATGCTGTTAACAGCTCAATACTATACTACAGTAAAGTGGTTTAGTGAAATTCTATATACTTTCCGCAGTCTGGGTTGGTTAGGTCTGGGGTTTAAGCTGTGTTAGATCTGTATTAGATCTTTACAGGTATTTGGAATGATGTCACAAAACCACAGCTAAAATTACGTTACGATTTGTGTTGATTGTTCGACTATTATATATCCCAGCAAAACGATTAAAATGAAAAAAAACGCTAAGTAGTCCGGCCCGCCCCGACCTCCCAACCCACCAACCTCGTCAAAGTAATTTAAAAATAATCAAAAATAGAAGTGGATATCATTGGTAAACGAAAACCAAATTATAATTCAGATATAATAAATAACATAAAGAAAGCCAAGTTTTTCATTCAAAGATACCTCGATTTAACTCGCATCAGTAATTAACAATAAATTAACAATAATAAACAAAAATTGGCGTGTGCGCGCTTCATTGTGAGGTAACAGGACAATGGGAAACTGATTTAAACGTAACACTGACTCTACTACAATTTAATTTCCTTTTTAGCAATATTACCAAAGCAAGTGTCTCGAATGAAGCGCGCATACGCCAAGTTTTTTTATTATTGTGAATCGCTAATTTATTGTAAATGTATTGTTAATTGCTGATGCGAGTTAAATCGAGGTACTTTTGAATGAAAACTTGGCTTTCTTGTATGATATCTATATCTTTTTTGTTATATTTCAATTTTGTGGGGAAATCAAACTGCTACTTGGCTCATTTTTTTACATTTTAATGTTTTTGGACGGATTTAATTGGTTTGAGATGCGCAGGCATAGTTCTGTATGGGCAAGAAGAGGTTCGAGGCAGTGGGAGAGCCCGTTGTTGTGGCGCGGAACGAGAGCGCTCGAGACCGTCGGTGCTAGGAGGTACTGCTCTCGCTAACCCCGAAATATTTACGCGACCCCCGTCGCGCAGATCGCGTATATGGAGATTGGGGTCCCGGACCAGTATCTCGCTCTTAATTTGGGGTGCTGGTCTCCGATCAAATATTGACGGGTCGAACTCGCCGCCGGTGCGGAGGAGCTTCTTCAGCCGTTTTGCTTGTTTTTCAGCATCAGTACGGTAGCGCTTCTGTCGGCGTCTTGCCATACGAAAGCGGACGTCGCGAATTAAATCTTCCGACCGACGGTGAAGCAGCCGCTTATCTGGTGGCACGTTCAGCCAGGTGTAAGGTTAGGTATAACCTGCCTGCAGAATATTACTCACCTTGTTGCCGATAGATTTTAATTGTACAGGAAAGAGAAAAGAAATGACTAATTATCTATTTGATAGTATATTTAATTATGCTAGATTGAACGAGACGGTTCCAGACTATCACCGACGGGTGATTCCGAATTAATCTGAGTCCTTGTACAGGGTAATCTATGTATGGTAGTAAGAGATACTCTAGTGGGGATGTGTTCTAATTACCCTTTGGTGCCAGCGGCAAGCCGGCCGAATCCGGTTTGGTGCGGACCAAGCGAGTGTTATGGGTTTTCAGGTAACCGGGTGATCAAAAGAATGAAAGGGAATTCCGACAACGAGGAGCATGGCTATAGCACCGAAGGATGAGGACTTAAAATTCTCTAGATGATTGCATTAATTAATTCCATTTCAGGAAATCGCGCGAATATCGGAAATTATTAACATATTAAATAGCGCACTTAACCTAAGCTTACTAAATTCCACACCGGGAATAATTCCATTCGTATTGTAGGGGAAAAGCGTAACGCTCCGAGGTCGCAGCTGGTCAACGCGACAAGAGAAAGAAAATTTGGACCAGTGGCGATCGCGGAACGTAACAATAGTTTAAAAAATTACCCCCAAAAGTACCCATTATTCCTAGTAAAACATTTGAGACCATTTATACAACGAGCACAAACAACAAGCACAACAAGGTTTTATAAAAAGCGGACCACCAAGTACTTCTAATGCAGCACGTAGATTTATTGATCAAAGGGAAAGACTGTTCCCTGGAGCTTAGTAGATCTAATTATGTTCATGTACCTAAATCTTAATATAAAGATCTTTAGATCTTTAGAGGTTCTTTGTTGTCATTCGTGTATGTACATGAGTAGGTACTCACATTCTGCGATTTCATATTGTATGTAAAAGAGCACTTTAACATTAGTGAGGAATTGATGTACATTTTTAACGAATTTTTATTTTTGGAATTGTACATGTATATCGAAGCACTTACCTATGGTAATATTGCTAAAAACAGTGGTGTTCTTGTCAATTATGTGATACTGGACAATACTCGGGGGGGGTATACTTGGCGTTTTTTTTACATTTTAATGTTTTTGGGGGGATATAGCTAATCAGGAGACTCTAATAGCTAACTATTTGGCGCGAAACTCTATCGAGTCTCTTGATTTGTATGTAACGACGATGCAAGTAGTTGTTGAAGTTAAGCAATCGTTAATTCAACATTTTTACATGTTTATGACATTAGTCAGCGATTTGTTCCTTAACGTCAAGGGACACTTTAGATAGATTTCTTTAGAAAATTTAGAAAATATCGGGATGAATGAAGTGATATAAGTAAATAAATAAATACTTCAACTTGTTTCCATAAACTAATGCATTCTTTAATTTATTTCCATAAATAAATTGTTTTATTAACTTCAGTACGTAAACAAATTGTTTAATTTGTGGCATTAAAGTTATTCCAATGAATAAATAATTAAATTATAAATTGTCTAAAAATGTCACGCTAGCGTGACAGAGGATACGGAAACAAAGAAGACGTTTCTTAATAAAAAACAAAAGTATTTGTAAAAAAAATGTGACCGACTTCGAAAACTGAGAGAGTTCCAGAGAGCTGAAAACTAAAAGAGCTGAAAAGTAAAAAACAAGCAACACAAAAAATGCCCTGAAAAGTAAAAATTAACTTCTTGTTGTCATAGATACAGAAATTTGCATTAAGCCTAAATATTCTGCAACTTTTCGGAGGCGGCGCAAATATAAGTAAAATATTACTGGCAATCGTGTGTCTTACCCGCGCTTATCCGTATTTTCTTTCTTACCCGTGCTCTCTCTCTCTCTCTCTCCCTCTCCCTCTCCCTCACCCCCCCCCCCCTCTCTCGTAGATTAATTATTCAATGCAAGAAACTTGCATAAACTTTTGACTTTTAAATAAAATATGGAAGGCAACGCTCCCCGAATCTGAAATGTATTTCAATGTGTACCTTGGACCTTTGTCTATCGAAAACTTTTCTTTGGAATGGCAAAAATGGTCCAGGTATTGGATAAAGACAATTAACCAGGAACCCGACCGGCCGGGCGCGTCACCTATATTTTGAATAATTAATCTACATTGCATTGAATAATTAATCTACGAACCATTCAAAAAATATAGTTACATAGAGCGGCCTTTCCCAAGTAAAGAAAAATTTGAATCATATCGATACGACCAATAGTTTCTTCAGAAAAAATTTTCCCGCAATGGTCTATTTTCGCCGATGCGCGAGAACGTCGACTTTGGCGGTCTGTATTTTCCAACCAAAGACGAATCTGGGGAAACGATGAGGCGACCCCCCCCTTATGTCATCTCAGGAACAACATACTGAATTTTCAGCAAAATCCCTGACATCACCAAAATCCAGCTTCTCAGTGGGCGTGGAATGAGCCTTAATGCAAATTTCTGTATCCATGACAACAAGAAGTTAATTTTTACTTTTCAGCTCTTTTAGTTTTCAGCTCTCTGGAACTCTGTCAGTTTTCGAAGTCGGTCACATTTTTTTAAAAAATATATTTTTTTTATTTAATGCTTTTTAGTATAGCAAATCAATAAATTGATGGTTCGCGGTCGATTTCATTTTGAATTTCATCGTTGCAGTGGTGTAACAGTTATAGACGAAGAAATATAGCCGAATTTGTTGAAGAAACAAAAGCTTGTACATTGCGAAGTTTATGTAAGAGGGTGTACCGCGAGAACTTCCCTTATAAGTTACTCAAAGTTTCATCCCTATCGAACAAGCAGTCCCAAAGCTATCGTCGGACAATCGAAAGTTCGGTGTTTATGCAATAACAGTTGTTAATGTTAAAGAATTTCGGAAACATTTATATTGGGGCCAAAGTGCGAGCATCCTCCATAAGATACAACAGGTTTCATCCCGATCAGTCCATTCATCGCAGCGATATCGCCGGACAAACGAAATTTTAGTAGACACTCATAATCCACTAAAAATTCAGTTTTTATGCAATAACAATGGTTGGCGTTAAACAATTTCGAACAAAATTATAATGGGGCCAAAGTGTGAGCATCCTCTATAGGATAGGCAAGGTTTCATCCCGATCGGTCCATCCATCTCAGAGTTGTCGCCGGACAAACATTTTAAAAAAAATATATATATACATAGCGGTCGAATTGAGTACCTCCTCCTTTTCGAAGTCGGTAAAAACCGCTATGAGTAAGATCGATTGTCTCCACAATGGCTGAACCAATTGTTCCTTTCCAGTTGTTCTAAAGCTGCCAATTCTTAATTTGTTTTTGCAGTCTGAATATTGCAAAAACCCTTACTTTCTGTCCTCGGAAAAGACTCAAGGTCTGCTTTGGTCCGAGACGTTAAAAATAAGAAACAATAAGAGCAATAAAGCATTAACGCAGATAATAACGCATAATTAAATGACATACAAAGGATTTCCAGACGGTCATAACGGTATAACGCATTTAAATAATCATAAATTGGTTGTAGAAAATAATAAATTGACTAAACTCTACTGGTTCAACATCTTTTGTCACTTACGCTCACGCCATTTCTCCAAGGCCGAAGCTGCGTCGAAGACGTCCTCTAAACTGGCTGGGGTTGTAGACCGATCAGCTCACGTCACTCCTTAGCAGAGTTGAATTCACGTTCGCTTGACCGCTGGAATCACTAAGAAGTGATCTGTGTATTGGCGATGCTCCTGTGTTTCCTTCATGAGATGATCTGAAATCAATTATGAGGCGTGACTAGAGGAAGGTGGTGCGCCTGTGGAGGAGGGAAGATGCCTGTTTGTACTTATGTGTGTTTCAATAATATGTTTGGATTTTGTAATAATGTGTGGATTAGCTGGAAGTAGTAAACTAAAGGAAATGGTATTGTGTGGAAAAGTAAACTCTATCAAGTGGATCATAGTGAAAAGTAAACTCTATCAAGTGGCTGCTACTGACCGATGAGCTCATAATAATACGCGACGCGATTATTAAATGTATATATGTATATAATGGAGAATAGGCTGACCTGTCACTGAAACACTATGATATACAACTCTGTGGCAGTAGCTCAACTTTGTCCGTGTAGCGCCGTCGGTTGAACACTTGTGGTCGCCTATCGAAAGCGTAACTTGTTGCTGGGACGTCGTAGGCCAATCTGAACAGCATGCGCACTGGCGCATGCTAGGATATCGCGATGGCTAGCCAGTAGAAACATGCGCATCCGAAGCGCAGGTCCGCATCCAATTTTCCACTATGTTGCGTGTAGCGAGTGGGTCAGAGTAGGGGTGGGTCGGAGAGCCTTGAAAGCACCCAGCCATGGAGGGGTCGGTCGAAACAACTATCCACCCCACCTGGTTACTACGGAACATCTCCACTCCCAACGACCACCCCTTGCTCTAGATTCAATATTGTTAGCCTGGATGTCACCGGTAGAGCTACCCCCACAATGTTACCTGTGCTGTTCCTGGAAATCCCGGGAGCTGCCCCTACTGTCATTGCTGCAACGTTCGCATTCCCTTTCCCCGCATATTCTCCCTCACCGCCTTCTCGCTCTCTATTAACCGCAGATAGCCTCCGAGCTGCCCACCCTCGGCAATGTTCACCTCTTTTGCAGCGGCTGCTTCATGTTGGACTTCGATCGGCTCTGCCCGACAGAACTCTTTCCACTTAATGAAAACTGGATGTCGAGTGACCCCGAAGGGGGAAACCTACTGCAGTCGTATGAGCCACCGAATGACCTGAAGAATCACCACCGAACTGGTGATTATGACGTTACCACTTGAAGCGCTTATTCGAGTTTCCGAGAGATCGTTCGCACTTTAGAGAAAATAAAAACTTTAGTCGTCTATTATTTATCCACCGTTTAGTACAATTCTTCGCATCATTTAAATTATTAGCAGGACAGACTAGTTGCGTTGTACTAAGTGGAACTAATAATCATTCCACGTTAGACGGATCACTTTTTTCCGGCCATATGGCGCATTTCGTAAAAAGTAAAATATTGTGTTCACGATATTAAGTTAGGGTGATTCCAAGATCTCATTTCTCGTTACACGCTACAGCCGACGAAATCAACAGTGGACTTTGTTATGCAGGTGGTTGCTTGGACGCTGGATCTTTCACGAGCCTTCGTATATTGCGTCTTCCAATTTCCGATATTGGTTGATCGCACGTGTGAGCCTATGCTTTCTCTTTCTCGCGCTCCCTTTCTCTCTCTATGCACTATGATATACAGTGCGTAAAAAAAAGTGTGTGCAAATCCAGATTTTCTGAAGTAAATTTTCTTGAAGAAGAAAACATTCTGCTTTGATAACATTTATTGTCTCGTAAAAATGAAATTTTCTTCTATACGAAAATTTACACCAACAAAAACGGTCTGCGCAAATGCTTTCTTTATCCAGTGTAGTTAATCCGTTTGTATCATCGCGCTAAAAAATTAGAAATTAAATTTGAAAAATGCAATTGTCTTATTCATACAATTTATGAAATAACGTAATGCATGGCATACCCTTGTCAGAATGTCAGAAAGTTAAGAGAGAGAACCATATTGTGTTACAGCTCAAAAGTGGGACGACTTTTTTCCATCCATATATATATGTGCCATACACTGCAAAGGGGTTAAATACGAACTTTATTAAGAAACATGCATCTTAGCGAGAAAACATCATACATTGCTGATTGTTGTCGTCAAACGATCGTCCATTGTTCCTCATCAGGTATATAGATCACGGTATGGTTCTACGACGTAGAATCTACGTGAAAGAGAAATCCCTCGACGATAAGCACTGCTTGCGTAATCAGGTCTCAGTTGCCGCATTGCCTTACATCTTGTTTGTCAGAAATCGAACTTCAGGATGTAGTTAGATGTCGTGAATTACCTTTTGTACATTAACACGGTTAAGTAAGCGTAAGTTAATAATTCTCCGTGGCACAGTTTGAGCTCCACCCTTTCTCTTGACTAAACCAATAGGTGAACTGTATTCAAATTCTACATTGTGTCCAAACCCCGCAACAGCCGCCAGATGCGCATTTAATTAACCCTGATGCATAATTAATTTCTCTAATTAATTGTCGAAGATGTGAATTTGGAAAGATAAGAGGCCTTCTTTAATCATTAACTTTTCTGAATTATATTAATTGCTGATATCGGCTAACAACTTCGTACTTCATTTGACAAACGCATCCATAACCGAATTTCGTGCCGCGCCGTAATGGAAAAGGTAAACTATAACGTATACTTCGGATACATATCGATGCACATATGTACAGAGTGATTGACTTGCCTTTGAATCGCCAATGATGGATATAGGCCGTTGAAAATGGTATAATTATACAGTATTGAGTAATTTTAATATAAAGGAGTATTTACCGAATCTTTTCCACGCACTGACATTTATTTATAATATCAAGTTCTACCAATAATGGAAATAATTGGTACTTGAGTGTGAAGGGGATGATTAAAAGGCAAATGACTCACCCTGTACATCGCTGTGTATCCATCTATGCTGCTTAGAACGGCGCACGGTATTTTACGGCAGACTCGAAGAATAATTCAATTTTCCACATATTTTGGCGAGTTGGCAGGTAAAATTTAATCTACCTAGCGTCCTAACCCTATGAATCTTTGACCTCGTGATTGGTTGCGCGAGCCAATCGGGTCAACCTAATTGTCATGGCGAAGCGAAGACTATACGATAAAAACCTCTATTCTTTCGAATACAATAATCAACGAACCGCTAATCCGATTGGCGACATATTTATACCAATTCTTATACATGTCGAGAGGAGGGTCGATATTAATTTTGAACTACCTTTGATAAACATTACAGAAATTAATAGAAAAAAACTTTAACTGAAGAACCAAGTATCTTACATATAAGTGCATGCAACCAACCTTATTATCGTTCAAATAATTCGTCGGACCATCGCAAATCGCTCCTGTATTCTTACATGTATAAAAGAAAGATTAATTCTTTTCCATGTGCTTGTCGGGTGAAATGCTTCAAATTTAATTTGTGAATACCCGGGCCTGCCAAGTATTAAATGTTTCATTGATGATTATTTTTACTTCGTCGTTCCTCAACCCCTAAGTTGTGATTGAGTTTTATTTAGCAGTGCAAATTAACACATTTTTGTTTTGCGACCGTGGAATCCTAATCGCTGAACATTATGAAAAACTGTCACGATGTAAGTTTAATGAAAGAATTAATTGCCCAATTCTGTAGTTATATTTGGTTTACACTTATTTTGTCACTTTTGTAAAGATTTATTCCTATAGCTTGATAGATTTTTTGTAATTTTATTATGAATGAATGATGAATTGGCTTTCGTTTTCCAATGATATACATTTGCTTTTTTGCTCAATTTGGTAAAACTATTAAATCTAAATAATTGTTAGTAAGGGCATAACACTTTTGTTGGATAGAAAATTTATGGTGTGTGGAACAAAACTACTTGGCGTTTTTTTACATTTTAATGTCATCTTGGGGATACTTATACTTGTCAGTAGAACGACTCATGCATTGTACCGTATGTATCCCTATGGTTGCCAGGTGACATACTAGATCTTTTGTAAAACACCGGAGTAAGTTACTACCTTGGCGAGTTCTCATTGATGGAGGTAATTGCTTGAAAATATGTATGTATTATTCAGAGTATGGGTTGCGTTAATTGTAAGAACATCAGTGAGGCGTACTCCCCAAAGCGAGTGCATTGATCTCTGCTGCACATGATGGTGTTGTTCGATCTCACTCCACATTTCTGCTATTTGATGTCTAAGATATTAGAGGTGCATCAAAAGGTAGGTGTTGCTATTCATGGCTTTCAGTTTAGCGGAGCAGCTTATTGATCGAGCAGTTAAGACCGCCTTGATAAGAAAGAAAATGGTTGGCGTCGCACGCTCATTGGTGTCTCGTTTTAGTTAAATATTGCAGTCGCTTACATACATTCTGAAGTACTCACACTCATCAGGGGAACAGGCCCTTCAACATGTTTGTGGAAGGTTGCCCAAATCGCCCTACTTTTCACATTAGGAGTTATTATTCAGAAATGAAGAATCATATATTTGTGTTCCTTACGTTGTAATAAATGTCATTATTTTCTCTTTCTTATGGAATTTTTTAATAATTTTAATACATGATGATCAGTTTGAAAGTAACTGATTTTGCAAACCTTGTAAATCGTGCGATGTAAGCAACTCATATCCTAAATCGCCCCGCAGGTCGCCAAAATCGCCCAGGAATTGGATATCATAATTTCTACCCCTCTCGGTCCCTCTCGCTCTCGCTCTCTCTCGCAGGTAATTGCTTCTGCTGGCCTAATTGCCGCATGCCTTCTCCTTCTGTACAAATGGCATAATAACAAGAGTGAGCGGATTGATTTAAATTGTACCTATGCTGTAATCGTGTGACCTGTAAACATTGTTCTTCAGTCATCATGGCCGTTCGCTGAATCGTAATCCACGGTTTGATGCGATCCGTGGCTACTATTATTCGCGTTTTTCGTGCACCTTCACGCCAATCCTCCACCTCGTACCGATCGTACAGCACTACCGTCCGGATCCTGAACGGTCCTTTAAAGTTCGGCAACTGTTTCCGACTGATACCTGTCGCCGGTTCGCTTGTAATCTGCACCAGCGCCAGGTCCTTCTCCTCCTTTTTGCATGCATCACTCCGACTTCGGTTGTATGGCTCCTTTTGGTCCTTCTGGTTGGTCGAGATGTGTCGAGCTATACCTTCTTCCGCATTTCGCTGAAATCGAGGCAGCCGATCCCGTCCTGAATGTTGTTGAGCCCCCTTCTGGCGGCCGGACTTTTGGTATCACACCCGATGAGCGCTTACGGTGATTTTATTATACTTCTCGCACTGCCTGTTTGTTCACAGTGTCACGACGACATTTAAGACGTGTTTTATCCCGTGCGTCCTGCAAAAAATGTCGAATTGCTTTGACGTGAAGCTCGTGTCCCTGTCACTCGCTATTCGCGTAGGTGTCCCGTACAGGTAGATTAAGAAGTAGTGAAGACCGAACGGCCCAGCGAGACTCCCAAGGCTCTATTGTCCGGTACCATAACGATTTAGCCCGTGCGAAAAATTTTCTCCGAATTTATTTCTGGAATATCTCAGAGATTTACTGCATGAAATAATTCTTTTTGGGTTTATATTTTTCCGTGATTTTTTTCTTATTTGTATGACCTAAGGCGCAATGGAATCGATCCATTAGTTCAGAAGATATAAATGTTTGAAATATTCCTCCTGTAACGAAAAGTTATTAAGGTTTTTCTTCTTCTTTATTTTTCAAAGCTCAAAGTTGTACTGCGTTAATCAGGAGAATCGGTAGATTCTCGGTGGCAAGCAGTTCACAATTTCTATGTGAATATTATAGAAAATGATAGCTTTTCAATGTTTTTAAAAAAATTAGTAATGAGGACAATAAATGTTCATTGTCTTAATAATATGTATACTTAAACAAAATGTCGACAATTTCGTGCACATGGTTGAGAAAATTACGATTTGTTTTTTTTCAAATGTCCAATAAAAGATTTAGTAAATTGAAGCTGATTCGGAGATTCAATGCTATAAACATGTTAACGAATCTTATTATTCCAGTTCGTCGCCATAGCCATAGTCAGGTAGCTCTGTTTTATGATTGGGACCCGCACTCATTCTCGCACCCGCTGTAATGAAGGGTCCTTCCCGAGCAAACATAAGACTGGAAGATTGCGCGCTGCCGACCATTAGGGAAGTAAATACCGCCTTCAGGAAAGGATATTCCATTCCGGTGAGTAGCGAAAAAAAGTGTTCCACTCCTAACGATTGTTTTGAATTTCGCGTGAGCCATCCCGCACCGTTGCCCAGGGACGACGTACCACCATCTGCACTCCGACAAACATTTTTAAATCCGCCACCCGCAGCTGGGTCATTCCACGCCAACTGAGAAGCTGGATTTTGGTGATGTCAAAGCTTTTACTGAAAATTCTGTATGTTGTTCCTGAGATGATATAAGGGGACAAAGGTCCAAGGTACATTTTGAAATACATTACAAATTAGGCGAGTGTTACCTCCGATATTTTATTTAAAAGTCAAAAGTTTATGCAAATTTCTTGCATTTGTTACATATTCATCCTCATCGGACTACTTTTCTTAGCCTTATTTCACACGGAGATGCAATAATTTTAACTCGCTAGTCTTCCACATAGTTTTCTCATGCGTATTTTTCGAGCCTTAAAACTGTGACTTCGACTTTTTCGTTCCGTCTTATCTCAAGCCCTTAAAGCGCATTCCTAGTAGAGAGTCATCGCAGCGCGCACTTAGTGCATCTCGTTAATTCTTAGAACTCCAGCGTAGTCTCAAACTCCCGGTGTCTACATCCTCACCTTATCCCTTTTCACTAGATTTTTCGGGTATACAAACCCTTAATTTCTGGAGCAAAGGGGGAATCAGTTCCGAACTCTCATCGACGATGAAGCTTTGTCAATCGGACCAGCGAAGAACACAGTAGTAGATCGAGCACTAGTCTCCTTCGAAGCAGTTACAATTACCGTACGTACATCGTGTCTCATCGCGATCGTTAGGCAAGTCACAGTTCTTTCGTTAGTTTCCCTCTGTTCAAATCGTAACGTAAAGCGAACTCATATTATTTTGTAACAACATCTCAAAATCACAGAAACTCTCATTGTATATTTTGTGTTTGTATTATTTGATCATTCAGAATATATTAAACATTATTCTAGTTTTCATTAAGAAATCAATTGTGTCATCATTACTAAATTCCTGTTTAGTCAACCTTGTTTCAATTAATCTCAATAAGGAAAGGAATAATAAAAGATCCCACGAGGATACATCTTTACCGCTCGAGGTGAATCCGGCGAGCCATAGTAAGGTTTAACTCCAGCTTAGGGCATTCTTCCATGATCAATGAGAGCAGTCTTCAATCTGGTTAAGGTAAAATAGCCCTTAGCACGATCCCAAGTTCTGTTCTGAGTTATTGAAAGTAACTATAGTATGAAAGAATTAACAGGAGATTAGGGACCTGAGTGCGGTTCCGCGCGGTCGGCGGGGGAGCTCAGCTGGGGGGCTCGGTCCCTCCTTTGCACTCCGACCGCGTGAAGGGGTGATGGGCGTGTGGTCCGCCCGTCACCCAATCTCCAGGTGGAGCTCAACGGGGGGAGGGCACTCCTCCTCCCGGGTATGTGGCACTACCCGTGCCAAGACAGAGGCAAGTTCTGGTAGCATCCTGTGGTCGTCCCAGGGCCCGCCCCGTCATGTCTTCGAGGTCACCGCAGTGTTTTTAGTGGGTGCAAGCCCGACATAACCCCGCTTCTCCCCCTAGAGAGACGGGGTATCCGTTCAGGGATTTTCACTGCGTCAAAAAAAAAAGGGGGGGGGGGGGAGACGTGAGTGCGGTTGAGTTGAAATAGCACTCAGGAACATCCCAGGATTGACGTAGGGTGGATTGGGAACTAATAGAAGACTCGAGTCTGACTAAGGTGAAATGGCCCTTAGCACGATCTTAGGGCACATTTTAGGACTCGCGACATTTTAGGACTTGTAACACATTGAACAATTAATCTGCGAATCATTAATATACTTAGTACATAGAGCGGTCTTTTCTAAGTAAAACAAAATTGAATCATATTGATAGGACCAGTAGTTTTTTCAGAAAAAATTATCCCGCAAGGTCTATTTTCGCCGATGTGCGAAAACGTCGACTTTGGTGGTCTGTATTTCCCAAACAAAGATGAATCTTGGGAAACGATGAGGCGGACTCCCCCCACCCCTATGTCATCCCAGGAACAACACACTGCATTTTCAGAAAAATCCCTCATATTACCAAAATCCACCTTCTCAGTTGGCGTCGAATCACCCAGCTACGAGACTCCGGTTCGACGTGGAGGCCCAATTACGGACAACCGCAGCCCTCGATACAGTTTCACCGCAGGAATTCCGGCCAGTAGGTAGGGAAGGCGCGACCTGGAATCAAAATTTCCATACCGTCCATTACTTTGTCTTTCGCGCTTCCGAGATTCCACTATTTGGAGATCACTCAAACCGTTCGTCACACCGTCGTATACTCACTCCCGTCTTTGGCGTTATCTTCAATCAGGAGACTCGGTAGAGTCTCGCGCGAAGTAGTAGTTATATTTATAGATATAATAAAAAAGATAATATATATCATACAAGAAAGCCAAGTTTTCATTCAAAGATACCTCGATTTAATTCGCATTAGCAATTAATAATAAATTGACAATAAATTTGCGATTAACAATAAAAAAAACTTGGCGTGTGCGTCCTTCATTCGAGACACTTGCTCTGGTAATATTGCTAAAAAACTTTTAAAGAAATTAAATTGTAGTAAAGTCAGTTTTGGGTTTGAATCAGTTTCCCATTGTCTTTGTACTTCGCAATGAAGGCCGCACACGCCAAGTTTTTTGCCGTCCACGCACCCCCACAAAAGTGATTTGCCTTCAACAAAAATCATATTTTTTTTTCATTCACCAAAATATTAATGGCAATCATTCGAAACGAAAGCCAAGCTACTATTCAATTATAATATTTTTTTTAAAATACTATCAAACCATTTCTTCGTAATGCCGAAGAAATTACGGTAACACGGTCGCAACACAAGCATGAAATACTTTACACTGCTAGGTAAGAGTTGGTTGCAGCTTTGGGTTAGAGAAACGGTATAGTAGAGTTAATCATCAATAAAACATCTGATACTTGGCGGGTCCGGTTATTCACAAATGGAGTTTCAAGCCTTTCACACGACAAATACATGGAATATTTATACCATATACAATACCCGCCAATCAAAACATCTAAAATCTGAGACACGCGTGCAAAATGCCGCAAATTTCACGCTACTTCTCCTTCACCGCCAAACACACTAACGTACAATAGCACCGGCAACAAACGAACGCTTTATAAAGAATACTGTTCACCGCCTCTCGTACGTTTAATAATACGCCAAGGATCTGTGATGTACGACAAATCATTTGGACAATACAAACCTCTCAGCAATATGTGTGCAGGCTTCAAACTCCATTTGTGAATAACCGTGCCCGCCAAGTATCAGATGTTTTATTGATGATTACTCTACTATACCGTTTCTCTACCCCAAAGCTGCAACCAACTCTTACCTAGCAGTGAAAAGTATTTCATGCTCGTGTTGCGACCGTGTTTCCGTAATTTCTTCGGCATTACGAAGAAATGGTTTGATAGTATTTTTAAAAAAATATTATAATTGAATAGTGGATTGATTTTCGTTTCGAATGATTTCCATTAATTTTTTGGTGAATCAAAGAAAAATATGATTTTTGTTGAAGGCAAACTTTTGCAGGGGTGGAACAAAACTACTTGGCGAATTTTTTTACATTTTGAATGTCTTTTTGGGGGTATGAGTATTTGGGGTATGTGATCACGAGAGACGGGGGTCAGGAGGCACATGTTAAGGAGAGGGCAAGGAAAGAGGCGGCGGTAATGGGAAAGGTATGAGGAATAAGGAAGAGGAAATTTGGGAAGGACTGGGGGAGGAGAATGTGGATGTATGAAAAGTTAGTGTGGAACGTGGTGAGCTACGGGGTGAGGGGCTGAAGGGAAAGGGAGAGAGTGGAGTTGCTGAGGCATAGGTTTATGAGATGGGTCTTAGGGGTGGATAGGGAAATGCCGGGATATATGGTGAAGGAGGAGGTGCAGAAAGAGAAAGCTGGTGGAAGGAAAAGCGGGGAGATAGCGTGGTGGTGCTGGGAGGAGATAAGGGGGAGGGCGCTGGAAGGGTGGGAGCAGGAAAGAAAGGAGTACTTTGAGAGAAAAGGGTGGGGGGAATTGATGGAAAGGGAAAAGGGGGAGCAGGAGGAGGAGAGGTGGAGGAAGATAAGAGGGATAACGTACAATAGGTGGTATGGCAGGACAAGGCGAGGAGGTGTACCGGGATATCTCAGGAAGGGGTGGGGGGAAGAGAGATGGAGGAGGGTGGCGAGGTTCAGGTTGGGGAATGAGATGCGGGGAGGTAGATATTGGGAGGGGGAGGAAGAAACGTGGAAGCATGTGTGGGAGGTGTGCACGGGCTGGGGACATGACAGAGGATGGGGGGGGGGCAGAGCGTTGGAGGGGCGAAGGTGCGCTGGGCGGGGGGAGGGAGAGGAGTGGATGCGTGATGGATGAATTATAAGAGCGGCGGACCCGGGGATCGGAATGGGAGCGAGGGAGTGAAGGGGTGGAAGGATGTGAGTTGAGAGAGAGGTTGAGTTGAAGCGAGCGGCGGTGGGTGAGGTGCGAGGCGGTTAGGGCGAGACGAAGCATTGAAGGCACAGAGAGGAAGACGGTGTGCGGCGGTAGAGGTAAGGAATAGGATTAAGTTAGGCAGTAAGGTTAGTTTTGTAAGTATTGTATCCCCATGAAGAACCAATAAAGTATTATATACATATATGTATGCGTGTTTGCTATGTCGGGGCGCTCAAAGAATGAATCCGGTGAGGGAGGGTAGCCAGGCGGACTCGGCCGTAATTTTACCCTCTCCAGTTACGTTTCGGGAGTTCCGTAGCCTGGCTTCCCCTCACGCGCTTTCTACTCACACATGCTAAGCGCATTGTAGCCACGCTATGCATCAGTATTTAAGATTTGAAGTAAGACCGGGACCCGCCTCCGTTCACTTTCTTGACATAGAGAGTGAGTCTAATTCTCATTATACATATTTTGCCACCCTGAACGAAACAGTATTCAGTAATGGAAAGTCCACGTTATATTTTGAAATCAGTCTTAGAGTGGCCAATCTATCCCAACATTACTTTATTCACAAACTAAAAGTTTATTTAAATACCTTATACTAAATGGAAAATCTACGGGTCCTGAAAAAATAATAGCTATAAAGTTTGTTCCTTCCCGAACAAAACAAGAAAAGAACAACGTCGATTCGACCAGCGGTTTTCGCAATAAAAATTCTACCTTGCTTCCTTCTTTGGCTCGCGGGTCGCTCAATGTGTCACACGGAGACAGGCGCAGCTTGTCTTTATCTAAGTTAGACTGACCCTATTGGGTCGGGCAACCAATACCGAGGTCGTAGATGCATAGCGCTAGGACCGCGACGCACCCAAGTGTCAAGGGAAGTGGCAGTGAATGCGCTTGAGTGAGGGAAATCTCACGTTCATTCTCTCAGCGGCCCGACTTTATAGATTAACCTACACCTATGAGATGTCGGAATTGTACGGAATTGTCGTATACCAGAGCAGTTAGTGTTAACAATATTAGTATATTAGATAGGGGATACTTCGTCCTTTCAACTTGTAGAGATATCTGTACTAGAGACCATGAGTATTCCCAAATTTCAGTGTGAGGGCCTCGTGACTTTTGTAATATTTTACTTATATTTGTGCCACCTCTGAAAAGTTGCAGAATATTTAGGCTTAGTGGGGGAATGTTGCCAAAATTGCATATTATGACTGCAAATTTCCGTATCCATGACAACAACAAATTATTTTTTACTTTTCAGGGTATTTTTGTACGGCTTGCGTTTTTGTTTTCAGCTCTTTTAGTTTTCAGCTCTCTGGAATTTTGTCGGTTTCCGAAGTCGGTCATTTTTTTAAAAAATATATATTTTTATTTAATGCTTTTTAGTATAGGAAATCAATAAATCAATCGTTTGCGGTCGATTTCATTTTGAATTTCATCGTTGTACTGGTGTATCAGTTATAGACGAAGAAATGTAGCCGAATTTATTGAAGAAAGAAAAGGTGGTATATTGCCAAATTTATGCAAGAGTGTGTACCGCGAGATCTTCCCTTATAGGTTACTCAAAGTTTCATCCCTATCGAACAAGCCGTCCCAAAGCTATCGCCGAACAATTGAAAGTTCGGTGTTTATGCAATAACAGTTGTTAATGTTAAAGAATTTCGAAAACATTTATATTGGGGCCAAAGTGCGAGCATCCTCTATAAGATAGAAAAGGTTTCATTCCGATCGGTCCATCCATCTCAGAGTTCTCGCCGGACAAACATTAAAATATATATATATATATATATATATATATATATATATATATATATATATATATATATATATATATAGCGGTCGAATTGAGTACCTCCTCCTTTTCGAAGATGGTAAAAAGAATAATCTCATTTATATTGACGATAACAAAGTTATAGAAAAAAGGCAGTGGCCGAAAGGTGCCAAAGATGCCTATTTATTCTATTTTGAGCGCAATTAATGTTATTACGACTATTTTACAATTAAGTAAAGGACCTTCACTTCTACAGTTAATAACAATATAAACATTTAAAATCACGTTAGGTTGTACAAAATTTATCCATTTCAACTATTTTTACCAAATTATCCTGCATCCCACGTACATACATATGCCCCGCTCCAAAAACAAGAAACAAATATATTTTGTACACATTCTTAACTATTACCGATCAAACAGTTATGATATTCCCCAAAAATACATTCGAAAATGAAAACAAAACGCCAAGTAGTTTTGTTTCACCTCCACCAAATCTGTTGTCCCACAAAAGTGTTTTAGCTTTATCAAAAATCGTACTTTCCTTTGCAATTCGAAGAAAACGCTACAAAAAATTATATATTTCACTACCTTTATCACATTGACCAAAAAATTAATGAAAACCATTGGAAACGAAACCCAAGCCACTGATCAATAATAATACGATTTTAAAAAATCTATCAAACCAGTTTTTACGAAGCGATTACGATTCCACGGTCGCAAAACAAGGATGTGATACTTCACACTGCTAAGTAAAAGTTGATCGCAACTTTGGGGTAGAGAAACAGTATAATAAATTTAATCATCAATGAAACATTTAATACTTTTGGCAGGCCCGGTTATTCACAAATGGAGTTTCAAGCCTCGAGTGCAAGAAATTTCTGCTCGGAAAATGATGACTTTTAATTGTATTTTTGCATGAGCGGGGAATGATTTCTGGTGCGACCGGCAGTTGCGTACAGTGTTTGGGGGATCTGCCCTTCTACCCTGGTGGTGAATACTGACGTCACGAGCTTTAAAGGGGCAAACTCCAATCTAGTGCCCTGCACTGTTGCTATGCATTAAAGGGACGATTGCTTCTATCGATTGATTTTCATAGGAGGTAAAGCTAGTCAATTAACATGAGTAGCACCTGCAACAGGGCTAACTGAAAACAGATGCTGCGTACTTTAATTCAAAGTTTACAATGAAATATAATAATAGGGAGATTTTAAACTTGCAATTCCATTTGTAGAATAACGGGGCCTGCCAAGCATTAGATGTTTCATTGATGATTATTTTTACTCCACCGTTTTCCAACCCCTAAGCTGCGATTGAGTTCTATTTAGCAATGTAAATTAACACACACTTGTTTTTACGACCGTGGAATTTTAATCGTTTGAACATTATGAAAAACTGTCATGGTGTAAGTTTGCCGAAAGAGTTAATTCCTCAATTCTGTAGTTATATTTGTTGTATATTTATTATGATATTTTTGTAAAAATGTATAAATACAGTTTAATAGATTTTTTTGAATTTTATTATGAATGAATGATGACTTGGCTTTTCGTTTTCGTTTTCCAATGATATACATTTGCTTTTTTGTCAATTTGGGAAAGCTAATAAAACTAAATAATTTTTGGTGAGAGCGAAATACTTGTGGGATTTATGGTGTCCGAAACAAAACTACTTTGCGTTTTTTTTACATTTTGAATGTCTTTTTGTTTTTTACATTTTGAATGTTTTTCACTAAGAAACCGCCTATATTCAAGCACTTGTATGGACAAATTTCACTGACGTTAATGAAACAAGTGATGAGCAAATGAAGACGATCCCGTATAAATTCGTTTCATTGTTATTAGAAATTAAATGTTTATCAGAAGACTCGGTAGAGTCTCGCGCCAAGTAGTTAGCTATATATACCAGCACGAGAGTCGGGGCAATTTATCCCAAATTATAGCGGTTTTCGATTGGTAAAAATGTTTCACCTCAGTTTCCGAAAAAGTTACAGCTCGCAGGCATAACTTATGAATTGAACAAAGTCTAATTTATTTTTACCAACTTCGAAAAGGAGGAGGTACTCAATTTGACCGCTATATGCAGGGTGTCCCAAAAATGTTGGATGATATTATAGCCATCTTGTTGAGAGGGGGGCGAGGATGATGATGCCGTTTTTAAAAATTTGCGTTAGGCCTCCAATTCCGAGTTATTCAACAACAAAGTTAGGTAACGCCCACCGAGCTCTTGGCGAGTCCTGACAGATTATCCCTTACTTCTAGAAAAAGGGAGGTGACAGAAAACATCTTGCTGGTCGGCCTACGACAATTGCTATGGAGGACTATATATAGCGAGAGAGGGGGGGGGGGGAGTACGAAAGCAAGATTGAGAAAGTACGGGTAAGAAAGAGAAAACGGATAAGCGTGGGTAAGACACATGATTGCCAGTAATATTTGACTTCTTTGCGCCGCCTCCGAAAAGTTGCAGAATATTTAGGCTTAATGGGGGAATGTTGCCAAAATCGCATATTATGACTGCAAACAAATTATTTTTTACTTTTCAGGGTATTTTTTGTGCGACTTGTTTTTTCTGACTCCAATGAGCTAGAGACCAAGGTAATTAGTCCGGGTGTTCAAGAGATATGAATTTCTTCGTGTTATTTTCTCGAGCGAAAACGGGTTCAGAAAAAGATTCAGACCATAGACAATGTCAATGATTCAGACTAAAAATGTCCATCGCATATTTTCCACGCTAGAAGGGAGAACGTGATGTAGCTGTGTGGGCAACGCGCGCTTCCACAAAGTTATCCGCGCTCTGTAGTATCATCCCGCGTCGATGGCGATGGATTTAGGATTGTTGCGTACCGCGACCTCTCTCGCGCTCTGAATCTAGCTGTTAGTCGACAATGCCGACATTTTTAATCGGCGGCAGTATCGCTCGAATTTAAGTTAGGCATGCATTAAGAATCATACAAATCAGTAGGCTTTTTGCGTTATTATTTCATGAATAGAACGCGACATCGGACACACAGATGTTTGAACTCATTGTTAAGGAGAAAGCAGCGAAGCGAGGCCTAGGATAAACATAAGGGTATTGAGCCAAGCAGTCACGTTTTGACTTCGTGGAAGGTCCGCGATAAGCCTAATACAATGGGCTTAGAAAAACTCAAGTGTCGAGACTCCTCGCAACTTTCGAACATGAGGAATCAATTGCGCCTCATAAATTAGCCACTTCCTGGAACCAGGCCGTCGCCGCTTCTTTCTCTGTCGCTCAGTCAAGAGCCCAGCAGGGTTTTTCCGCGGCTCGGGCATTTCCCCCCCTCGCCGCTATTTTCGTCAGTGCCCAGCGCACGCAGCCTAGATCAGGAGTAGGGCCTGGAGTAGAGGGAGAGCCCTTCCGCTGCGTGCGCTTCAAGGAACCTAGAGAAGGAGTAGGGCCCACGAGTAGGGCACCAATAGGAATGCGTAAGGGCCAGCGTTTGCCCTAGCGAGGGCCGGATTGGCTTCCTCCCCCGCGTCTGGAGAAGGGAGTCTTCCAAGACGTTCGCCGATTTCCAACCGAGGAAACGAACGTCACTTCGAGATCATTTTTCGAGCTAATAACTTCGGTTTTGTCTTTCGAAACGCAATTCTGTTCTGGACAGTAACGAACTCTGATCGTAATTTCTCAATATATTTATTCAACCATTTTCAACCTTACAACTTCGTTCAATTATTCCAAACTTCCCTCCTGAACGAGCAGGGTGCTCAGCGCCCCACGGGCACACTTACCCACTTTCCCATCGTTCCGTCGGTACGTTCACGCAACAGGATCAAGTACATACTTCGCAGGATTTTGGTAACGTGTTGCGTACTCAGGGCTTTTTATCCACTGAAGGTGGGTAAGTGTACCCGTGGGGCGCTGAGCACCCTGCTCGCACAGGAGGGAAGTTCGAAATAATTGAAAAGACGAAGTTTGTGAAATGGAAAAGGGTGAATAAATATATTGAAGAATAACACTTGATCACGTTGCTGTCCAGTACAGATAATAAGTTTCGAAGACAAAACCGAAGTTGAGAGCTCGGAAAATAATCTCGAAGTGACGTTCGTTTCCTCGGTTGGAAATCGGCGAACGTCTTGGAAGGCTCCCTTCTCCAGACGCGGAGGAGGGAGCCAATCCGGCTCTCGCTAGGGCAAACGCTGGCCCTTACGCATTCCTATTGGTGCCCTACCCGTGGGCCCTACTCCTTCCCTAGGTTCCTTGAGGCGCGCGCAGCGGAAGGGCTCTCCCTCCACTCTAGGCCCTACTCCTGCCCAGGGCTACGTGTGCCGGGCGCCGACGAGAAATGGCGCCGAGGGGGGGAATCCCCGAGCCGCGGAAAAACCCCGCTGGGTTCTTGCCTAGGCGAGAAAGAAAGAAGCGGCGACGGCCTGGTTCCAGGAAGTGGCTAATTTATGAGGCGCAATTGACTCCTCATGTTCGAAAGTCGCGAAGAGCCTCGGCACTCGAGTTTTTCTAAGCCCATTGTACTAGGCTTATCGCGGACCTTCCAAGAAATCAAGACGTGACTTTTGGCTAAATACCCTTATGTTTATTCCAGGCCTCGCTTCGCTGCTTTCTCCTTAACAATGAATGAGCTCAAACATCTGCGTGTCCGATGTTGCATCTATACTTCAAGCAATAATGCGGAAATCCTACTGATTAATACAATTCTCTAATGCATGCCTAACCTAAATTCGAGCAATACTGCCGCCGATTAAAAATGTCGGCATTGTGGACTAACAGCTAGATTCAGAGCGCGAGAGAGGTCGCGGTACGCAACAAACGAACGTACATATATACCCCCATTAATTTCTGGCGGCCTCGAGGGACCGAGGACACTGGCGACAGAGGGCAGGCCAACCGCCTCGAACGTCGAAAGCGAGAGGTCGACAGCAGCGCAGCCGACTTCGACTGCAACGTGACGTCCGCCACGCTGGCATAGCGGCCACCGGCCGCCAGTTCGAATCTCGCTCAACGACGACCGACACCGACTTGACCGAGTACCCGACAGTTACGTTGTACGAAACGCTGCCAACGGCTCGCGCACACCATGGCAGGAACCTCAGACGCTTCTGCCAAGGTATAAGCGGTGCTCGAGGCCGAAGCTACAAATGGTAACCCCGACGTGATTTAAGGCATCGTACGCGAAAACCGGGCATCGCGCGATAATCCGCTCTCGGCCGCGAATGTTCGCGAAACCGGCCATGTGCGCGACTAACAGCTCGCGCCCGCCATCTTTCTTTCGGCACCCTCGGCGGGCAACGGCCCTCCGCCGAAAGCGAAAATCGGTTTCGCTAATGTTACGTCCCGACTCGTATGGTCACTTACCCTTGCAAGGTTGGGAAAAAAATTAGAATAATAATTCTAATTGGGGTTGTCGTGATGGCGACTGTCCAGTCAGCCGCACCAACGGGGACCGGGCGACTGGCGGGGCGAAAGGGTCTCGCCTTACTGGGAAGCAGCGGAGGAGGGGATTTTTATTGTTTCTGCTCCCTCAGGTACAAAAAGTACCGGTTGCAGGTGGGGGGGGGGGGGGGGGGGCATTTTCTGCCAAGGACTGGGGGGGACTTATGGGGATGGCAGGGCCAGTATCTGGGGTGCAGCCACATAGGCAGGGTCGAGTGCGGAGATAAAGAGGGACGAGGAGTCCGCAACCACCGGACGAGGGTGTCCGAGATCGTCACCCTGGGGTAGTGCTCTCGCCAGGTTCGAGACGTCCACGCGTCCTTCGCAGCGTAAGGCTCGCGCACGGAGAGTGGAGTCTCTGACCAGTAGGTCACTCCTAATTTGCGGGATTGCTCTCCGATTAAACACTGACGGATCAAATTCACCGCTACAGTGAAGAAGCTTCTTCAGGCGCTTCGCCTGTTTCTTCGCGCCAGCTCGGTGTTGTTTATGTCGGCGTCTAGCCATGCGAGAGTGAGCCGTGGCCGGATGCAAATGAAGATTCCTACGGGCAGATTGATGAGGAAAATATGAGGGGCAGCCACGTCCGGAATCATCAAGCCATACCTTCAGCAATCAGGGTTCAGATTGGGAAGGAGGACGTAGAAGCAACCCCTTCTCTGGTGGCACTTCGATACGTCCGCGAGGAGAGCGGAGCAGCCCCTTCTCTGGCGGCACTTCAGCCCAGGTGAATTGGAAGGAAAAGGTGACAGGAAGAGCCCCAAGAAGCGGCCCTTTATCGGGTGCACTCCAATTCGACGAGGAAGACAACTGCGTGTAGGCACGGCCCAACTAGCCTTGGTGGCACAAATTAAGGAGATTTCAAGAATACGAAGGACAGCGGAGCAGCCCCTTGTTTGGTGGCACTTCAGCTGAGGTGAAAGGGAAAGGTGGAGCGGCCCCTTTTCTGGTGGCACTTCAAACCCAGGATAGGAGAGTAAGCGCGTAATTCTGCCCGCAGTCTGGTACTTACCCCTCTTAGCGATTTAACCGGTCCGAGAATGACGTGTAGGAATAAATCAAGAAAATCCGCAAGTATTCAATATTAATCTACTTTATTAGTCGACTTGATAGTAGAGCAGAACGAATGCGGATATCGCAGGCGGCGATACAAGGAAAAGAATCTGAGTCCTTTTGGTTCGACAGGTCGAGTATACGCGAGAGTTCAAGAGATGATCTGCTCATTACAGGGGCCAAAGTAACGAATGAACGAAACCGGGTGGGCATGCTACCCACTCGAATTATGGCGCCAATGTCTCGTGTCGGAATTCCCCTCCTCAAATCTAGGTCACGTGTGAACAAATGTACAAATGTACTGTAGTGGGGATATATTCTAATTACCCTTTGGTGCCAGCAGCAAGCCGGCTGAATCCGGCTTGGTGCCGACCAAGCGAATGTTATGGGTTTTTAGGTAACCAGGTGATCAAAAGAATGAAAAGGAATTCCGACAACGAGGAGCATGGCTATAGAACCGAAGGATGAGGCTTAAATTCTATAGATGATTACATTATTTAATTTTAGTTCAAGAAATCGCACGAATATTAAATTTAATAATATATTAAAAGCGCACTTAATCTAACTTACTTTATTTTATACCGGAAGTAATTCCATTAGTATGGTAGGAAGACAATTGTCGCAGCTGGTCAACGCGACCAAAAAGGGGAAAATTTGAACCAGTGGCGATCGCGGAACGTACCACTAACGAGAATTCGGTAGCGAGTGCCAGCGGAAGAAGGGGACCAAGAAACTAAGCCCTTTTTTTTCACGGGGTGAAAAAAAACGCTTAGAAAAGACGCCCCCCTGAGGAAGGGGCGGGGATATGCCGGACTCTTACCGGCTAAAACCTCCATGGTGTCCAGCCTCTGAGGTCATCCAGAGCGGGCTCTGGGAACTCTGGATGAACAACATTCAGAGCTCGCCCTGCTCGGCCCCTCCGCGCGACAGCGCGCTACCTTCCGGGGGGTCCTTTCTTGGACCTCCGGTGCCTTACACTTTGGCGACTAGACAGATCACACACCTAGTTGCCCCTCGCCTGGCCCGTTTCTAACAGGGGCCTCCGTCCTCAGCGGAAACCCCTCACGGGCCGGTGGAATGTGTGTCCGTGGCGGGGCTGTGTCTCCCCGCCGCACACCATTCAACCCTTATTTACTTTGAGGGGAGGGGGGCGACTCGGCTAGGGCCTGTATGCCTCTCACTGCGGCGCAAGGAACTAAGCCCTGGCTCCCAGGACATGCCGCTATACCGGACGCCATCGAGACACGACTCGACCATGGCCGACGAAGAGCGGTTCCGCGCCGAGGTCGATCCCGCGATCGACATCTCGGACGAAGCTACCCCTTCCAACACGCCCGGGCCTGCGACGGTCCCATCCCTGGAGCTCCAAGCCGCCAACACCGTCCCCAGGCACCAGCTGTCGGAGTTTTGGAAAGACGCAGCCACCTCCTAGTTTCAACATGCCTCGCTGTTTTTCAGCGTCAGCCGGGCGTCCTCGGACGCCTCCAAACTCGCGTACCTCGCGACGCAACTCGATAAGGAGGCGTTCCTTCACATCGCCGACCTGGTCGAGGACAATGGCCGCCGCGACCGTTACACCGAGGCCCAACGACGGCTCGTCGTGGCCTACGAATAAACCGAGGATCTGATGCTGCGCCGAGCGCTGCAAGCCGGCAGCATGGAGGGCCAAAGACCGACCCAGGTCCTCCGAACGTTCCGTTCCCTGGTAAGAACCACGGCCCCGGATAGAATCGTCCGGACACACCTACTACAGTCGCTGTAGGAGGACACCCCAGACACTCTCTCCTCCTGGTCGTGCCCACCGACTCTGAAGCGACCGCCAGGGTCGCCGACCGCATGCAGGACGAGAGGAGATGGGCTTCGAGTCTGGCAGCAGCTCGTGAAACACCCTTCAAGACATGGCGCGAACCTCCGGAGCTCGCCGATATTTCGCTTCGGCCGGCCACCCGCGAGTTCCTCTAGCGGGCAATCGGGAGAGCCGTTGAACAATCGCTCCCAACGGAGGCCGGCTCACCGCAGAAACGTCAGCCCTCCGCTGTGCGGATCGCCGGAAGTGCATCGACCACTACCGGAAGCGGTGTGTGCTACTTCCACGCCACGTTCAGGCAACGAGCTAGACAATGCCGACCACCCTGCACCTGGCGGAATCCGAATTCCGCAACGACCGCCGCGCCGCAATACACCGCGTCATCGGTACGGACGGCGGAAAACGATCAAGACGACCTGGCGTAATAGAGACGACGTCAGATCCGCCGACGACCTGGCAACGTCTCTCGATCATCGACCGGGCATCAAAAAGAGCCGGTTCCTCATCGCCACAGGCGCCGACATCTGGATTTTGCCAATACACGACACGCCGGGAATTGCCTCACCGCTGGGCGCATTGGCGCACGTTCGATTTCAAGCCGCGAGCAGAACGCCGATCCGAATTCACGGGGCTCGGCCGCCGCTACCCGTGGGCGTTCGCAGTCGCCACGGTCCAAGGACCGATACTCGGAGCGAATTTTATCCAGCATTACCAACTCCTGGTGGATCTCGCAGGTCGACGACTTATCGATCGCCAGGCTCAACCGTGCACCGCCGCCGAAGTCGCTCGCTCAACACAGCTCACTGTCACCGTCGTCCGTCGCGATCCGGTCGCCGAACCATGGCTCCGCGGATACGCGTAGGTGACGCAACCAGCCGCGCCATAGCGTGCGCCACCACATCGTCACCAAGGGAGTACCGACATTCGAACGCTCTCACCGACGACCGACTCGCAGCCACGAAAGCCGCGTTCGACGAGATGCTCCACCAGGGAATCTGCTGCCCGTAGGCTAGTCCGCTCCAGACTTTACGTACAGCCTGCGAGGTGCGTCGATCTTCACGACGCTTGACTTGCACCGCACGTACTACCAGGTACCAGTCGCACCGGAGGACCAGCCGAAGACCGCCGTAATCACGCCGTTCGGCCTCTTCGAGTTCAAACTAATAACGTTCGGACTCTGCAACGCCGTGCAAACGTTCCAGTGCCTGATGGACTCGAACCTCCGCGACCTGGACTTTTGCCACGTGTACCTGGACGTCGTGCTCATCGCGTCCACGAGTGCAGGTGAACACCACCAACACGTGAAGACAGTGCTACGACGACTCGTCGAAAACGGGCTGTCAATCAACGAAGAGAAGTGCGTTTTCGGCCAACCACGTGTGCGCTACCTCGGTTACACTGTAGACTCGCCGCTCGACCGCGATTCGCGAATATCCGCGTACGATCGCCGAACACCGACGGTTCCTCGGCATGTAGAACTTTTACCGCGCGCACATGCCAAACACGCCGCACGCTCAACCTCCGCTCGTCGAAATGACGACAATACTCCCCTAGTCTGGAGCCCGCCAACCGAACTGGGTTTCGAAACCTGTACGGACAGGCTCAGCAAAGCTGTCACCCTGGCATATCTAGATAACAACGCCGCGATGACGCTTCGCAGCGACGCCCAGGACGTCGCCATTGACGCAGCCCTCGATCAAATCGTCGGCGGACGATCACAAACGCTGGAATTCTTTTCGCAGAAACTGGATAAGACCGAGAGGCGGTATAGCATATACAACCGCGAACCCTTGGCCGTATTCAGCGCGATCCGCCACTTCCACCATCTTCTCGAGGAACGAGATCTCACCGTGATCACGGATCATAAATCCTTGATCTACGCGCTCTCCCAACCGTCCGATAAAGCCAGCCCGCGACAGCAACGTCACTTGCAGTACATCAGCTAGTTCACGACAAGAATCGAATATACAAAGGGATCAGACAACGTGGTCCCCGATGTTCTAACACGCATCGAGGAAATCCAGCTCCCGACGATCGTCTCTACGTAAGATATCGCGAACGAACAGGCGAACGACGCCGAACTGCAGCATATCTTCAAATCGGTAAACACGCCGCTGCAGCTCCGAAACTTCCGCGTCGACGACTCCGAAACAGCAGTCTACTACGACGTCTCGACTTAGGAGAATTTGCGCGTACATTCCGCAGTCGCTCCGGCATCAGGTTTTCCGATCGGTACATAACCTCGCGCATCTAAGCGGCCGTACAACGAAACAGTTGATCGCGCAACGATTCTTGTGGCCTCGGATGAGCAAAAACATTCGACGCGCCGAGGAGTGCATGCAGTGCCAGCAGAACAAAATCCACCGGCACACATGAAACGCACCGCAAAACATCGAGGTGCCGAACGAGCGTTTCAAGCACATTTACCTAGACATCACGATCACCACCGATCGCGGCATGCAGTTCGAGTCGCGCATCTTCGACGCAACAGCCAAAATGTTCGGATGCAACCGCATCCGGACGACAGCCTATCATCCCGCTTCTAACGGAATGATAGAGCGATGGCACCGATCATTTAAGACAGCGCTCCGATGCGCTGACACCGACGATTGGATCGCCACGAAGCCGACCGTTTTGCTTGGACTGCGCACTAGCATCAAGGAGGACATAGGCGCCAGCTCAGCCAAACTGACATACCGGACGACACTGCGCCTACCAGGGGAATACTTCGTCGACGAGGAATCCCCCTCGGTAGGATACAGCGTCTTCCTCCAGAGGCTCCGACGGAAGATACGCGATCTCCGACCGACCCGCGCCTCCAACCATCAACGACCACGACCATTTCGACACCCACGACTGGCGGATTGCACACACGTCTTCGTCCGCGCCCAGTATATCTGGAAGCCGCTGGAAGCGCCCTACCGAGGACCGTACAGGGTCGTCCAAAGGCTGTCTGAGCAGGCGTTCCAGATCCAGCTGGACGACGGACCGAGCGTTGTCTCAACCGAGAGACTGAAACCTGCCTTCCTCGAAGCTCTTCCCGATCCAGCACCGAATCCGTCTGTTTCAGGCACAGCATCGCCCGCCATCAAACACGGCACTTTCGCGGACGTGCTGAAGCAGCGTCCACCCTGGGGGGGCCCTGTGGCGGCCTCGAGGGATCGAGGAGACCGACGGCAGAGGGCAGGCCGACTGCCTCGAACAGCGAGAACGAGAGGTCGACAGCAGCGATCCAACTTCAACTGCGACGTGACGTCCGCCACGCTAGCGTAGTGGCCACAAGGTATTCCGGCGAGGTACAAGTCATGATCGAGGCCGAAGCCACATATGTGGCAGAGACGGAGTTATCTCTGGCCACTCCAACGACGGGTTCGGGAGGCGGATGCGAGAACCGGGGATAAAAGGGCGACGAGCGTTTCGAGTTTAACTATACTTTATTCGGTCGACGCTTCGTTCGTTACAATATCGAGTCGGAAGGTCGGGGGAGACGGTGCTCCTTGTCGTCGGTTGAGATTTGAACTGCGGACCGCTAGCCGCTACGCTAGCGTGGCGGACGTCACGTCGCAGTCGAAGTTGGATCGCCTTCTCTCGACTTCTCGGTCTCGATGTTCGAGACGGTTGGCCTGCCCTCTGCCGTCGGTCTCCTCGATCCCTCGAAGCCGCCACATATATTCGAGCAACTTGAAAATATTTGAGTAGCTTCAAAGAACTCTAGTAATTCGAAAAAACCATCATTGAAAAGCCAAGTCTAACTATATAAATCTCTGTTTAACGAAATACCCTACAAAAAATAAATATTCCTATAAATAACAGAGAACGCCATCCACAAATGGCAAACGAATCATTAATTTAAAAATATAATACAAAATATGAAATAAATTAATAAAATTGCGAAATTTTTGTTTAAAAAAATATTTAAAAAAAATGTGACCGACTTCGAAAACAGACAAAGTTCCAGAGAGCTGAAAACTAAAAGAGCTGAAAACTAAAAAATAAGCAACACAAAAAATGCTCTGAAAAGTAAAAAATAACTTCTTGTTGTCATGGATACAGAAATTTGCATCAAGCCGAAATATTCTGCAACTTTTCGGAGGCGGCGCAAATATAAGTAAAATATTACTGGCAAATACTGGTGTGTCTTACCCGCGCTTATCCGTATTTTCTTTCGTACCCGTGCTTTCTCACTCTTGCTTTCGTACTCTTCCTCCCCCTCTCAATCTCTTTCTCTCTCTTTCGATCTATCTCTATCCCTATATATCTACCAGTCCAACCACAGGACGACTTTAATGATTGACGAAAACAAAATGGTACACAGGAGAGTAACGATATAGTTCTATTGGCTGCAGTCTGTTATACGTATATGCGTATTTGCTAGATTAACCTACACCTATGAGATGTCGGAATTATTCGGAATTGTCGAATACCAGACCAGTTAATGTTAACAATATTAGCATATTCGATAGGGTATACTTCGCCCCTTCAATTTGTACATATATATGTACATAGAGACCACGAGTATTTCCAGATTTGAGTGTGAGGATTTCGTGACTTTTGTAATATTTTACTTATATTTGCGCCGCCTCCGAAAAGTTGCAGAATATTTCGGCTTGATGCAAATTTCTGTATCCATGACAACAAGAAGTTATTTTTTACTTTTCAGAGCATTTTTTGTGTTGCTTATTTTTTAGTTTTCAGCTCTTTTAGTTTTCAGCTCTCTGGAACTTTGTCCGTTTTCGAAGTCGGTCACATTTTTTTTAAATATTTTTTTTTATTTAATGCTTTTTAGTATAGGAAATCAATAAATTGATGGTTCGTGGTCAATTTCATTTTGAATTTCATCGTTGCACTGGTGTAACAGTTATAGACGCAGAAATGTAGCCGAATTTGTTGAAGAAAGAAAAGCTTGTACATTCCGAAATTTATGCAAGAAGGTGTACCGCGAGAACTACCCTTATAAGTTACCAATCGACAATGGAAAGATCGGTGTTTATGCAATAACAGTTGTTAATGTTAAAGAATTTCGGACACATTTATATTGGGTCCAAAGTGCGAGCATCCTCTATAAGATATAAAAGGTTTCATCCCGATCAGTCCATTCATCGCAGAGATATCGCCGGACAAACGAAATTTTAGTAGATACTTATAAGCCACTAAAAATTCGAGTTTTAAGCAACAACAATGGTTAACGTTAAACATTTTGGGAAAAGTTATATTGGGACCAAGCTGTGAGCATCCTCTATAAGATAGACAAGGTTTCATCAAGATCGGTCCATCGATCTCGGAAATATCGCCGGCCAAACGAAATTTGTAGTAGAAACGTGAAATCAGCACGAAATTCGGTTTTTAAGCAATAACAATGGTTAATGTTAAACAATTTTGGAAAAAATTATATTGGGACCAAGCTGTGAGCATCCTCTATAAGATAGACAAGGTTTCATCAAGATCGGTCCATCGATCTCGGAAATATCGCCGGACAAACGAAATTTGTAGTAGAAACGTGAAATCAGCGCGAAATTCGGTTTTTAAGCAATAACAATGGTTAATGTTAAACAATTTCGACAAAATTTATAATGGGACCAAACTGTGAGCATCCTCTATAAGATAGGTATGGTTTCATCCCGATCGGTCCACCCATCTCAGAGTTCTCGCCGGACAAACATCAAAAAAAAAAAAAATAGCGGTCGAATTGAGTACCTCCTCCTTTTCGAAGTCGGTAAAAAAATGCATCTGTTCTGTTCATTTAATTTATATCAAGAAAGCGTAAATAATATACTTGGCATGCCCGGTTTTTCATAAATATAGTGAATGTTATTATCATCGCGATGAGTTAATTACAATGTAATAGAAATAGCTTTCTAATGTTGAAATGTATTTGCTAGGTCTTTAAGGTTTGCATAAACAGTCCAGGAACATTCTGGTGGCATAGATTTATTTTGCCGAACACATATATTTGTGTAAATAATACGCAATTAACAACAATAAATGTAACAAGTAACTTTAAACTACATTTTTTGTACGATATATATCTTCCTAACAGCCAGTGATATTACTACATTATGTATAAATATACATACACTTATACAAAACATATATCTATTGAAAATACATGTATATCCAAAAGATTACATTCTAGAACTGAAGTTATTATCTCACAATTCACTAAAATAATATGATGAGCTGCAATTACAATAAGTTTATTTGCTACCTTTAGTGTTTGAAAATTAAATACCCAAACTTTTCCATTACAGATTGGTTCTCACGTTGACACGAATTATGACCAAAATATGAAAGTACTTCAAAAGTGTATATTAATATCTAGTATTAATAGTTACATGTGCGACTATTCAGTCACTCTCTTTGGTATATGTTAACTATATCTGTACAGGTACATTCGGATCACTCGGTACAGAATAATAAGTGCTTGTATATTAGATTGATATTAATTACAATACTCTACGACACCGTAATTTTTGTTTAAACAAGAAATAGTACAGTTCAATTTTGCACGCCGTTCATGCATTGTTGGAGACTTTCTGTTCTTGCAATTCATCTAACTACAACTTATAGCTTAACATTAGTAAAGCATTGGCATATTATTAAAATAAGCTTCTTAAAGAGAAGACTAGTCTTTGGAAGATTTAATTATTATAATCTAATGTATTACTTTGAATAGCCATATCGCGTATCGCATGTTGTATAATAGGCCCATTTTTGACTTTTGGGATTTATGATTCTGCTACATTGTGACAAAAAGTAAATTTTATAGCAAGTGATTATGAAATAATTGTGCTAAAATTAGTAAGTAGAACATTGTACTGCAAAATATGCGGCGAAAAGTGAAATATTGTAAATCCATGAAAAAATAGTATCCCTTTTTCAACAGGGACTGAAATATGATTACCCATTTGTGCTAAGTTTTATAATACTTTAAAATTCTGAAAGTCAGATCATTTCCAGTATATCGCACAATTGTTCTGCATAATAGTCTGGTACTGCATTGGTCAATCCTGTAGATGTGCACATTTTGTCCACATCAGTCTGGGTTGTTACGCCTGACAATACTAAAAGTGTCTTAAATCCACAACGTTTTCCTAGTAGAATGTCAGTCTTGCAACTGAAATATACGCATTTCTTATAAAAATGCATGAAGAAATAGATACTGAATAAAAGTAAAATATACATACTTATCACCGATCATAAGAGTTCTTTGAGGGTTTAAACCATATTTCTTAACAATGTAATCGATTAAGAATGACTCTGGTTTCCCAAGTATGACTGCATCCCTCTCAGCAGCAGCTTCGATTGTTTTTATGAAGCAACCAGTCCCTATGCATAGTTTTATTATATTTATAATCTATTATTAAAATAGTAACAGATAACACTTGTTGAGAAATAAAAAATAATAAAAATTACTTATTGATAACATCTTTTATGCAACACATGGTACTAAAGTTCACTTTTCGAGGCTTGCGTATTGCGCAGAAAGTGGCTGATTCCCGCACTCTAATCTATATTCACTCTGTTACTGCACGCGTGTTGAAAGTAGTATTTTATTTTATTTTATCGATGGCTTTACCGCACTAGCGCTGAAAGTAAATTATTTCCGCACTTGTGCGGTAATGAGAAACAAATGATTAACGGTATTATGTTACATTTTCTGCCAATTCATTCAAAGTGAACTTTCGCAGCATTCATTGCACAAAATATGGTGTCCTACTAGTGCATAAGACAGCCAATCTCCAGACGTGTGAATTTACGTCATTTGTCTTAGTGTGCGCGACATTGACAGGAGGACTCGTGTGATTATCACACTCGCCTTTGGCTCATGCAGCAACTTCACTCATCTGGAAATTGGCCACTTTCCGCACTTGTGTCACAATATATTATTAAGTACTATAAAAAATATATTAAGAACAGTATTACTACCTGGAAACTTATTAGCATTTGGAGACGGTCTATCTGTATCACAATTGGTGCCAATGAAATGAATATGTGCATTCGCCAAATAAGTAGCAGCTTTTACCAATTTGGGGTAACTGAAATATTTGTCAAAGCCAACAACAACAGCACCGACTTCTTGATCTGGAGTAAAATTCTTGAGCATATCGAGCTCATCACCATCCAATGGATCTGGCTATTGTAATATTTAAAATTACTAGAGAATATTTAATTTGCTATGTATTATTTACTTGTACCTCGAAATTTAGAGGTGAAATAAAATGCTATATGCCTTCCATATACAAAACTTACACCAATACCGCAGTGTTTAATGCCTAATTCTTCTAACTCCTTGGCAATACCAATACTGCCAATAACGTATGCTTTTTTCTTAAAACCCAGTTCTTTCAGGTAAACTGCAGCAAGAAACGAAGTACACACAATATCGTCCTGTAAGGTCATAGTAAGTGTACAATACATATAATTCTTGAAAATTTTCACCATTTAGTAAATTAAAACCTTCATCCAACTTCACTTACCAACTCTGCAGTGTAGTTTAAATTTTTACATTTCTCTACAAACTCGGGTCTCGTTTTTGTATTGTTGTTCGTTATATAAAAAAACCTCTTTCCTAACTCCTTGAATTTGCCTACCGTTTCCGGTGATCCAGGTATTACTTCTGTCTCTCTCCATAAGACACCTGCACTTTGATAATGTTAAATCAAATACAGTGTATTAACTGACAGATGATTTGTTGCGTACGATATTTCTATTTTGTTGCAATAGAATGAATGAATTATTCATTTAAATCTTTGGTCTTTGGGATCATGCTTGATCACTCACCATCGCAATCTGATAGGATTACGTCAATGGAATCCAGGAAGTTTTTCACTTCCTCTTTAGATAAAGATTTTATGTGCTTCGGAGACATTTTTTATCAGCGTGCATATGGTATTGTTTAACCGAGAATGGAAAGAACCGATATGACAGCCTACAATCCACGCCGTTCTCACTGGTCCTCACAATTCACAACGCGGGGAGACGGTCAGAACTGCAACATATCAACTTACTGGTATCAGAACATGTGCAACTTGACCTTGCTTGCATATGTTACATAACAGAATGACATACTACCGCGTGAATCTATTCCATTGATAACTACATACACGTAACTGAAAGGAAATGAACGATCATGACGAAATAGATTACCCACTCTCAAAGATTGACAATATAATGCGATATGTCTCTTTCCTGTGCCGATTATTCTTAACGCCTTTCATTTTTCTGATTAACAATTTCGACTTATCGTTACTACTGTGACGTCAATGATCACCTATTATACGAATGTTTTGTATAAAGCTTAACTGCGCAAATCGGAAAATAAAAGTAGCATGCCTGGAACAAATCGGGAAAATCAAGTAAAGCGGCAAAAACATTTTTTATATGTAATAGAGATTTTTACTAACAATTAAATAATGAACCAGCAAGTTAGACAGAGGGTACCTTTTATGTATATATTTGCATAGAAACAGAGCAATTTAAACGCATATACCATTACTCAAAGCAAATTTCACTACAGAGCGTCTGCAACACAGCTTGAAAATAGATAGAAACGTCTAATTAGACTCCTCGAAAGAATAATACATTCCATGGATTTCTTATGGCCAACTAGTAATCGTTAGGGATCTAACAAAAATTTCCGAACTATATACATATATAGTGTAATATGAGTAACATATGTAGAAATAACAGAAAAGTACAATGCAACAACGTGACAATTCAAAAATATACAAGAAATGTTTTTGTAATATATATATATGTTTCATGTTTCATTTGCAAATAGTAGAATCTATATAGTAGAATATACTCTATAGAATATATATTGAAATTTTCTAATTGGCAGGTTTCAATGCTTTTAAATTCTCTAAAAGATCGCCGAGCGCATCGATGTAATAATCGGGGATATATTCCTTTACATCTTTACTCTCTGAATTCTGCCATTTTTGAAGATGTTCTAAACTACAAACTCCTGTTAAAACAAGTAACGTTTTAAAGCCACAACGTGTACCGAGAAGTATATCGGTATTGTGCCGATCTCCAATCATCACTGTGCGCTTAGGATTGACTTTGAAGCGCTGCTTTAAAACGTCTGAGATATAACTCTCTGGTTTCCCAACAATAGTCGCCTTTCTTTCGGAGCAACTTTCTATGCAACGAACCAAACTGCCGGTACCTAAAATAAAATATGATTTAACCAAATATACACAATTAAAAATCTATCCCAAATAGGCTGCTATATTCGCACATACCTGGTATAATAACATTAATATCTTTAAGTGGAAACCTTTCGTCCGTATTTGTTCCAATAAAAAGGACTTTTGGATCATTTAAATACGTTGCAGCTTTTAACATTTTTGGATAACTGAAATGTTCATCGAAACCGACAATCACCGCTCCTACTTCAGAATCCTTCTTAAATGCTGTGTACGAGACATCTTTAATAACGGGATCCGGACCTACTCCACAATGAGAAATTCCAACGTTTTCCAATTCCTTAGCGATCGCTATTATTAAAAAATATCAACATTGTAAAAAACATATAAAATTGAGAAAGTACTACAAGCGCGAAGAATATATATATAAAACGACATTACCATTTGATCCTATAATATATACTTTCTCTTTAAAACATAAGTCTTGTAAGTAACAAGCAGACAAATTTGCTGTACACAGGATGTCCTCCTTTCTTGCCTCGAAATTTAACTTTTTACATTTCTTTACGTATTCTTCCCTGGTTTTTGTACTGTTATTTGTTACATAGAAAATTTTCTTGCCAAGGCATCTAAGTGTATCCAAAACCTTGGCTGCATCAGGTAATGGTGCCATATCCGTCCAAAGCACGCCTGACCAATAAAAAAGTGATATTAATTTACTTTCATTGTTTCAAAGAATTTTGCTTGATACGCTAAACAGTGTATCATGCAAATCGTTTAATGTCAATTCCCCCATACCATCGCAATCAGTAAGAACCGTGTCGAAAGAATTTATAAATTTCTCGAAATCGTCTCCGTTGAGATCTTTGATATTTGTTGCTGCCATAACCTCTCTGTGAACAGAATCAGAAATATCCATTAAATGTGGAATGTACAAACATATTAATTTTAGTAATAACACCATCAGCCTTGATCCGTTTATAAATGTCGACCCCCATTTTGAAATGATTTTTCAAATTCAAATAAGATATTTACCGGATGTACTGATAACATCCGGGCAATAAGAGGGGTACCAAATTATGTCAACCATCGATGTGGTGTAATAATAATTAGATAAAACAATTTTATAAAATACGATAGATATATTGTATAACAACACAAATTGTTTATTGCAAAATAAAAAAGGGTATACCTTACAGCCCAACACACAGTTGTTAAGTAGAGGTTAACTGTAGTTCATTTTTGTTAATGACACTCGCGTGCAGTTTCTTTTACGACGAACAATCGGAAATTACGCTCTAGCAACGATTTAATTTTGATTCTGTATCAAGGCAGGTTGTTAAATAAAATTTGGTTTACTTCTCTCAAAGTATTCTTAGGTTATCCAAATAGTTCACCCTTCTGTCTTTATTTTTGGTTCCTTACCACTAAATTTGGTTCGGTACCTCTAAATTTTGGAACAATTACTTATGTATAGTCTTGATTACCTCTTTTATACGTATTCCAATAAGTACGAGCTGTACAGATCAAAGGTTTCGGAAACATTCGCGAATCGTGTGCACATGCTATAATTTTTGTAAAATATCAGGTACTTATAGGACTTAGAGGGCAAGGAAACATTGGAACCATTAGGAATGTACAGTAACACCAAATTCACTAATTCTCTATTTTTCGCTAGTTATATAATACTCCAGTCCAACCTGATATTAGATTATGCATTAGAATGTCATTCTATGTCATTCATATGATGAGACCTAGGATCCATGACTATAATTCAAATTTGACTCCAAGTATGCCCAAGATGCCTTAAGCTATACTAACTATGGTTACTCAAAATTCTTAAATATTTCATTGTAACTGATGCTGTTGATTATTTGTTATAATATACTGGAAACATCAAAGACTTTGGGGATATGATGCTCATGATTTATTATGAGACAATTTGTGTAACTTGTTTAACAATGTATTCTGATTCGGAGGGATTGTATTCTATATTGGTTTCTCTAGTTAACAATTCTTTCTCTAAATCCATAGGGAAAGTGACACCAACTAAATGGGATAACATGCTCTTCTTTGGTATACCAGCATCCTTCCTTTTTCTTGACTTTTTCTTTAGACACTTTGATTTCTTCTGCGACATGTGTTTGGTGTGAATATGGTAGGCTAATTTTCCCTTGGTGCACAATTTCATTTTACAGAAATCACATTCATAGCCTATTCCCAAATGCCGAAACCTTATATGTTGTCTTAAGTTGTCCTTAAAGAAATACAATCGAGGACAACCCTTGTACGGACAGGATTTGACTGATTCATCCTCTTTATGATATTCCAAGTGTCGCTTTAAATGCCACTTACGAACAAACACCTTACCACAGACATCACATTCAAACTCTAAAAATAATTTGAGAACATCATAATATTTGTGATAATAATTTAAATGACAGGGATATAAGGGTTTTGTGATTACCACTAGGATGTTGTGCTTTAATGTGGTCTTGAAGTTGTGTCCACTTTGGAAAAGCTTCGCCACATTCAGTCACTGTGCAAGGATATTTTCTTGCGTTAATCCCATGATCAAGCTTGTGCCTTTTAAATGATCGAATGTTTATAAACTTTTTGTTGCACTTCTCACACTTATATTCTATGTCATTGTGCATCGCCATGTGGCTCTGCAATTGGTGTCTCTTTGTGAATGATTGACTACACTCCTTACACGTCAATTTATCTGGGTTTTTATGTACACGGTCATAGTGACGCTTCAAATTATGTCTGTTTGAAAACATAATTGAGCAATAGGGACATCTGAAAGGGATGGAGAACAAAATAAAAAAAATGTTCAGAACTTGCGATGGGAAATATAAACAGGAATACTTACTTCACTTTTACTGCTGTACCAGTATGCGTTAGTGTGTGTCTTTTTAGATGGGAATTATTTGTGTATGCTTTGTCACACCCAGGATGATCACATTTGAATGGTTTCTGGAAAGCAGAAATAATTACATATGTATGCCAAACTATCATCTGTCCTTTGACTCACAATAATAATAAAAAAAATGTAGATACGCTTATAATAGAGAAAAGTAAAACTAGTTGCTGATAACTAGTACCTCTCCAGTATGTACTCTTATATGTGCAGTTAATCTGTTGGGTCTCAGAAATGCGGCATTGCACCCTTTATAAGCGCACACATGCTTCTTCTTATTCTGCACTGGACTTGCTGATGCCTGATCAATATCGCTGCCGCAGATATCAGAATCTGCGATCATACTATCTGACTCATTATTCTCTTGTCCCATTATGTTCCTGCCTTTTTGTTCCAAACAATTTACGTCCCAAGTGTTTACCCTTCAAATTTGTATGATTCGCCGCTCTCTGTGGCATCTGACAGATCCTATCTGCCCACGTGGTTTAAAATTAGTCGTACAAGTTGCTGCAATAGTCGAAGAAGGCATTCGTGATGTAATACAGAATTTTCAAAACGTCATTTCTATTAAAAAACTTTCGCAGAATATCATATTTAACAGTATAATATATAATATATATGAATATAACAGCACTGATTGCTGGTTCCAGTTGATCCTATTTTTGCCTTAGCCGATTATAATCATTACGGGGTGATTGCGGGTGACAGCGCCACTTCGGGTGCGTTCGTTTATGTACTGCATGTACTGCGAGTATTGGCAATTGTATGACGTCACGAAGTATACTGCGAGTAGCGTCCGGCAATTTGAAAGTATACTTCCTGTAAGGTGTTGCGTTGTTGCGTACCCCAACTTCTCTCGCGCTCTGAATCTAGCTGTTAGTCGACAATGCCGACATTTTCAATCGGCGGCAGTATCGTTCGAATTTAAGTTAGGCATGCATTAAAGAATCATATAAATCAGTAGGATTTCCGCGTTATTATTTCGAGTATAGATGCGACATCGGACACGCAGATGTTTGAGCGAGGCCTAAGATAAACATAAGGGTATTTAGCCAAGAAGTCACTACGTCTTGACTTCGTGGAAGGTCCGCGATAAGCCTAGTACAATGGGCTTAGAAAAACTCAAGTGCCGAGGCTCCTCGCACTTCCTGGAACCAGGCAGTCGCCGCTTCTTTTTTTCTCGCCTAGGCAAGAACCCAACGGGGTTTTTCCGCGGCTCGGGGATTCCCCCCTCGCCGCCATTTCTCGTCGACGCCCGGCACACGTAGCCCTTCTGGGGTGCGATTCCGGTTCTCGCGCTAACGTTAGCGCCTTTAGAGTAACTTAGCGCGGACGGTTGCTTGTTTGCAACCGCGCTATCGCTCAAACCAACTCGCGTTACTTTACGCCGAGCGTTACCACGGGGGCTTAACAACGGCGCTATGAACTGTCGCTGCCCTTGCAAACGCGCCTTGCTTCCATCCTGAAGGTGTTCACTGATGGCATACTTCCGACTGTAGAGCGAACAATTTAGTCGCGGCTCTGCGTGGTAGTTCGAATATAAAGGAGTAAGATTATTTTTTTTGGTGTCAATATATCTTTATTGACTGCAAACTGCCTGGAATCGAGTCCATGGGTTTATATACAAAGAGAATAGTACATGTTTCGTATTTCATGAAATAAAAAGAGAATATCCCAGATAGCACAGATCTCTGAAAGTCGACTTAGGGCGCTCTTTCCTGAGCGCGCTTTAAGAGGTCTCTGTAAGTCATCTAAAAGTTGACATATTTAAGACATCCGAATTGAGTGCGCTAAAAGAGGTCTTTTTAGAGTAGTCTTCTGGATGACACAATTCTGTCATCTTAAAGTTGACTCAGTTCTGCGGGGTTTTTTAACATGTTGTCATTGCACTTTTTGCCAGCATTCATTACAAGCACCGCTATGAGAGAGCATTGTGCATCGCTCCCTGTTGCTTCGGAATTGAGTTCTTGTAGTATAATGTTCCCTAATTTTATGGGGGTTACCGAGTGCTGTTTGTTGCTTGCTGGAAGAGCAAGGATACTTATTCTCGCTTGTAGAGAACAAGATGAGAGATAATATTTAATCGTGGTCATTGCTCCGATGGTCGGAGGTTATACGCGCAGACTAACTCCTATAACAATGCATAGTGTATATTAATTGGCTCTGCGTGACAGTACAATTAACCAAGGAGCTTAGCAGAGGGATTCGGAACATCTGCTTAGCAAATGCGGCAAGGTAGGTAAAGACATATAGGTGCTGTAAAGAACAGCGAAAGTAATTGAAGACGGAATAGGTACCGAACGCGCGCTGAGTTTTCCAGGACCCGGATCAGATTTATGGCCCCCCCAATAGCGGTACGGATCGGACGCAGAAAACTAAATTACCTCATAGACCCTGTCCACCATTATCATGGACAGATTGGCGTACCAAGTAACTTGGACTGGGCAACACCAGACCGTTCGCGTCAAAGATACGAACTGGGTCACGCTTATGATTGGTATGTATAGTAATGTTTTTAAATCAGGGCAAATATGTTCTCCTTGGTCAGTTTTATGCATTAGATAAAATGTCAATTATTTTAATTAAGTTTCATTTTATTTGCCTTGACAATTGAATTTATGCAGAGATTCTACTTTATGTAACAATATCTTAAGTCTTTTTAATAATGTTTGCAATGGAACAGTACAACTTTCATAGTCAGTCTTAGAATTATAATTTTATATGTGTTACGAGAAAGAGTTGTCATTGCTACAAGATTGTAATTGAAGACCGTCAAAGACTCGCCTCTCCTTCAGCTTCAAAGTTTTCTTGCAATAACAATTTTCATTCCCGTGACTTATAACAATATGTACTCTTTCTCTAGGCATATATAAAGTTATATTTGGAGAAACAGCTCTCTTTCATTTCTTCCATTTCTTTCATTTAAAATAATTTGCAATTTACATTTTGTTTACAGAAGCGACAAGAGAAGCCCACAAGGACTCAACAAATTTTAAAATTCAAGAGGCCATACAGATATGGTTGCAGAGGGCGGGCGACCGAATACGCTATGCGGAAAGGAGAAGAACGTCTAATTTATTATAGGTTTATATTATTTTAAGTTTTTGTTTATAAGTATTATTACTTATGTTTAGGTTAATATTATTTTACAATCCTTTAGGAATAGTTTATACATATTAGTTCATTTCGTATTTTGTATTTTATTTGTTGTATTTTGTATTTTATTTATTGTATTTTGTTTCATATATATGTGCACATTTTAATAAAAAAAAGATAAAATTAATATCATAAAGCGTATGACACTTTTCCTAACCTACAATCCTGAAAATAGAGCTCTACTATTATTCTTTAAAGTGACGACTTCTAGATCTCTTTTTAATGCTAACCCGAAGTCATCTTAAAAAAGTCCGCTTTAGGTCGACTTTCTGCAGACCTCTTATTCCTCTCCAATCGGCGGACATAAGTCAACTTTAAGCGGCCTTTTAGTCAACTTTCGGAGTGTCCGAAAGGTGACCCAACTCTGATAGAAGAGCGCTTTAAGAGGACTTATAGAGGACTTCGTGCCATCTGGGGAACTGACTTTATGCTGCGATTGTTAACGATATGTAATACTAAGAATACTCTGCGTCTAGGTTTATCTACTCTAAAGGTCCTTCTTCACGTTGTGAGTAAAAGTCCTTGCACCAAGCGCCTCTTTTGTACAAATGCACTCACACTATGGATCTGTTTTGAAAATGCACACATAATATACTACAATTCTGCTTGCTGCAAGTGCTTTACTCGCATCGTGGAGAAGCTTTGTCGTTGTCGTCCTCTCTTTCCAGAATCGCGTTAATTTCCTTAAAAAGAATGAAACGGGCCATCTTTACTGTTATCTATCGGTATACCAGTGGACAGAAATATTATTAAATTAATTTCTCGAATGATTAGTTTTCAACTCCCTGCTCTCCTGTGCGGCGATACGGGATCCTTCGTTCTGGACTACGTCTCGGCTCGATCACAGTTGCTGGACTGAAGGAGTATGGGCGGGAACGAGGCTCTGCCGACAACAACGTCTCGAGAACCGGAATCGCGCCCCTGGATCGCTAGCGATGGGCGCTAAGTAGCACCGGGTCGCTAAGTTGGGGCGCTGCGGCTGGAGTTAGCGCCGGTACCGAGGCCCGCGCTACCGAGTTAGCGACCCATTCAGCCGTGTGGAGGGGGAAATCGGACAAGAAATTACGGCGGGAAACTGTTATGAGAGAGCTGTGGCGGCTATTTTTAAAGCATCGCCACTCAGTCTTTTACTGCACTATCGAGCTGTCGATAAAGAAATCTTTGCCCCCTTCCTTTTCCTTTGCAAATTTTTAGTTTTATCCTGCAATATTGTCACAATTAGCACAATAGCCAGGAAGACCTAAAAAAACTCTTTTTCCTGAATAGTTTTCGATCCACCAAAACTTCTTTTTACGGTCTTTCTGACTTTTCTATGCTACGCGAGATGTTTTTCAACAATATTAGAATCTTCAAAAACGATGACAGCTGAAAAGTTTATATCACCGTTGAAAAGTAACATATAATATCCCAGTTTTGCGCTTGCACAGTATTAACATATGTATGTTAATTATTTAAACATCTATTTGGCGCTTCTCAAGAATTTCAAAATTTCATAAGGCCACTGAGATTCGCATTGGTAAATACTATTCCTCACTGTCTTTCATTTTCGAACGCGCCTGCCATTGAACCCAACCTTGTTCTCTTATATCAAAATTGGCGCGATTAAATAGCCGGCTTATATGATCTGAAGGTGTCTTCAGTGAGCACCTTCAGGCTGAACCCAAGGCACATACTATAGTTCTTAGCGACCGTCGCTAAACCCACCGCTGTAGCGACCGTCACAAAGTAGCGCCCGAACCAGAATCGCTCTGAGCGATAGCGCCGCGCTACCAAGCGACCTTAGGCGCTAACTTAGCGCGGCTTTTACTTTTCTTTTACTTTTCTCACACGAGCTGGCAGCACTCCGAAATGCTGCCGGCTGCAGAGACAATATGGTTGTGTCGTGTTTACGATACCGGCACATTGGTTAAGCCGGTCATATCATGGGTGCTTATGTGACACACTCCGATTTTATTATTTTATTTCAGATTCCATGCCTTATTTAGTTATTAAATCAGCATACTGTCCTTGCCCCTATCTCTGAGATCTAGTGATTATTAAGAATTATAAAATGCCAAAAGTCTTAATTGCGTAACTCACAAGCCTCTCTATTTGGTAAACTAGTGCTGATTACCAATAGTTAAAATTGTCAGGTGCGTAGCACATGAATCTTTTAAGCAATAATTAAGAATGACCTATTTACAATTTATGGGAATGCTAACTATGATTGATCAGTACTTGCTCAAACTAGTTTCAGCACTTCAGGTTTGCGGTCCATCAGCTAGGCACTTAACAGTCAGGAATAACCTGGAGACTGTTAAGTCAAATTATTTACAATTTCAATACATTCTAGCTATTGGGAATCTCTCTTTTGCTAATCTGAATTATTGTTTGATTTAATGATTTACAATTATAATATGTAAACCAAGCAAAATGCTCATACACAGCCTAATTTAGTTGTATCTGAACTGTCAAGTTCATCGCTCGAGGAACGCTTCATCTAAAGAGCTAAAATGATGTAAATAAGCAATAATTACGAATTATATATCATTTAGGAATATAATAGCTATTGGTAATCAGTACTTCTTTAGCAAATATCATTATTTTAGATTGTGCGCTCCTTGAGCTATGCATTTGGCAGTCAAGATATGCCACAGTTAAAGTGCATATGAGGGTATAACTTATCTAATCTGCAATTTAAATGCATCCTAACTATTGGGAATCGGTAAAGAGGCGCTAATTATTACCAATAGCTATCAAACTTCTAACTTCCAACAGACTAAAGTTAAAATTTTAAATTATACTAGGCAAGCTGTAAATCTGATACTGTTTAACTTTGGAATATTGAATTTGTCAAGTGCAAGCTATATTACGTAGGGAATCTATATTCTCACATTCTGCTTAATTTCTTAGATCTCCCCCTATGTGCATGATTAAGTTATATATAAATACATTGTAACATTAAAATTACATTATAACATAAACATGCACAGAGGAGATGGTGCATATTTTAATATAAATGACACTCCACATTTTAATAAAATTATACTTATAAAGTTTTTAATTAAACCATTGATAAATAATTAGAAAATTTATTGTCTTTATTGTTAAGCATTAGCTAACAAAAAGACGTGAAATCCGTCCGAAAACATGAAAATGTAAAAAAATGTCCTAAGTAGCAACAGTTTGATTTCCCCACAAAATTAAAACCCCCCAAAACCATTAAAATGAAAAAAAACGCCAAGTAGTCCGTCCCCACTCCAACCCCCCAACCCACCAACCTCGTCAGTCATTTAAAAATGATCAGAAATAGAAATGGATATCATTAGTAAACGAAAGCCAAGTTATAATTCAGATATAACAAAATAACATACAAGAAAGCCAAGTTTTCATTCAAAGATACCTCGATTGAACTCGCATCACCAAATAACAATAAATTCACAATAAATTAGTGATTAACAATAATAATAAAAAACTTGGCGTGCGCGCGCAATAATAACTTTTATTATTGTTAATCGCTAATTTATTGTGAATTTATTGTTAATTGCTGATGCGAGTTAAATCGTGGTATCTGTGAATGAACACTTTACTTTCTTGTATGTTATTTATTATATCTGAATTATAACTTGGCTTTCGTTTACCAATGATATCCATTTGTATTTGTGATCATTTTTAAATGACTTTTACGAGGTTGGTGGGTTCGGGGGTTGGGGCAGGGGCGGATTACTTGGCGTTTTTTTTCATTTTAATGGTTTTGGGGGGATTTCAGTTCTTTTTATTAGTTAACCAGTAAAATAAAAATTGTAATAAGACCAACATCTAATGCCGCCCCTGACATTAATTTTGGTGTGACGGGTGGCGGCGGGGAGCTGTGAAAACATTCCAATCAGAGCGTTCAGCTGCATCGCGACCGCCTTGTTGATTGCGGCGACGGCGGCTCGACAAACCTAGCAACGACAAGATATAAATTCACGATCGCGTACGCGCTCGTCCTATTCCTGCTGCATTCTCAAGGGAGAGGACGAGGTAAGAAACACGGTCGCCTGGGAGAATTCGCGTAGCACCGGGGTCCAGGGATTAGGTCCTGGACGCCTCCTGGAATGGAGAGTACGGGAGGTACTCCTGGACGCCCTGAGGTGAGGAGAGGACGGCCATGAGGCCGGTCGCCAAACCAACTGGGAGAGTACAGGAGGCTGTACCCGGACGCCTATGCAACGACGTCTAGTAAAGATACCCTACGATGGGGAGAGTTCGGCTGGAAAAGCCGGACGCCCGATTGTAGGTGATGGGAGAGTTCGGCTGAGAAAGCCGGACGCCCGAAACTTGTATAAAAAGGTTGTTGCTAGGATTGTCTCTCGATGATTATAAATTTTGTCGAATCTAAAATACTTTTCGAGACAATCTTGCTATTCATCCCTGTATCACTCACCATGACCTCTCCTCAATAAAGTCCAATTTTGTTGTCCAGAATTCTGTTTCTATCGAATCCAACATTCTCAACCAATCCCCTCACAAAATATAATTTATTATTACCCATTTCACAAATTCAATACTTCAACAATGTGACGAATAAGAGGGGGATACAGCTTGTGTGTACAATGTAACATATGTATAAAGCGTTGGACTTAATTATGTGCAATTCAAGGCCATGCTTATCTATTGGCAATTTATATTTGTCCAACAAATTTGGAGTCCTTTGCTTAACACTAGAACTACCGAGGTTAAGACGAAGCTACCCATTGTAAAACCAGTCGTTTTGACTGGTCTGGTAGTTCTTGTGTTAAGTTATACATCCTCTCCTCATTCGCCACATGTGAAAAGAGTGGAACATGTCAATTATGTAGGCTAAGAACCACTTAAGCAATAGGTTTGAAATTTGATGAGCAGATACTGATTTTCCAGGAACAATATGCCCCTAAATTAATAATATTACGATTAGGCCCAACACTTAATAAGTTCTATTAATTCTCTTATTCGACACATCTGTAGTGTCAAATTTGACAAGGGCGTACCCAAGAACCACTTCAGTGAGACATTTCAAACTTGCCGAACAGATACATAACTCAAATACTACAAAACAAATATTTTTAAAAAAATTGTGACCGACTTCGAAAACTGACAAATATCAATACCTGACAGATATCCAATACCTGGACCATTTTTGCCATTCCAAAGGAAATAGTTTTCGATAGACAAAGGTCCAAGGTACATATGGAAATACATTTCAGATTCGGCGAGCGTTGCCTTCGATATTTTATTTAAAAGTCAAAAGTTTATGCAAGTTTCTTGCATTGAATAATTAATCTATGAACCATTCAAAAAATATAGTTAGATAGAGCGGCTTTTCCAAAGTAAAACAAACTGTGAATCATATAGATACGACCAGTAGTTTCCTGAGAAAATTTTTTCTCGCAATGGTCTATTTTCGCCGATGCGCGAGAACGTCGACTTTGGCGGTCCGTATTTCCCAACCAAAGACGAATCTGGGGAAACGATGAGGCGGGCCCGCCCCCTTATGTTATCTCAGGAACAACATACTGAATTTTCAGCAAAATCCCCGACATCACCAAAATCCAGCTTCTCAGTTGGCGTGGAATGACCCAACTACCTCTGCTCTTCACCTTGGGCTGGTCACTGACTATACCAGCGAAGCTTTTCTCGCAGCGTATCGACGCTTTACAGCAAGACGAGGCATATGTGCAACTCTCTGCAGTGACTGTGGAACCAACCTAACAAAAGGCGATTCGGACCTTCAAGTTCTTTTCTCATCAGCTTCCAACGAACTCGGAAAAATGGCTTTCCTCCTAGCCAGCGATGGTGCCCAATGGCTCTTTAGCCCACCTGCCGCCCCTCACTCTGGTGGGCTGTGGCCATTCTGTCAGCTCACCGAGGACCTTGATGACGTGAGTGTAGTCACCCCCGGCCACTTTTTAGTTGGAGGGTCGTTGGCTCTTGTTCCTGAGCCATCCACAAACCTAATTCCAGTGTCACGTCTATCACGCTGGCAGCTTGTTCGTCAGCTTTTAGAATCCTTTCGGACCAAGTAGTTAAAGGAATGTTTACAACACAATCAGACACTTCATAAATGGACTCAGGCAGCCTCAACCCTTAAAAAAAAATATATATATTTTAAAAAAAAATGTGACCGACTTCGAAAACACAAAGTTCCAGAGAGCTCAAAACTAAAAGAGCTGAAAAGTAAAAAATAAGCAACACAAAAAATGCTCTGAAAAGTAAAAAATAACTTCTTGTTGTCATGGATACAGAAATTTGCATCAAGCCTAAATATTCTGCAACTTTTCGGAGGCGGCGCAAATATAAGTAAAATATTACAAAAGTCACGAAATCCTCACAATCAAATCTGGAAATACCCGTGGTCTCTATGTACATATATATGTACAAATTGAAGGGGCGAAGTATACCCTATCGAATATGCAAATATTGTTAACATTAACTGGTCTGGTATTCGACAATTCCGAATAATTCCGACATCTCATAGGTGTAGGTTAATCTAGCAAATACGCATATACGTATAACAGACTGCAGCCAATAGAACTATCGTTACTCTCCTGTGTACCATTTTGTTTTCGTCAATCATTAAAGTCGTCCTGTGGTTAGACTCGTAAATATATAGGGATAGAGATAGATCGAAAGAGAGAGAGAGAGATTGAGAGGTGGGAGGAAGAGTACGAAAGCAAGAGTGAGAAAGCGCGGGTAAGACACACCAGTATTTGCCAGTAATATTTTACTTATATTTGCGCCGTCTCCGAAAAGTTGCAGAATATTTAGGCTTGATGCAAATTTCTGTATCCATGACAACAAGAAGTTATTTTTTACTTTTCAGAGCATTTTTTGTGTTGCTTATTTTTTACTTTTCAGCTCTTTTAGTTTTGAGCTCTCTGGAACTTTGTCAGTTTTCGAAGTCGGTCACATTTTTTTTTAAATATATTTTTTTATTTAATGCTTTTTAGTATAGGAAATCAATAAATTGATGGTTATTGGTCGATTTCATTTTGAATTTCATCGTTGCACTGGTGTAACAGTTATAGACGAAGAAATGTAGCCGAATTTGTTGAAGAAAGAAAAGCTTGTACATTCCGAAATTTATGCAAGAAGGTGTACCGCGAGAACTACCCTTATAAGTTACCAATCGATAATGGAAAGATCGGTGTTTATGCAATAACAGTTGTTAATGTTAAAGAATTTCGGACACATTTATATTGGGGCCAAAGTGCGAGCATCCTCTATAAGATATAAAAGGTTTCATCCCGATCAGTCCATTCATCGCAGAGATATCGCCGGACAAACGAAATTTTAGTAGATACTTATAAGCCACTAAAAATTCGAGTTTTAAGCAACAACAATGGTTAACGTTAAACATTTTGGGAAAAGTTTATATTGGGACCAAGCTGTGAGCATCCTCTATAAGATAGACAAGGTTTCATCAAGATCGGTCCATCCATCTCGGAAATATCGCCGGACAAACGAAATTTGTACTAGAAACGCGAAATCAGCGAAAAGTTCGGTTTTTATGCAATAAGAATGGTTAGCGTTAAACAATTTCGTAAAAATTTACAATGAGACCAAACTGTGAGCATCCTCTATAAAATAGGCAAAGTTTCATCCCGATCGGTCCACCCATCTCAGAGTTCTCGCCGGACAAACATTAAAAAAAAAAAAAAAAAAAAAAAAAATAGCGATCAAATTGAGTACCTCCTCCTTTCGAAGTCGGTAAAAAGGAGCCTTAGTCCTTGTTATTGATGAAAGATATCCACCATCTTAGTGGCCGCTGCGACGGATTGTAGAAGTTGATCTTGGTAACGATGGATATATTCGAGTTGTAACGGTTAAAAAAAAATATTTAAAAAAAAAATGTGACCGACTTCGAAAACTGACAAAGTTCCAGAGAGCTGAAAACTAAAAGAGCTGAAAAGTACAAAATAAGCAACACAAAAAATGCTCTGAAAAGTAAAAAATAACTTCTTGTTGTCATGGATACAGAAATTTGCATCAAGCCTAAATATCTTGCAACTTTTCGGAGGCGGCGCAAATATAAGTAAAATATTACTGGCAAATACTGGTGTGTCTTACCCGCGCTTATCCGTATTTTCTTTCTTACCCGTACTTTCTCACTCTTGCTTTCCTACTCTTCCTCCCGCCTCTCAATCTCTCTCTCTCTTTCGATCTATGTCTATCCCTATATATTTACCAGTCCAACCACAGGACGACTTTAATGATTGACGAAAACAAAATGGTACACAGGAGAGTAACGATAGTTTTATTGGCTGCAGTCTGTTATACGTATATGCGTATTTGCTAGATTAACCTACACCTATGAGATGTCGGAATTATTCGGAATTGTCGAATACCAGACTAGTTAATGTTAACAATATTAGCATATTCGATAGGGTATACTTCGCCCCTTCAATTTGTACATATATATGTACATAGAGACCACGAGTATTTCCAGATTTGAGTGTGAGGATTTCGTGACTTTTGTAATATTTTACTTATATTTGCGCCGCCTCCGAAAAGTTGCAAGATATTTAGGCTTGATGCAAATTTCTGTATCCATGACAACAAGAAGTTATTTTTTACTTTTCAGAGCATTTTTTGTGTTGCTTATTTTGTACTTTTCAGCTCTTTTAGTTTTCAGCTCTCTGGAACTTTGTCAGTTTTCGAAGTCGGTCACATTTTTTTTAAAATATATTTTTTTATTTAATGCTTTTTAGTATAGGAAATCAATAAATTGATGGTTCGCGGTCGATTTCATTTTGAACTTCATGGTTGCACTGGTGTAACAGTTATAGACGAAGAAATGTAGCCGAATTTGTTGAAGAAAGAAAAGCTTGTACATTCCGAAATTTATGCAAGAGGGTGTACCGCGAGAACTTCCCTTATGAGTTACTCAAAGTTTCATCCTTATCGCACAAGCGATCCCAAAGCTATCGCCGGACAATCGAAAGTTCGGTTTTTATGCAATAACAATTGTTAGCGTTAAACAATTTAGGGAGAATTTACATTGGGACCAAGCCGTGAGCATCCTCTATAAGATAGGCAAGGTTTCATCAAGATCGGTCCATCCATCTCGGAAATATCGCCGGACAAACGAAATTTGTAGTAGAAACGCGAAATCAGCGAAAAATTCGGTTTTTATGCAATAACAATGGTTAGCGTTAAACAATTTCGAAAAAATTTATAATGGGACCAAACTGTGAGCATCCTCTATAAGATAGGTACGGTTTCATCCCGATCGGTCCACCCATCTCAGAGTTCTCGCCGGACAAACATTAAAAAAAAAAAAAAAAAAAAATATATATAGCGGTCGAATTGAGTACCTCCTCCTTTTCGAAGTCGGTAAAAATCCAATTTTCTATCTTCAAGCGGCCCATCACCAAGATCAGTCTTCTCCCAATTGAGAATCATATTGTATAATTTTCGTTCAATAAATTTAACGAAGTCGGGCGGAAATGTTCAAACTAATTGCTAATTAAGCAAAATAATGGAAAGCCCGGTAATGCGACACCTCCTAAGTCCGAGGGCTAGACCCTTCCTGAGTGAGTTTTAAGTCGGAAAATCAGGACCGGTAGGGTGCAAGACTCCCTACCGAACCCAGCAAGACTCGCAGGTCAGTTTTTCCCTTATAAATAAAGAGCCGTACCTGACCCACTAGGACTTCAGTGTTCGATCAGAACGTACCTTCCTGAAGCATCTCATAACAGTTTAAGGTTATTACTCGTTCTCGTTGTCATTCCCTTGTTCGGAACTGACAACATCATTCCAGCTGGTCGATAACCATCAATTATCTCTTTTCAGAAACCTTATTCCACAGCTTGATTTAGTCCACCTATCTAGTAATTTCAGCAACCTAAGATACCCCCCCCCCCCCCCCAACAAAATTCAATATTTAAAATTTAAATGTAGCAACTATTGTTATACTTAAAATTTACAACGAGATCATTTGCAAACAAGTATGTACATATACGAGAGCTGAGATGGAACATGATCAATCCGTTTGTAAACTTCCGTATCGTTTGTGATGGAAGTCCAAACCATCTGCCGCTACAACGATGCTTCTGCTGCTTGCTGCCTGCTGACGGTGCCGGCATACCGACGCTTGGTCACCCGGCTAGATTGCTTTAAAAAAATATTTATAAGCTTTTGAATGGTTCTAACCGCAATAACATGTATAATTTGTATCAACTAACATTTCCTTAGTAAAACATTACTGTATAATCTCGTGAGTTATGCTGAATGAAGGAATTCAAGCTGCAACATAGGGACAGTAGTCAGATCTAGATCGGCTCAAAAGGGAAACGCCAATGCAGCTTGACACGCGTGCTTGACGAATTTCTATCCACCAATCACAATTCGCTGAACGAATGTGAATTCGGATGAGCGGTGAACCAATCAGCACGCGCCAGCTGGGGTTCCGGGCTTTTGACAGAATCCAACGTGTATAAAACTACGCGTACGGTAAACTGCGGTAAACCAATGTGTAGCAGTAGGAGATTTATCGAAATAATAAGTGCGTGAGTGAATATTGTAAGTGCGGGTGTACCAGAAATATCGCGGGGAATTTTTATTTGATTCTTCTCTTAGCTTCTCAATTAGAAAGGTATTAAACCTTCCCACAATTCTAATTATAACCTTTGGATTTCGAAAATTGTTCCTTTCGATAACGCAGGATATTATACACAATAATTCACCTCCTACAGCTGTTTTTAATAAAGTCCATCCAATATATCTATCCAATATAATTCTTTTGATACGGTTTAGGGTATTTGGAACTGAGTAGTATCCTGTTGTTCAAAAGTTAATGATAGTTAATGTTAGTTGTTGATTTTTCAATTGTATTCTAAAGTGGGATGTCTCTCTTAACGAGTCATGATTTCTCTACCTTATATGATTTACTACCATCAACAAATACAGTAGCATTTAATCTCTGCGTGTCTATATCCTTTGCAGTAAAACACCGAGATGAATGATTCAGTACTCTTAACTTTATTTATTACCATTGGTATAGTAACTGTTGTTACATCTTTAAGGAATGATGATTGTGAAGGTAATTTAATATTTCCCACATATATGATGGTCATAGTTTATTTCAATCATTTCTGTGGTTAAATCTAATTGTTTTTAACAGTATGCATATCCACTGTGGACAAATTTGTAAACACATTGTCAGATGACGTTAAAAAGGATCATAAGAAGATAGAAACAGCATTCAAGGATTTTTGCAGAGGCACTAAGTCAAAAGAAAATAGATTTGTAAGAAGCACACCTTGTTATTTGATATTATTACATAAAATGCATTGTAACAAACATTATAATAAAGGAATACTATTAAATGTTAATAGAAATAATGTGTGTTTCAGTGTTATTACCTAGGTGGCTTGGAGGAATCCGCAACAGGAATCTTGGGAGAACTTAGTAAACCAATCTCTTGGTCTATGCCTGCAACTAAAATTTGTGAAAAGCTGAAGAAGAAAGATGCTCAAATATGTGATTTGCGTTTCGGTACGTGTTGCTTTTTTAACGCATTTGTACTACTTGTCCTCCTAAGCTTTGTAGTACTACTTTGCGTACCATCAACAATAACTTTTCTTTACAGAGAAGCAAATAGATTTGGATACTGTTGACTTGAAGAAGCTCAAAGTACGTGAATTAAAGAAAATTTTGAGTGACTGGGATGAAACGTGTGATGGGTGCATCGAAAAGACAGACTTTATTAAAAGAATTGAAGAACTTAAACCACAACACTCTCGTAGCTCAAAGTCAGAGCTCTGAGGAGTATCTAGTAAATTAGGTAAATTATTATGTTAGTATGGCTGACTACCATTCATTTTAATTCATGCATCAATGTGGAGCGTTTAATATAAGAATTTTTATGTCTCTTAATATTTTGAATACATTGGTTTAATAAAGTTGTTAACATCTGGTACGATTTTTAAGGATTTACATCCTATGAGATTTTCTACTTTCATTGATATTAACAATAGTAGGTTTATTTTTAATTGTTCGAATTTATTGCATAAAGGTCCGAAGCAAGGTGAGAAACTAATTGAAAGAATTGTTAACGATAACAAAAAGGATACATTCTTATTCTATGTACGGTTACTTTATTCGTGCGAAGCAAACCATAGGAATGATAAATCATAAATACACTTTATGCAAGCATACTAAATAAAAGAATGTCTTTTACTAAAAGGTGCTCCATTTGTACAATATTGAAACGAGATATAAACTGTTGGATATAATTTCATAGCAATTATTTTCAGAGTGTACCTTTTATTGCTCTTCCTCAAATATTCCAGTGTGGTAAAATATGTTGGTATACTATGTTGGGTGTTGTTCATAACACAATCTACAATGTCATGCAAAGAATCATGTGCAAATTGTAACTTATTAATAGTGTATTCTATTTGTACTTTATTGGTATTTATATTAATTCATTATGCTATTTGATAGTAGATTAAATTTACTGTAAGATACGTGACTTTGCACTGTAATATTCAACATGAAAGTGTTCTACCTTTTCTATAAGTTTCATGGTGATGTGTCATTAACGATATGTATTTAGTTTTATATTGCTTTGCAATATCTACATGATGGGTCAACAAATTTCGTTGTGTACAAATACAATGATCGAGTGTAGACTTTCAACTTCGTATAAGAGAAAAACTTCATACAATCAATTTTGCTTGTATAGTCAATAGGTTATCAAACTTACAAGTAACCGATTGGACGAGTGACGGAATAGGCTCGCAGTTAGTCAAGTATAGAACAGAATGATGTATTAGAGCGGCAAACAGTTTTCACTTTATATTTCTTCTGCAAATTATTGAGTACTGCAAGTATTGTTGCAACGAGTGTCTACAAGTTTTTACAATAGTTATCGATAATATCATGTGTATTTACCTCAACTATCCGTTGCATACGGGAAGATCACTCCACTGTCCATCGGCTTTACATGTAATCAAACTTCGCTTCCTACCGTCAGGGCAAATATAGGTGAGCTGATCTTGATACAAATATGACCGACCGTAAATGGTTACACCCGTTGGGAGCTTCGGCTTATTGCATGATAATTCTGTGACACCAAACATATAGAAATGATGCTTTAAAAAGACTCTTTACTATATCTGCATAAACATTGACAAAGTTTACTGTATAAGCATCTCGTCATTTTTCTCGGAATTTCAATACCTACTCGAACATTTGCCATATATTTTAGACCATTTGCCGTTTGCAAGGCATCTTGCATTTGCCTGTCCAAATAATACGTATCCAGGAACACATTGATAAGTAACCATATTCCCATATGAGAAACTCTTTGTCGCGGTATCATTTTCTTTTAATACCGAATTCGCAAGAAGGGGCGGCTTACTGCATTCTACAGCTATAACATGTGATATAATTGTATAGTTCCAACTTTAACGATAAGAGAACTAGAATTATTTCTTTCTTTTCTCTTCTCTACTAATATAAAGAGCAACGTTTATTTGCCTGTCTTGTGTGTGCGCAATAAACTCGAAAACAATTAAACCAATTTCAATGCGATTTTCTCCCCTATATAGAGTCATGATCCAGGCATACTATTGGTTATAAAATATTCAAAAATTGATTACTTATTTGGGGTATTCCAAGAGTAAGTTCAAAATTTCAAAAGGAATGGGAGGTCGAGCTATTATCTATTAGAAGATTTTTACGGTATAGATAGTTGCAACAACCTGTTCTTCTTTCAATTAAGTTATAGTTAAGGTGCACACGAAATATCACCCGAGTGCAGCCGGTTAGTGCAGCTAGTACTAAATACAGCGTTCTTTACTTACGCCTACAAGTCGGCGCGAATGACCAGGTACCATTGCTGAGACAAACAGATTTCTCACTACCTTGCAGAAGATAGCCCTGTCGACATTTAAATATTACTGTCTTGTTAGTATTATTTGGATATAAATCAGTTCCACTATCGCCCACAATGTATCCATATTGAGGTACCTAGTGGAATATTATTAGTTTGTACTTATATTGCAGAGTGAAAGTTTCCCGGCAAAAACCGTGGTTACATTTAAATTTAAAATACACTCAGTGTGCGGTACATGTACCTTCGGTGAATCACACGTTAATTCTTCACATACGCCACTGCTTGCATTGTTTAACAAGCTCTCAAGTTGAAAGTTACTTATTAGTGAATTTAATGGCTCCCAAATTCCGTTCTTACCGCACATCCAAGTTAGATTAAAGAATGTTTGATTAAGACCTAAACCTTCCAAATTCAATTTTGCATCATTGTTACACGTTAGAGATATGTAATTGTTATAAGCAGTTCCTTCGATGAAGAATTTTATATTCCCATTTGTGCTACTATAATTCCTAATATTTCTCCAGATTACGTTATGAGTTTCCAGCAGACTTTTTGTATTGTTTTCTGTACTATTATTGGTAACAGAATTTAAGTATTTAAATATTGGGTGGTTCATAATAGGGCAATTGAGCTGTTTACAAAAAGATGACGGGGACCATTCTTCTTCCTCCATGCATATACTAATGTCACTCCCCATCAATTCAAATCCTACTTGGCAGATTCTCTTAATTCTTGTTCCAACTCTCAGTATGTTCAGATCATCGCTGGTAATGCCGATTTTTTCCGTTACGAATTCTGAGAGCGTACGACTAGCTAAAGTTCGTTGCAATTCGATGCTACGATTGTCCTTAGTTATTAAAAATACTTTCTCATTTGCAGTAATATTTGGCCAGGGACATTGCAACGAAACACAATTAGGTACAGAACCATGCCAAAGTCCGTTGCTTGTACATTGTAGCTTAAATTCTGTCGTTAAATTGTGATGATCAAGAAACTTATAGCCTTCATAACAAGAATATCCAATAATATCACCAAACTTATAACTTTCTCGTAAAGTAATGTTGGCTGCACTGTTCGGGGTTGTTGCAACACTTTTATCAATTTGCTCGTTCGAGCTCACAAGTCTTATGCGACTGTGTTTAATTCTAGAAAGAGACACAAAAATAAAGTTCTGTGCATTAAAATTAATTAATAATAAGAATACAATGCCTTATATAAATATGATTTACTTTCTTGGGCTCGGACACCCATTCAGTATACAGAAAGGTCTTTCATTGTCCCAAACACCTGAGTTTAAGCAAGTTAAATACTTTTCACCTTCAAGCCGAAAGCCAGGATTACACCTGAATTCCAGTTGTTGTCCGACCTAAATAATGCAAACTTTAATAAAATATCATTCCATATACTAGCGGTGTATCTGTAAATGGATTCTGGTAAAAGTGGTTACTAGCTAATTGCAAAAGAATTTAAAAAAAATCTGAACCGACTTCGAAAATATATAGAACAAGAAAATGCGCTTAAAAAAGTACATAACTATTTCTATTGCAGAGAATTCATTTAAAAATTGTGACTCCGCAAATATAAATTCGGGTATTTTGCAATAACATTGAGTTGAGTTAATCAAGTTCGTAATTTTTTTAAATTGCACCACCCGTGGGAACTCCTTCTAGAGAATAAAGAAGGATGCAATCCGATTGCTCCATTCGTCACAAAGTTATCACTGGACAAACGTAACTGGGGTCGGAGAAAACTTGATTTTAATGCAATACCAATAGTTAATGTTAAACAAATTTTGGATAATGCGACGATTCGGGAGTCTTCCTGTACGTATAGATGTACATACAATATACAAATCATTTTGCTATCCCTCTATCCCATAGGCGCGGTCGGTAATACCTGATTCAAAGGCAACTGACTCACCCTGTACATTAGAAAAATATATACGTATACAACCCAGATTAAGAACATCTTACTGTTCGAAGTCGGTTAAAACGTTGTAACTGGAAACTGATAGTCACCTTTGGACTCATAAATATACACACATATACATGATCATAAATGCCGATACAATGTATTAGTACATACTTGTAAAATAGATATGTCATCTCTTTCGTTTTCTTCTAAAATATATTCAATATCTCCGTTTTCTGGTGCCAAAAGATTTTTACACGTACGACCTGTCATAAAAGGATATAGTGTAGCACGTGGGCTTTAATATTAAGCTCTAACTTTATCAAATTTGTGCCAAATATATTTTTCAACGTGATAGAGTTATAACATTAACCTATGCAAATTGGTGGCCGGCCGCTCCATTTCCCATTAGAATTACAAATGCGATGAGGATTACCACGAAGTTCGTAACCTCCTGTGCAGACATAGTGGATTTGATCGCCAAAAGAGTACGATTTTCCTTGAATACGACCCCTGGGAAAATGACCCGGAAAGACACAGGACTTTCCTGTAATGGACCGGCAGCGTCATGCGATCAGATTTATTGATTTTAACGGGAAAAGACACGGAACAGATGTACTTACGTATACAGTTTGGCGAATAATTGCCTTCCCACTGACCTTGTTTAAGGCAGTTAAGTTCTAGAGACTCATACTCTCTCCCACGAAAACGGATTGTGTAACCGGTATCGCAGTAATATGTAACTTTTTGGTAATCATCCGTTATGTTAATACCACCCTTAAAAGGTGTTGCTGGTAGAGGACAGCCACGACAAAATGTAGTATTCGATACCTTAAATTCGAGAAAGAACGTCTACGAGTGTCAACATTTGTAACTAATTGCCAGAAATGGATACCAAATTTAATTACCGTCACATCACCCTGTATATACTTTCGTAGTTGCGCCCAAGTAATAACGTTCCCATAGTATGGTTTACAAGTGTTTTGTAAGTACTTAACTTCTTTGTGCTCTAGAATTCTATCCCATATATCCAGGTAACACAACTTTCCCAAAAAGGATTCCGATTCTGAAAAGCCGCCGCCCATTCGATCTTGATCCTGTCCAATAACCAGAGATCCATTACCTAAAGTAAATAACAGATGCAATTAATTTCTTCTACATTCTCGAATTTAGAGATCTTCTAAACTCATGCTTAAATTTCTCCACCTGGTATCACTGAAGTCTGTGCTAACTTAGCACCTCCATCTCGCCGAACTCCATCTACATATATATTCCATACACCGTCTTTGCTTTTCCATGTAACACAAAGGAAATGCCATTTGCCGTCGTTTACTTTAACGTCGGTTACAACTTTCTCTCCATTAACATATAACACAAATCTGCAAGTGGATTTTATTAGCTTAATTAGGGCTTCATAGGCTAGTTCGTAAAAAACAATTCTCCAAAAGAAGTCACCCGTTGTAATCGGTTATCGCGAGCGTGTTATCGTGGTAGCGAGTTGCATATGATAGGAGTGTGCCATAATTAAATACATCCTTCGACTGCAGCCATAAACAAACTGTGACCTGCAACACTTGTTCCTTAGTAGACTAATAAAATCGGGGTTGTTATTAACGCGACGCGGCACCAACGTAAATGTGTTGTAAGAGCTTTCCTAATCACAATAACGCTTGTTGACTAGGTCGATCTAATATATACCTCTAACAGATCATCCTTTGGTCCCCTCGTCATAACATAGTCGGTAGTTCCAGATCTGGAGAACTGCATTATATAATCAGCAAGTAATTCTGCAATTAAATATTATGACTTCATAGAGCAACGAGCATTTTTACAAATATTGTCATTGAAGAATGCTTATTTTTCCTAAAAGCGGTACACGAATAATGAACTTAAATATCGAACTTTCCAGTCTCACAACTGCGTCCTGTGTATGGAATATTGCAAGTGCATGTGTAATCCTCAGCCCCATTTATACAAATTCCGTTGTTTAAGCACGGGAAACTCTGGCAGTAATTAACTTTTATGGCGCAGTCGGCACCGCTATACCCCTCAGGACACTCGCACCTAGCGAATGCTAATTTTAGATTCTCAAACTATGGAACTAACTGTATTGCTGTAAATTTTGTGGTATTTAATTACCTGTAACTTTGTCGCGTAGTATTTTCTTCTGCGAGATTTACACAAATGGAATTATTATGACAAGGTAGCCAATCGCAGGGTACCAAACTGCAATGACGTCCCAAGAAGCCAGGCTTACACAAGCAATGCCAGGTCTCGTTGAGTATGCGACACGTTGATCCTTCCTCGCAAGGTGAAGGTTCACAGTAGTTTAACGAAATCTGGCAAAACTCTCCTATTACCGACATTCCATCGTTAACTTAACTTTTTCTTAGTCCAAGGTTAATGTTGTTATGTTTCAATTGATGTACAACGCACCGATAAACCCGTCTTCGCACTCGCAAATATAGTCGTTTTCGGTACTTACACACTTCCCACCATTTTGACAAGGATTAACCGAACATTCGTCGATGTATGCCTAAAAGAAGCATTTTTGCCGTATGAACATTTCTTCAGGGTCTGTATTTGTACCTTTATACTACCTCGCAATTTGCCCCTCTGTAGCCGTTCTTACATGAACAACTGTATAGGACGCTGCTGTTTGAAAATCCCATAGTACATTCTCCCTCGTTCAAACAGGGGAACGAAGCACATGCATTTTGATACATTTCGCACTTAGCCCCTAAAACAATGGAATCTTATAGAGTTTTTAAAATAAAGAAAGTTGACATTTGCCTAAAATGTATGCTTAGTGAGACCGACCGACGTAACCGGAAGGACAATCGCAGTTGAAACTATCATCTTCTGCTACACATTGTCCACCGTTTAGGCATGGTTCTGATTGGCATATGCTACTTTCATTCAGATAAAGACATTCATTTATATTACTGGCCCCGCGATACTTGGTGCTTGTGTTTAATGGACAAGCCAGGCAGTGAGTTTGACCAAACTTCGTCTGGTAAAAGCCGAAATCACATGTCAAACAGGGTTCCAAAGCATATTCTTGATAGCGTTTTCGTCGAGAATAATGCCCTGGTCGACACAACGCTAGACACATAAATTCTTATCATTTAAAGTTTTACGCATTATATCAGCTACCGTTTATATTATTCTGAACTGTTATTTTAACTGTTTCTATATTTGCATATAAGCTTACGTATGCAATCGTGCAAAAATTTGCTACGCATTCTTCTTGTCGCCGTTTGTGGCGGACACAATTTGCATTGCATTAATCCGGTTATATCCTGGTATTGATCATAGGGGCATGGTTGGCAACGTTTTATCGATGCGTTATAAAATGTACCCATTGGACATTTTACTGGAAAAAATATTTTGTTTGCAAAACATTTTCGTTACTAGTGAATCAGGTCTTATGGAACACTTCTTAAGGTGGAAGCTATTTAGTTATCTCACCACAACTGTGTTTCCTAAGAACACTACCCTGATCGCACAGCTCTCGGGGGTCTTTCAAGATAAGATGCAAGTTTAAAGCGAGTTCTGCGACTTTTTGATTTGTCCTGTTATTTAGTAAATTTATTGCCCCTGAATTAGTCATGGCGTCAAATTTCTTCCTTAACTTCTCCAGGCCTACCTTTGGATTGTCATAATTGTCACTTATTATCCGACCTAAACTAAGCGATAACGAATTAGATGAGATAATCAATGGGGAAACTTAAATTGGCGAGACTCCACAGACTGACCTATAAATTTAAATTTAATTTCAATTTTTTCCTTTCTCTTTCTGAATTTTATACTTTCGTTGGTCTTGTTATTCACAGGTTTTACGCTGCGCTTTACTCTATTTGTATAGCCGCTTGGATTTACATTTGTGTTAAAATAATTACTGTAAATGCGATCGGATGTCTCCTTCCGCTTTCTCACGCTATTAGAATAGATTATTTCTTGCTCGAAAGGATCGCTCTTGCATTCAGGATCAAAACTGATAAGATTACAATCAATATCATTTCCACATATGTCGAGCAATTTAGATCTTAAATCTTCAGTAATGAAGTCACTTAGCTGCAAGCATATTTCGTGAAAAGTTTTACGGAGCTCATTGTATGCTATACATTTAATCAAAATTGCGTATATGATGTATAATCGACCTACTTCACGCAGTGTTGTATGATTACTACAAATATCTGTGGCATTGCTCTCAAGAACTAGATCTCCTTCTTGATACACTTCCTTCGGTATATAAGACTCTAAAATAACATTATAAAAGAAATGAGACCATTATTTGAAAAAGTACATATGCAATTCTCTACGAACGGAACTCCAATCATTTTATGCTGTGGTAAATATAATGTGTATAATTCTTCTACTTGACCGTTTTCGCATGCAATTCCTTTTTGATACTCTCATTCTTCTGCACATTTGTTTTCAGCCAGTCAAATAGTTTCTTTTTCTACAATGTTCTACTATATAAGCAAGGTATAAGTTATTCATTTCCCACATACTCTCCTTATGTGTCCTACGTGTAGGTGGAGCAGAGCCCGGCCTGTTTTTATCAAAGTACAAGTCTGTGCCAAATTATTTTAAATGCAAATTTAAATAAATGAAACGGGGATGAAAACCGTGTAGCTCGTGCGGTTTTGCGAGACGATGAAATCAAAATAAAAATGTAACTGCAGGAAACATGATAAACGATCCACGATGGTCTAATGATATTACATTTAAAAGCCATTAATGAATTCATTATTTGGTAATATAGAAAGTAACTGATTGTGTAGCGCGTTATGTATATACAAGAAATATGTCAAATGTGTGTAGAAGAAATTGAGTTGAATTCTATTCTACTCATTGTTAAAATTATGATAAACTGTATGATTCACCAGAGCAATCAGGCACGTTATTGTCATCTCTCCAGACAGGTATGGTTTTGTTACATATCAGAACTAAATCTCTGTTTTCCGTGCTGATGTTATATGTTGATCCAGCGATGCTGTAACCTTCTTCACAAGAAAAGGCACATTCTTTTCCATGCTCTGTTGGCAAACAGGATGAGTATCCTTTCCATGGCGCAGGGATATCCTCGCATATACCTAGAAGCCACCCCAAAAGTACGTGTAATTGTTTCATCTTATTTTCGCGTTTAGGAATAAACTCTGGTACCTATCGATACCTTTTACAGTAATGTTAAGTATACATATCGCTGTATTGTTGTATTTGTCTATTGCTGTATAAACTACCGTTGATTCACCTACTGGAAACGAACACTCCCCGGGGTGATGGGTCTGTTCGACAAGTACAGGAGCCTTGGAATTATCATAGAAACCTGGCTCGTCCCACGTCACATTCAAAGCAGCATATTCTGCGTGTGGATACATTATTGGGGGATTCAAGCAATTTTCAATCATAGGTGGTTCTTTATCTGCAAATTTTTATATTGGAATAAAAAACAATTAAGCGATTATTCCTACAATCGTACATGGTATTTATATTTAACGTATTATGTTATCGTCTACTATACATTCTAAAATTAACGAAGTCATCAAATGGAAGGCACAGTAAAAGAGTGCGCCTACAAACATAGTGCAAGGTTGCCTAAATCGCACTGCAATATAAAATAATAATTTTAGTAGTAATTTTGTTGGTACAGAAGAATGAAATACATCATTCCTATTTGTAGGGGTAACACATTGCATAGATTGATATTTTCAATCGAAGAATTAAGCCCACTGGTACAAATAAGGAGATATTTTAACAAAGGAAAAACGGGAAACTGGTAAAAATGGTTTTGACTGTTTGATTAGGAATAATAGCTATTTTTACCGACTTCGAAAAGGAGGAGGTACTCAATTCGACCGCTATATTTTTTTTTTTTGTAATGTTTGTCCGGCGAGAACTCTAAGATGGATGGACCGATCGGGATGAAACCTTGCCAATCTTATAGAGGATGCTCACAGCTTGGTCCCAATATAAATTTTTCCGAAATTCTTTAACATTAACAACTGTTATTGTATAAACACCGAACTTTCGATTGTCCGGCGATAGCTTTGGGACCGCTTATTCGATAGGGATGAAACTTTGAGTAACTTATAAGGGAAGTTCTCGCGGTACACCCTCTTACATAAATTTCGGAATGTACAAGCTTTTCTTTCTTCAACAAATTCGGTTACATTTCTTCGTCTGTAACTGGTACACCACTGTAACGATGAAATTCAAAATGAAATCGACCGCGAACCATCGTTTTATTGATTTCCTATACTAAAAAGCATTAAATAAAAAAAATATTTAAAAAAAATGTGACCGACCTTGAAAACTGACAAAGTTCCAGAGAGCTGAATACGAAAAAACAAGCCGCACAAAAAATGCTCTGAAAAGTAAAAAATAATTTGTTGTTTCCATGGATACATATTTGCAGTCATAATATGCGATTTTGGCAACTTTCCCCCATTAAGCCTAAAGATACTGCAACTTTTCGGAGGCGGCCGCCACATTTTTTGTGCGGCTTGTTTTTTCGTATTCAGCTCTTTTAGTTTTCAGCTCTCTGGAACTTTGTCAGTTTTCGAAGTCGGTCACATTTTTTTTAAATATTTTTTTGGGGGGTAATTTCTTAGCCTATTAAACTAGAAACGCGAGTGGTAGCATCTGTAAATTGTTCGGGAGGGGATGCGATTTAGGGACTGCGATTATACATAAAATATATCTCTCTACATAGGGGTCATTCCGCGTGAACTTTCGAGGTTTATTTACACAAGTTCGATGATTTTGATAAAATTGTCTGGATCTACATATAGTTCATAAAGAGTCGATAAATGCATAAATCAGTTGCTCGCTAACTCATTGTTTTTGGAGTTACACGTATTCAAAGTTTTGGGCCAATTTTTTTTCAATAATTTGTATCTCGGTAAATATTACAGATAGCCACATCGGTCAAACATATTGTGTTTTAGCAGGTATGCTGTAAGGAACTGAACAGGTATGGCTATTTTGAATGTACGTACCCCGAGTGCCGAGTCTAACATCCACGCGACAGCCAAGACCGGCGCGCATCACCGGTAGATTGACCAGGCGCGCCCGGCAATACAAATTTATAACTCGGTCCCTAAGACGCTATTTTAGTTTAAGAATAGTCTATAAGAAAAATTGGTGTTCTCCTAAAAAGCTTGGCCAGCCACCAAGCACTAAAAATTTTCCAAAAAAATATTGTACACAACACAATTTGCTACCTCAACTAGTCATAAAATCCAACGGTTGAAACTTTGACTTAGTTAGAAAACATGTAGAAAAAAGTAATGTATGCTCTTTATACATCTATTCACCCAAAATAAAACACGGCAAATAAAAAAACAACTCGGTTCCTAAGTCGTGTTCCCGGAAGACCTTGAATGGCGTTTGCAAGAGACTTACAGCAACGGTTAGCAATTTTTTAATCAAAATGGATGATCCCCTTTGGAAATAGCAAACATTTGTTATAAACTTTTATCATTAACAATTGCTCCAAACAAGTATTTGTCAATGGAGTATTTTCCTATCAAACTTAAATTCCTTTCCTTCATTTTGGCGTTTGACTGATGTGGCTATCTGTAATATTTTCCGAGATATAAATTATTGAAAAAAATTGACCCAAAACTTTGAGTGCATGTATCTCAAAAAAATTGAGTTAGCGAGCAACTGATTTCTGCATCTGAATCGGCTCTTTGCGAATTATAGATACAGAAAATTTTACCAAAATCATCGAACATGTGTGAATAAACCTCGACAGTTGACGCGGATTTACCCATTAGGTAGAACGATACAGTTAGTTGAAATCGTACCGATGCGAATTCGGCAACGCCAGTGAGGTATGATTTAACAAACTAGGCAATGTTATAATTTTTCATTTGTTAATCTAGAAGCGTGAGTGGAAAAAAATGTAAGTTGTGAATATAAACCTGACTGCACTGTAGTTATTACCGATTTTTGCAAACATTATTATTTGTCTTATCTTCTCTGCAATTCGATTATAAAATGTGTCAGAAAATAGGAACGGTTTAACGACGTCTCTGTAAACGTTAATAATAACTCTGGTTTCTGCGGCAAATGTTTAGAGACAATTCAAACATCATTTCTATACTCTAAAGAATAAAAAACCAGATGGCGATACGTGTGAATTTTTAAGAAGGGGGGTGCGCTTTTGACAACCTCACCCTACAATTTTGCGGGTTCCCATCAAGTTCTACATAAAGTGTTAATGATAAGACTACAAATGAAACTACGTGAAGATTGGAACCATGAGTGGACCACACACTCCCTATTAAAACTTTACATGTTCAGGAAGAACATTGCCAATAATAATTATACCACTGGGAAAGCAGAAAAGAAGGGTAATTTTAACCTTTAAAAGGCTTTGAATTGGGCGCACAAGAATAACTCATGAAATAACTATAAATACTGCAATTTGTAACTAACAATAGCAGACATATTATCTGAATGTATACTCTCTGCGAACTGAGGCAAAAATTGAACATATCGGACGACATACAAAAAAGCCTCAATAACGCGAGATTGTTAACCAGCGCATTGAACTGCATAAAGGCATTGAACATTGTCATTAATATTCAATCCTATAACCATAGTCATAGTCTTCGACAACTTGTTAATTACCAAAGTAATACCATAATAATGGTATAAACAAATGTACACATCATGGTCACTAAAAAATCCGGAATTGATGTGACATTTATAAATAAACCAATTCCAAAACAAATCTTGCGAGTCCTGTGGACAGTTAAGGGAGCGACTAATATCGCAATTAATGAAACATGCTGCAAATAATACACGAAAAATCGGCTAAAAATTGGGTGAATTATAAATATTATTCCTTAACTGGCAAATTCTCTACACTGCTACTTGTCGTCGGTTCGCAGCGTCCTTAAGGCAATGTAAATAAAAAACTAAGGCGGAACTTACCTAGAACTCTTATTTTGAATTTACATCTAGCTCGATTGCCACTTGAATCCTGTGCTACGTAGATGACAGTGCGAGTGCCTATTTTAACTCTCCACGGAAGTACTACGTGAGGTTTCGTCCACAATGTGGGAGACTTGTCCACGTTATCGGTTACATTTGGCGTAACCCAATTGACATAAGCATAATTCTCACTGGGAATATTCTCGACAGTTATATCCGTAGGGCAAGTCAACGAAGGTGGAAGTTTGTCTGAAAAAAGTGAAGAGAGTGTTGTTAGCCAAAGAAGCACTCAGAAATGAATGCAAATTTTGTAGATAGTGTGAGCCTCGTTAATCTGGCGTACAACGCATTTAGAAGCAAAGCTTCTTCTTCTTATGATCAAGACAATTATCAGGTCGCTGAAAGAGTTGTCTTGGAATATTCTTTCAAAGTCAGATGCTGTGTATTTACCAGGCGTCTAACATGTGAAGGCAGAGAGGATGATAGGAGAAAGAGAGTCTGCCGAAGACGAGAGCTGCACAGTCGGAAACGATACAATTCTAGCAATATTTCCTTATTTCTCCAACTCACCGAGATGATTCTCTCTACGGACTGACTATACCTTATAACACGTAGAAAAATCAATTGTGCAACCTGATGTGCGTACAACTCCTTTGGGAAACTTCCGATGGCTAAGGTACTTATGCACCTTTTTGGGTTAAGAACAGACTGTCTATTAAATTTCGAACCTTAACTGTTTAGGAAGTATAACGCCTTGCGAAAATATCGCATACCGAAGCGCAAACCAACACTTTGTCAAATGAGGAAATCACATTCTTGTTGCGTGTAATGACGTTGCTATGAGCCGAGAGATTGAATAGTCAATATGACTAAAGTAATAATTCTGACACAACTTTCTGCATATAAGAGATTAATGCTTCTGTAGTTCTGAGCAATAAAAGTCCTCATTGGAAGAATACCAAAGAACGTTCTGTTCCCAATTGTTGTTGAATATTTCGAAATTATCCATATTAGAAGTTTGTGTACACTATCATTGATATGTACATATATGAGTAACACGCAGCAACTTTTGTCGCTGGCGATAGAAACATCAAGGAATTTTAAAAAAAACTCTCGTAAGTACCGGACATTTCAGGAAATATGAAATGTCAAGAAAAAGGTCTTATTATTTTTCGAGTGTCCCCACAGGGGGTATCGTAGGCCGAAAGGCCTGGAAACAGGCTGATTCCTACAGGTGCTATGGTGGGTCACGTTACCACGGGGTAGCCGAGTGTGGTGGTATACCAGTCAGCCTGGCTGTAGGGCTTTAAATGGAAGCGGTTCACGCCGCGAACGGTTTCACCAGTCGACCGCGAAAACTGGTACCACGGGGTCGCGGCCCCTGGGTCTCGGATCGAGCCCGACATAGGTAGGACCATCGTGGTGGCAGAGATTAACTCCGTATGCTGAGATAGGGACCTGGCTTGCTGGGTCCCGGCGTGTGAGTTGTGTACCACCAACTCGGGTGCCAGTCTTCCTCAGCTGGTAGAGCGTGGATAGTCGCTCGACGAAGCGTATGAGCCTGCACTCATCGCTTCTCCTGTTATAAGCGCAAACCTCGGTACAGGCAAGCCGGCCTTCGGGCTTTGAGCGCTTGAATACATTCTATGTGCTTCGGGTGCCAGTACTTATGAATCTATGATTGTGTGTACCGTGGCAATTTCGGTAAATTGATTATGTATTTTCATACTAACCAACACATCGATTGACGTTGTGCCGTTGGGTCCAAACACCATTGCGACCACCGCACAATCGAATTCTCGGTCCCTCCAGCTCAAAGCCTATCTGACATGTCATGGTACATTTGGTCGAAAAGGGTACTTTTTCTGGTCCTAAACACACATCCGGCTTCACTTCTCCATTGGCGACTTTTTTCAACGGCTCGCACTTTATTGCTGTTCATAACACAATGAGAATGTAAGGCGTTAAAGTTCTTGAATAAAATAGGTGTGTGAGGAACACTAATTACGTTCTTATGTACAGAAGAGAAGGGAGGATAATTCCCTCCATGTCTCACAGCCAGTTTAGCAAAACACATAAGCAGAAGGCAAGCAATTAATTCGGGACCAATTTTGAATGAAGGCATAATTAAAATTTGCTATATAATTTCAGGAAAATGACCACAGTAATGAATAAACTACCCCCATATGTTAACAAATTATTAACAGTTGTTACTATTTAACAATATTGGCATTCCTTATGCGATACTATTTCTGGCATGTATTTTGATAAAGAATTATAGATTTTTCAAAATTTTTCATACATATGGTGCCAACTCATGATGAATGAAATAAAATGTGGTATGTGATAAAATCTGGAACAGAGCTCAGTATTCAAAATGTTACCATCTACAATAATAGCGCAATGCAATTACAATTCAACAGTTTCATGATTAGCAACGTATATACTCTATTTTTGTATTGTACGCACATGATGGATGATGGATACCTTTGCAAGTGGCTTTCAAACCATCCCACTGCGACAAGGGCAGGCAATTTCGAACTTTACTACCACGAAGCTGAAAGCCTGTTTCACATCGGAATTGGCAGCGGGTGTCAATGGGATAGGCTGCCGAATCGTCTTTGACTTGATATTGGTAATCATCCTCGTTTTGACACCGCACACGGCCATGCACAGGAGCCCGAAGTGCGTCACACGTTTTCACTGCATGAGACAAACTTTCTTATGCTTATGACACATGCCATACGAAAAAGCTAATACGTGAATTCTTTTCCTGCTTTCAATGGAAAAGATTTCTTTGGATGGCTTATTATTAGTAGTATTCTTCAGTATTGTTCACTTAATGTCTGATTGTAAATCAAGTCAACCCTATGTTATATGTATGTATAAGAGAATAAGAAAATCGTCCGTGTCGAAAGTGAAACTTGATAAATATGTATTATTCTGTTAGTGGCATTATTTGACAATGAAATTTGATGGGTAAAACTATGTCTTCGCTGGAGACACATTTAGTGACATTCCATATTTCCGGTCCCCACGACAAAAGTTGCTGCGTTTGCTCATAGTATGCCGGTGGTAGCATATACAAGATACCAATGTAGATAATATCGACTTCTAAAATATTGAGCAACGATGAACAAAACAAAATTTTGCAGTATTCCTTCAGTAAGGATACAGCAGACTAGTGAAAGCTACTGATTAAAAAAAATTATATGAATCATGTACAATAATATGAAAGAAAAACATTTCAAATTGTAACGGATATAGGAATTATGCAGAAATTTACAAGGAAAATCGATTTTTGGACGCACAAAATTTATGCCATCTAATTTTAGATATGAAAAAAATGGCAAGCGGATAACTCAAGAATCACTTACTCTGAAGAACTAGTATTTGTTAGGCAAATACTGATCTCCAATAATTATCATGCTTCTAAATACCACAAAAATAATTAGGGGAGAAACTTTAAAATTAAAAACGTGTACAGGAGCCTTGTAATCAATCAACAAGAGTTGTAATAAACATGCATACATATACGTATGTATATATATTTATTTTATGAACTATAGTATATTTGTTTATTTATATGTAGTATGTGCAAGTTCAATTTATTAGTAAATTATATTCTAAAATATGACACTCCATGTTTCTAATGGTTATTCTTTTACATTTTCGGGATTGGAAAATGTCAGGAGACTCGGTAGAGTCTCACGCCACGTAGTAGTTGTTATATGTATAGTATATATGATTGAAATGTAAATGTAAGCTTTCTTAGGATTTTATATTGTAGTAAAGTCAATGTTAGATTTAAATTAGTTTCTCATCATGGTTTCTTACCTCGCAATGGCTGCGCCGTAGTTAAAAAAATTAAAAACCAATTTTTTGTCGCTTTTTGTTTATCAGAGTAACTTATACGGCGAACTTTGTTGTTTATTCTTTATCAAATAAGGTATTATATAAGGTTGAATAGTTTTACAAACAGCAACCCAGCATAGGAAGTAAAGAAGCTAAATAAACCAAACCAACTGAATTTATGACATGTGTATTACATTCTAAAGTTGCTTTTCGAAAGTCGAGTTCTCTTTAAGTTCATTTTCTTACATTAATTATTTTTGAAGTTCCTAACTATATGACAATGATGAGTTTTTGTTGTTACCCATTTATAAAATACCTCCTCCGAATCCATTACTTTGTAATCCTATAGATGTACCCAATTCAATAGGCTGTTCCGGAATTCAACGCTATTGTTGCGAATGCGAAACCGCTGGGTGCTGTTCACATACGTATAGATGCAATAATTTATTATTTCTCCCATGCTCAGTACATATAAAAAATTGAAAGACGCGCGGAAATACTTAGTAAGATATTTAACCGCCAACATATAGCACTGATACGTAATGGACACAGCGATGAAGATTGATTTTTATTTTGATTCTTTCGCTTTTTTCAACACTAATCAAAAAGGTATAAATATAAAAAAAGTAAAAAAGGTTTAGAACAAAAGACTATATAAACAAATATTTTTAGGGATTGGCTGCAGAGTGGGAGTATTTAGGGCGCAGAATACTTGCAGTCTTTAATATATATGTTTGAAAATCAGAAATGGGCATGCGAATGCGCATGTAGAGCAGGCCTCGTGGAGGTTGTGCAGGGCACCTCTCCCCTTCAGGGAAAACTCATGGTGTCATAAACCCCCAAACCGGACCACGCTGACACAGGTAACCCGACGGCGAGCGATGTCCGAGAGCATCACTCTTGGAGTGACTTCAGGTTTGACACCACTGTATTACTGGTGTCGAGATATCAATATACCCCCCAAAAACATTAAAATGAAGAAAAACGCCAAATAGTCCCCCCCTGCCGCCGTCGTCACCCAACAAGCCAAACCACCGACTCACCAACCTACCAATCTTGCAAAAGTCATTTAAAAATTATCAAAAATAGAAATGAATATCATTGGTAAACAAAAGTCAAGTTATAATTCAGATATAATTAACCTAACACTGACTTTACTACAATATGAGTAAATCCTAATAAATCTTTCATTTTCAATCATATATACTATATACAGCGGCTTTGTTATCCCATTTTTGCCTCCGATATATGAATATTCTCCAATTTTATGAGCATTGTCCAGTGCCTCATAACTGACAAGGAAATCATTTTTCCCGATATTGATAAGAAGGAGGTTCTCAGTTCATCGCGTATATGTTTCTTTAAAAGTTTTTTAGTAATATTACCGGAGCAAGTGCCTCGAATGAAGCGCGCACACGCCAAGATTTTTTGTATTGTTAATCGGTAATTTATTGGTAATTTATTGGTAATTGCTAATGTGAGTTAAATCGAGGTATCTTTGAATGAAAGCTTGGCTTTCTTGTATGATATCTATTATCTTTTTTGTTATATTTTATTATATATTATACTTGTTATATTATTGTGGGGAAATCCAACTGCTACTTGGCGCATTTTCTTACATTTTAATGTTTTCGATGGATTTCATGTCTTTTTGTTAGTTAATGCTTAACAATAAAGACAATAAAATTTTTAATTATTTATCAATGTTTCATTTTTGTGGGAAAATGAAACTGCTACTTGGCGCATTTTTTTTACAGTTCAATGTTTTTGGACGGATTTCATGCCTTTTTGTTAGTTAATGTTTAACAATAAAGACAATACAAATTTTAAGTATTTATCAGTGGTTTAATTAAAAAATTTAAAAGTAAAATTTTATTAAAATGTCAAGTGCCATTTCTGTTCAAATATGCACCATCACCTATGTGCATGTTTATGTTATAATGTAACTTTAATGTTACAATGTATTTATAACTTAATCATGCACATAGGAGGAGATCTAAGAAATTGAGCTGAATGTGAGAATATAGATTCCTTAGATAATATACTTTGCACTTGGCAAATTCACATTAGCAAAAGAAAAATTACCAATAGCTAGGATGCATTTAAATTGCAAATTAGATAAGCTATACTCTCATACGCACTCTAACATTGGTGTATCTTGACAGTCAAATGCGTAGCTCAGGGAGCGCATAATCTAATGTAATAAAATTTGTTAAACAAGTACTGATTACCAATAGCTAGTATGTCACTAAATGACACATGATTGGTAATTATTGCTTGCTTACATCATTAGAGTTCTTTAGCTGAAGTGTTCCTTGAGCGACGAACTTGAGTGTCAAGATACTACTAAATTAGACTGCGTATGAGCACTCTGCTTGGTTTATATATTATAACTATAAAGCGTTAAGTCAAGCAACGACTCAGAGTAGCAAAACAGAGATTCCCAATAGCAAGAATGTATTGAAATTGTAAATGATTTGCCTTAAAACTTTACAAATTATATTCAATGAGCTATATATGCAGGCTCTCCCATTCGCAGTCTAGTTTTGAAGTATCCTGACTGTCAAGTGCCAAGCTGATGGAGTGCAAAGCTAAAGTACTGAAATTAGTCTAAGCAAGTACTGATTACCAACAGCTACCATTCCCTTAAATTGTCAATAATTGCTAATATTGCTTAAAAGATTGATATGCTACACACTTGACAATTTTAACTATTGGTAATCAGCAGTCGTTTACCAAAACAGGGACTTGTGAGTTACGCACTTAACACTTTTAACATTTCATAATTCTTAAGAACGACAAGATCAGAGGGACAGGGGCAAGGACAGTATAGCTCTTTTATTAACTACATAAAGCATGGAATCTGGAACAAATAATAAAATCAGACTTTGTCATATAACCATTATGGCACATAACCAACCACGGCATAACCGGCTTAACCAATGTGTCGGTATGACACAGATTACAGATTATAGATCGGTAACGTAAATACGATCTGCCACTTAGCGTGCAAAATATGTGACCTACATTTTTGGTCTGAATCTTCTTCTGAATCATTTTCGCACGAGAAAATAAGAGGAGGAAATTCATATCTCTTGAACGCATGGACCAATTTCCTTGCTCTTTAGCTTATTGGATTCAGAAAAATAAGTTAGGCTGTGCTTGATTCATAAATTATGCCTGCAAGCTGTAACTTTTTCGGAAATCGAGGTGAAAGTCTTATATCGATCGAAAACCGCTACGCATCGGGATAAGTAGGCTCGGCTTCTCGCGCTGTATGGCTATAGCTAACTACTTGGCGCGAGACTCTACCGAGTCTCCTGATTTCTGTTCCACACTTTGTTATTCGCATCCATGACGAGTCACATTTATTTTTACCGACTTCGAAAAGGAGGAGGTACTCAATTCGACCGCTATATATATATATATATATTTTTTTTTTTTAATGTTTGTCCGGCAAGATCTCTGCGATGGATGGACTGATCGGGATGAAACCTTCGCTATCTTATAGAGGATGCTCGCACGTTGATCCCAATATAAGCTTTTCCGAAAGTCTTTAACATTCACAACTATTATTGCATAAACACTGAACTTTCGATTGTTCGGCGATAGCTTTGGGACGGCTTGTTCGATAAGGATGAAACTTTTCGTAACTTATAGGGAAAGTTCTCGCGGTCACCCTCTTGCACAAATTTCGCAATGTAGAAGCTGTACTTTCTTCAACAAATTCGGCTACATTTGTTCGTCTATAATTGGTACACCAGTACAACGATGAAATTCGAAATGAAATCGACAGCGAACCATCGTTTTATTCATTCCCTATACTAAAAGGTATTAAATAAAAAAATGTGACCGACTTCGAAAACTGCCAGAGTTCCAGAGAAACCTAAAAAATAAGCAACGCAAAAAATACCCTGAAATGTAAAAAATAATTTCTTGTTTTCATGCTTACATAAATTTGCAGTTTGCGATTTTGGGAACCTTCCCCCATTAAGCCTGAATATTCTGCAACTCTTCGGAGGTGGCGCAAATATAAATAAAATATCACAGGCAATCATATGTCTTACCCGTGCATTTTTTTATTTTTTACTTTTACTTAAATTATGTTTTACTTTTCAGGGCAATTTTTGCGCTGCTTATTTTTTATTTTTCAATTCTTTTAGTTTTCAGCTCTCTGGAACTCTGTTAGTTTTCGAAGTTGGTCACATCTTTTTTTAAATATTTTTTTTATTTAATGTGTTTTAGTATAGGAAATGAATAAAACGATGGTTCGCTGTCGATTTCATTTCGTATTTCATCGTTGCACTGATGTACCAGTTATAGACCAACAAAGGTAGCCGAATTTGTTGAAGAAAGTAAAGCTTGCACATTGCGAAATTTGTTCAAGAGGGTGAACCGCGAGAACTTTCCCTATAAGTTACGAAAAGTTTCATCCCTATGGAACAAGCCGTCCCAAAGCTATCGTCGAACAATCTAAAGTTTGGTGTTTATGCAATAGCAATGGTTAGCGTTAAAGAATTTCGGAAAAACTTATATTGAGACCAAAGTGCGAGCATCCTCTATAAGGTAGGCAAGGTTCCATCCCGATCAATGGTTAGCGTTAATCAATTTAGGAAAAATTTATAATGGGACCAAACTGTGAGTTTCTTCTATAAAATAGGCAAGGTTATATGAAGGTCGGTCCATCCATCTCAGAGTTCTGGCCGGGCAAATATTTAAAAAAAAAAAAGCAGCGGTCGAATTGAGTACCTCCTCCTTTTCGAAGTCGGTAAAAATTAGTAGAAAACTACTTCCAACCTAATGTTGACTTTACTGTATAATGACCTTGATTTACGATTTTTTCCTTCCTTCGTAGTACCCAAGGTTTCATGAGTGTTTGTGAATACCACATAATTGACAGGGATGCAATTTCTTTGCAATATTAACATTGGAGATGCGAGTTAACACGACGTATCCTTGAATGAAAACTTGGCTTTCTTGTATGATATCTATATTTGTCATGGAAAATCTGGTTGAAACAGCTATCTTTACGGGGGACTAGACTGTATATTGCTTCCATGAACCTTCTAGTTAGGCGAATAACACGAATCACAGATGGCTCAGTGTCGTAATTGGCGGACGGATAAGACTATTTCATACTTACGGGAACATTTGGGTTCGTTACCAGACCAGGATCCATTCTTCCCGCAAAGGCGAATACTATCTCCAGTGAGGTGAAAGCCAATTTTGCATCTTATACCACAAGCAGCATGTACCACGTTGCTACATGCGCTTGCTTTAACCAGATATCCGTTGTCCGGTATCTTTAGTTTGGGGCACGTTATTGCTGAAATCGTGGAAAAATTATATGTCAAACAAATTTCACAATATTTCCATTTTCTGTTCTGACAACCTGACAAAATGGGCAAAAACAATTAAAGGTATTTGGCAAGGGTAAAATTAAAATTTACATAATCATTAGATGGATTCACACGAGAGGTCGTTGAACTCCATATTTCACATCCATATGAATTTGGAATAGCGTCTTACATGTTCAGGTTTAGTCGGTTCGTGTATTCATCTCTATAATAATCTGACACGCAGAAAATTCGAAACATTTTACACTATAGTAAACGTTGTATACATATTATTTATCGTGATAACAGATTATTAACCCACCACCCGAATTCATGACAAATATTTACATTTTTAATTTTTAAATGCGTTCACGTGTATAGTACACACTCAATATATTAAGCTTATACAAGTTTTCGAGATATTCGATTGCAAACATCAAGCTTCACTTTGTAAAAGTAGTGACACTTCCAAAGGCAATTGTATTCTCTGAGCCGGTCTCGAAATACTTAGTAGAGGAGCAAGAGTGTAAAACTAATCAATGGACCCGCGAAATAACAAAGCTCGCGATTTTGTCGCCTGCATCACAAACTTGCGTGAGGAAATACAAAAGATCCGATTAACACAAATCAAATGGCTGCAGAAATTCGAATGGCTTTTGGATGAACACACGTACGAACATACATAAACACATACATATTTTAACATGTTACATTGGATTAGGTTAGACATGTGTAGTTCAACGAAAAATTGCATAGTGACATTTAATGCTATGGTTATCCAGGAGGCTTAAGAATGAGATCAAGGAGCTTCGTGACGAAAAGTGTAAGTCGGTCGTAGCATCTGGTGAAACGAGCGATAAGAAAACATGTTTGCCGGCACCCGTTGCTACTAGTGGCGAGGTAACAGAATAAACAATATTATTTAAATCAGGTATTATACCTAATCATTTTATCATAATGCTAATCAGTTGTAAATACTGTTCACTGCTACTACTATCACTACTTTTTAAAGTGATACATATGTTCCCATTCTCGTGGCGTAGCACCTGTATGACAAGCGTGACATGAATGGAAATACGAATTCAAAACGTGCATAGGCAAACAAGAAAAGTTATAATTCAATAATACTCCCATTGAAAACTATAGCGATATCGTTTTATGAACGTTTTGCCGATGAAGAAAAAGCAGTAATGAACTGGACCGCTGTAACCTTAATATTTATCCTTTAAGTTGATTTTTGATATTGGAATTTCATTTGGAATTTCATTGCAACTATTGTGCAACTGTTCCTCGTCTTTGAAATTACTTATAAATCGATTAATTGGTTGTTACTCAAAATACGTTTTTCGCATAGATATTTATGATATCTATGAGGAACTCGGTTAGCATACTGTAACGCTCTAACCGTTCTATTGAAGGCCTCCGAAACGGAATACGGGCTATAGCGATTATAATCATTATTATTATATCGAGTAGAAGTTTTGGAAAATGAAAATATGTCGAACAGTTGCATAATATAGCAGAAGAACTTCAAACCATTAGAGAAAATGAACAGCCAACACTATCTAGTACAATTCCGAATATAATTAAAAAGTGATAATTATATTGCAACTATGACTATGAGTGTTTAAGCTTCGTATAGTATAATTATTCTGTGAAACTTAGCAGCTATAAACAGTGAATATATTGCAAAATTTCCATATTAAACTACATACGCGTACCTACATAGTTTGTATAATGAAATATGAAACTGTTCGATCAACAATCAGGTAATCATATGCATGCAATTGTAATAGCTATATTACTGTATCACACGCTTTCTCGTCGAATATAAAAACCGTGTTTGCTCTCATATTTTCTATGAAATTTTCTACAAGACATGGTCACTTGACCGAATAAGATGTGTCTCAATTAATCTAACATTTTGTGTAAAGACTCTTAAAATTGTTGACGTTTTAGTACGGCTGGCTGGCAGCAAAGCCTGAGTTCCGCCTTGAAAAATATGGATCTTCCAATCCTGAGTTCCCAAATCCACTTGCGGACGTTACACCCCTATCAAGAAATATACCGATACTTGCTCCCGGTAAAGGTTATATACGTTAACGACAAACAATAAACCTCCGAGAGACTGAAGAAATACCGGCATCGGATAATATCTGTTTACCACGTTCGTTTACAAAGAATAAATAAATCGTTACCTTCGCATTTGTCTTTGTATGTCATGAAGCCTGATGGGCAGACGCAATGACCAACTGACGTTGCAGGTACCTTGACAGTTACGTGATTCACATCGGGACACGACACACACACTGCTGTGGAATCTCCAGAATTTTCTCCAGATGCATATGTGCCATTTGGGCAGGCTAGATGTACAGCATAATTATTAATTATAGAATATTTCTTGAATTCTTAGGTGACATTCAATTTTTGACTGCGGAAGTGATTTGTTGCATAAGTGAACAAGGACTACGTCCATTAGATCCTCTACCTCTACTCAGATACGCGATTGAAAATTGCATGTCAGTGTGTCCTGCTTAACCGTCTTAGAACTAGGTGGGGTTAAGTTAGCTCCACCGGTTTATTTTAATCTGTATTTTTCTTCATATGATATATATTTGTATGAAGATGGATAATGTTTGGAGTAAAATTAACCTCACGAGGTTCACGACATGATGGCCCTTTACCTGGTTCACGGAGGGTTAATAGTCTTTTGGCTACTGACTTTTAGTAGCACTCGGTACTTTTTAAGTGACTAGGGGATTAAGAATTTTGCATTAATCACTTTAAAATAAGCCAGATTTCCTTAATTAACACCCTCGTGCAAAAATTCTCAAGTTCGAATTGAGAAACTGCTCGTTGATAGAAAGTTATTATAATATAAATAATTCATAGTGAATGGTATTAAAGAAATGTTTCTTAAAGGAGGCAAATTAAAAACGTAGTCAAAGATTAATCTGACAACTTAAAATCAGAGTTGCAAATCAACTGAAACAATTGGAATGGTAAACTTACGTTGACAAGATCCTTTGAGACCCGAACCAAAGAATCCGATAGGACACTGGCAAGCATAATGTCCTGTCGCAGTGCCACAGGTGCATGTTGCGCGATCATCGCAACAATTTGTATTGTCTACTAGCAAACTTTCATTAACGCATAGCAAGTCGCAATTATCTGGAAATCGCACTTGCACATAGGTTCCCGTTTTTAAGTCTGCAACAATGGTGTTTGATTGATTTATTCGTGTATACATAGGTATATATATGTACATATGTATCTTTTTCAAACATGATATTTATTACCTAAAAAAACTCATTAGTAAGTTGAATTGCTTTACTAGTTTCAAATTGTAATTAATTTTTTTATTTGTCAAGGTATCTCATTAAAAAAAGGGCACAACTTGACAATACCTTTATTACAAACCAAATTTTGTTATGTAAGCAGATCATATACTCAATAAAGTACATAGTTTCAATTATGTATATTGTAAATTTCATTAGAACATTGACAATAACTAGCCGGGCTCGTTAAAACATGATTTACCGTGCATACTCTAGAAGTCTAGATAGTTTCACTATTCTTATCTGAAAGGAATTGAACAGTTTTTTTTGTCACATAGGATTTTGAAACTTTGATTGTAGCCTCTCTGAAACGTATTTTTGTTTAAATTCATCAATCGATTTTCTGTTGAAAGAATTTTTCACTATTTGAACACTATTGGTTATATGAATAGAGAAAAAAATAGAAGTATTGGAAAATGTGGTGAAAATTTTAGCCGAAGTGATTCATTGATTGACAAGTTATGAGGGGCACCGTTCCATCAACGGTGGCTTCACGAATATTGCTACAGTGTGTTTGTTATTACGAATATCGGAATGAAATTTGCTATATAATTAGTCGAAACTATATATTTTAATAAATATACGACGAGTCATGAAATAAAAATATTACATGTAAGGAAAGAATTGTGAAATGCCAAGCAAAATGTATACATAGCAGAAGTGAAAAATTTCTTTTTCAATTATTTCGATGATAATTTATAGTTATAACGATTTCAAAGTCATTCGTGTTTAAAGGTAAACTGTTTACCGCGGTGTAGTGCGCGTCGTACAAGGGCTTCGAATTCAGCGAAGCTGTCGAGAAAATAGCTGTGGGTGTAGCCAGGGTTGCTCGCTATGTCGTGCAATTCTTCAACTTTTCCAGTGCGAATGCCGAAGGTGAATATCGTTGCATTGATGCTTTTTAATAGATTTGCAGCTGGCCGTGGATCTCCACCATTACTAAAGCCGTCGGTTATCAAAAAAACAACTTTCTTCGCATTTTCCCGGCCCCTTTCAAGGATCATCTGTTAGGGAAGTGTATATTCTCTATGCAGTAATTTGTTGCCGATAAAAATCAGTAAACAAGGAAGAGTCAAACCAACGACGTATCAGATTAATGTACCAAGGCTTTGTTAAATTAATATGATAATCAATAAATTCTTCAATGATTAATGGAGAACTGATACAAAAGTTTGGCTCGTGATTAAGCTAGTTCCTTTACACATACACGAATCATAGACTCATAGAATGTAAAGTAACTAGAATAAGTAATCGGTGATGTGATAATGCTGCAATTTAGTTTCATGAGCAAATTACATTCTTCCGGGGGCTACATCTCCTTAACAAAACGATCAATAGTCTGAATATTTTCCTAATACTCGTATCACACTCCTCCATAACACAGTAATTTTTTATTCGAACCGTAAGATACATTTTGATGCCGAAATCAACAGAATGCCAAAGGAACTGTTTGAATTGTCATTATGCGCTCTTGTATGGTTAATAGTTAGGTAATCTCTTCTATAGGGCAGATAAATTTCAAACAAAAGTATATTTGCGCGACAATTACCCTAAAACTATGTAAACGATAAATTGTGTAGTGATACATCGCATAATAATCAACACCCAATAAAAGAAATAGTCATTACCAACGCCTCCATGAGCGCACCGCGCGTGTAGGTCCCACCGCCGGTGTAGGTGATATTATTCAATTGTTTGTTCAACAAGAAACACTTATGATCGTGTTCCCCAGTGCGAGATATTTGGTCGATCACGCGTCGAATGTTTCCTTTTCCGCTGAATGTAACCAGTGCCACCCTCGTGGCCGACGGCTCGACGGTGAAATCCGCCAGGAGCTTCTTCACGAAATTCAACTCGTTGCGGAAGTTTGCAATGCCTACGGAGCCCGATGCGTCAACGAGGAAGACTAATTCCACCTGCAAAACAATATCTAATTTCATAGTGCAAAAGCTGCGGCCTTTTTCCGAATAATAGTACATGTGTGTGAAGAAAAGTATGTATTATATGGGGAAACAATTGACATACAATGAATAAAATAAGTATATTTGCATACCCAGTGTTTTTAAAGAAAACTCAGCTCTCTAAAAAGGAATGAATTTTCTTGAAGAAAAAAGCGTCTTTCTTGAGAGAAACTAATTTTCTTCGGGAAAACAGTTTCCTTTTTTACGAAAATTTCTTCGAAACATACTGCGTGTGTAAATACTTTCCTCTAGCCATTGTAGTTCGAAAAGTTTTAGTTAGACCCCCGACAGTTATGTCATATGGTAGTTATGCTTTTAATGTTAGTAGAGTTCCTTAAGGAATATATGGGATGTACTACCCGTCATGTTTAATTAAACCTCTTCAGTTATAATTGTGCTTCGAGCCGCTTCCTTCGAGATTAGAACGTAGTACTTACCTTATGCATCGGTAAGCCGATGCGTTCACACTTTTAAAAGATCAACAGCGGTAGTCATATGATTTTCCGAGCTGGCCACACGCTAAGTTGCCTACAGAAATTTAACGGGTGAGATGGAGCTGCTCGCGATGTCTATCGCATGATCCAGCCTACAAATTTATGTGTGTCAGTTCTCAACCATGCATATGTTCATCCGTTTCAATCCCCCTTTTTTGCAGCGCTCGCTTATGACTTTTACGATCTTGAACTAGGAGCTCCCAGCTCCCGAGGATCCGAAATCAAATCCGAGACAGTCTCAATTACACATACTATACGTATAGTATGTAGTATGTACATATGCGTACTATTGCATAGTATACTATATGTATATGGAGATCGGTGTGTTTCTGTTTCCTTTCCACTATAATAGACTGTCTCACATTATACACATGTTACCTATATGTCTATTGCCAAAAGTATTGCCAAAAGTATAGTAGCGATGCATAGAATTCATTGGATGTCAATTTTATAAAGATATAAAGAAAAAGAAAAGGCACCACAAACAAAAATAGACGGGAACATGTATTGTATTGTATTGAATTCCTTCCTACATGTATTGTATTGAACACGGATTCGAACTCGTCCCTTTCGAGTGGAAATGCATCATCTTACTTATAGCACTCTACTTACAGAACAACATAAAATATCATCAAATTTCCCCATTCCAGGAAATGAATTGCGATTCTGCTCTATGTCTGTAATTACATTTTGGATTCCAAATATTTATAGTACGCTGCAACTATCCTGTTTCATATTATACAATTTTGTCCTAAAAGTGGCATTATCACTATTTGAATCGTTTTTAGTATGGCCTGAGCATACAAGGTTGATGGAAAATGAATATGACCAGACAAAATCTTATAGATTATGATTTGAATCATTCATATGACACAAATACAAAATTGTGAAGGAACAACACCTTGGGCCGCCCCTGAGATGAATTCTAGAAGATTCGGGAGGCGGCGGGGAGCGACGATTCCGCTCCGATCCGAGCAGCCGCATGCTTGGATACCGCGTTATTGATTGCGGCGACGGCGGCTCGGCTAACCTAGTAACGATCGTGTATAAGAATCGCGATCGCGGATGCGCTCGCCCCTTTTTCGTTGGATTCTCTTGGGAGAGGACGAGGTAAGACCACGGCCGCCCAAAAGAATGAGGAGACGACGAAGCTTTGCTATCGGCCGCCTGACAGCGCAGGAGAGTACAGGAGTTAGCTCCTGGGCGCCTCTTGGAATGGAGAGATCGGCTATTAAAGCCGGTCGCCTTCCGGAGGAGAGTACAGGACAGCTTCCTGGACGCCTGTGGGCTACCCGGAGAATACAGGGGACTATCGTCTGGTCGCCTCTTGGAGAGGAGAGATCGGCTATTAAAGCCCGTCGCCCTCCAGAGGAGTGAACAGGGGTCTACCTGGATGGCGGTCATCCACGGGAGAGTACGATAGTTACTCCGGGACGCACCGATGAAGGGAGAGATCGGCTATGAAGTCGGTCGCCTGACCGAAAGGGAGAGTACTGGAGGACTACTCGGATGCCTCGTGTCGTACCGCGATACTTCATATTACCCTACGAAAAGGAGAGTTCGGCTATTAAAGCCGGACGCCTGATCGTAGGTGATGGGAGAGTTCGGTCAAGAAGGCCGGACGCCCTCGCGTTGTCATTCCGTTACTAGGTTGCCGTTTTAAAGAAATCAAATAAGTCTATAACAACCTAATAGATTCCTATCTGTAACGAAATCCTGTCATGAAAACCTTGTCTCAATAAATCTCATTCTTGTTCATTCCTAGTATCCTGTGTTTCCTGAGCCATTACACCGAAATCACCAAAACATCCTTACAAAATCAATAACTTTTTTTTTATGAAATATTACTCTACGTCTAGAGATCGAAACTGTAACCGACTAGCCGTAGCTGTTACACTTTATCTAATAAACGGTGTTTGCAGTCTTTTTCAGAAAGAAACACGTAATGAGAATAATCAAAGTAGTGCGTTAGTATGGCAAAGAGATTCGAATAGTAAGTCATGAATTCGATTCGGAGTTTGAGATTTTTTATGACAGTTTCTATAATGTTATCATACATCTGTGCTAGGAATATTAGGGTGCATATATATGCTTTTGAGCTATGAAAAATATTTTTATTTTGTAAAAAAAATACAGGATTGTGTCGAAAGTGAACGCAGAAAAGGAATACCAATCCAATGGGGCTGAAATCGAGCGCCAAAACCACTGCGAAAGCGACAGGTGTCACCGGCGAACACCTGCCGCCAAGGTGAGACCGAACAGAGAGATCGGCGAAGGAAATCGCTCTCTTGCCTCACGACCGTCGAGAAAGAAACACCACTGTAGACTACTAAAAAGTGTGTATCTCTAAGAACTCAACTGTGATCATATATTCAACCATATTTCAATACATGAACTTTGTGCAACCCCTCAACTCCCCGTGTGATTACTTCAGCCAACCCATCTGCATTCCAACGCGAACACACGCACGGTGTTATATTCTCATCAGACTGCATTTTTAAAGATGCAGAAAATAAAATATTATGCTTTGATTCCTTTGTTAGCATGCCCTTTTTCACTAGGTACACTGGGGCTGGGCTTACTAGAAATGACAGTCATGCCATTGTTTAGTACCATTGTTTATGAGTATGTAAGACAGTTTCTAACTATAGAACTGTTAGTCTTCTAATTAATGATTGTAGTACCTAAATGAAAAACTTGATAACAGGCAGCCACTGCAACTTGAGTCAATACATATTTGCACAGTAATTTGAGGCCTATGTGCGCACACGTACCTTTGTATTAAAATATTAGTTCTGCATAACAGTCCTCTGATTCTATAGTATCATTTATAGTATCAGATATATGTAGCAGAAACAAGGATGGTTGATATATTCGTTTCTTTCATATATTTTTGACAGTCAAGCATTCAAAACAATCAAGAGTACTTCGGCAAGAAGTATGCATAACTCCACTTCATTTCAGTTTATACTATAACGATAAAAGTCACTATGAAATAGCGCATCTCGATTTGACAATGCATTTCGTAAAAATCATTTGCAAAGAACTGTTACACGGATCTAAATGCTTCAATTCAAAGATATGTTTGCAGACCTATAACTTCTTTTTGGTTAATAAGAGTCAAAAGTCTCACATAATTGAATAAATGTTTTTTCATCCAAACTCAAACGGCTGTATTTACCAACCGTGTTGAATCCAACTTTTTTGAAACATACAAAAATTGGAAGATGAACTATCGTTATCATTTTACAGTATCAAAAACAACATAGTTATATAGGCTCTCATCCATAGTAGGTGTAGTGTATGCACTGTACACACTGCGTAGACCCATTGTACAGGTATATCGAAAGCAATAAACGATGCTCCTCCCGGGGCGAGGGTCGCATCGGCTGATGCCGAGGAGGCCCAGTACTCGCCGAGCGGTGGAGGAGAAAGCGTGTTCTATTTTATGTGATTTCTACAGTAGGAAAGGCTCAAATTTGTACAACAGCATAAGAATATTTAAATAACAAGACACTGTATTTGGTAAAGAGATTGGAATATTGTTGCACTTGTAATGATTCAAAACAAGTCATTACTATTTAGTAAGAAACTACGGAATTATTTACATGATACCTGGTTTTGCACGATTTCGACGCTTCTGAGTCATAATAATGTGCTAAAAGCTGTTAACTTAGCGATGTTTTGACAACTTTTACCCCATTAATATCACTATATTTGTGACGTCTATGAAGTTAGCCACGCATTTTTCGATTTTCAATATTTTTTTTGGCTGTTCCAGGTTGTTCTAGTTGTTCTGAACATTGTTCCAACGTATTAATTGTTCTCAGCAACATTTGGCAAAGTTATAGCAAAAATAGTGTGGACCAACGGAAAGACACAATTTTATGATAACGGCTATAGTTATGAGCCGAACAGTCCCAAATTATATATCTTAGTTAAATTTTCGTGCATCATGCCGGAATTGTGGAAGAAATATAAAAGAATATCACCTTGCAGATGTAATGTTCAAATCTCTGCAATATTTTTCATACACAGTTTACGAACTAGAATCACTCGTTGAAATAGACTATGCACCTCGCAAAGCTTATACAACAGACCGCATTCCATCCCGACGATACCAAAGTCGATCTAACTCCAATCACAGCTGTAAAAGTAACCGTTGTTACTTAACAAACATGGATGACAGGCATAATCGAGTACCCAGGAGTTCATCCTAGAAGTATCCCTCAGAAGTATCTCGCCATTCACTTCCAGCGATTGAGATTGAGGAAAATCTGGAGAGGCTAACAGGTTCTGATTAACCGTCAAATACTAATTCCCCAATGGAAGTCGCACCATAATGTCACGTGCCGAGTTTGAACGCAACACTAAAACTCGATAACGATTGGCGAAGCATTCGTCCTCGAAAGACTACTGGCACCAACTGCAAACGAAAACTTTATCTGAAGAATAGGTTTGGAATCTATCACCCAGTAAGGTTTACCTCCAGATGAAAGAACCAAATTACTTCCAAAATCTCATCTCAACCGCTCTTGTGGCGGCTTACAGACTTTATCATCATTAATCCTTCAACTTTCTAACAAATCCAGAAAAATTATCAATGCTACCTATTGCCAACGGTTTGCTTTTAGGATTCTTTGTAGTCTTCAATACGAAGAATCTTCCGTTCGACGGAGTCTAATATTCAAAAATATTAATACTGTAACAATGCGCCCCGAAAACCGCTCCAAAATTCAACGTAAAGAGTCAAGGAGGCTCGCGATACCTCCCCGCTCCGCGGTGACCCCGCGAGCCCCACGTGATTCCGAGCTCCGAATCCCCACGCTCTCTTTAACAATTTACATATGGCACTATCTCGTTTTCCATTAGGATAGATTATACCTTCAAGGTGCAACAATGATACTTCAATTGTTTCTACACATTTGCGGCAAAAATCCATTTCTACATGTTTTTCAGTTGTTTAGATATTACAATATTTTGTTATTTTCGATTTTGAGGTTAATGCTTTGATTGAAAATATCAATTTACTGTGTTAACTCTACAAATAAAAATGATTTATTTCATTTTACTTTACAAGCTCATTAAAATTATGATTTCCAATTGCAGGGTGATTTTGGTAACCCAGGGAGCGGGTTACTAATAATGTTAGTTACATTAATAACAAATTATTACAGATGTAACTGCATAACTAATCGCTCTCTTATGATTTTTCGGTGTTTAATTAAGAAAATTAATTTAAATTTCAACAAGACTGAAGTAAGTTTACCTGATCGCTTTGATTTCTTAAACGGTCGATGTGGAGCTTCAAAAAACTTGATTGGACATCTACTTGCTTTACCATATTCTCGGAGTTTTCCTGCGACTCATACCACTCTCGTGAACTCTCCTTCGATTGCTCTTGAGCACTCGGGAGAGTCAAACTGGCGTTATCCCACGAGTTCCCATCAAAATCGAGCACTTGCAGTCCAATTGCTTCACTCTCGAAACACACACACAAACTGAGATTCACTACTAACAGTCCAATAAGAAGTGAGCTTCTTTTCCCCAATAAACAAGCCATTTTTATAATGTTTTAATATCTGCAGGGTGCCAGTGGGAAACTCTTGTCGGGTAATTTTGAGACTCAGATCGAAAACTACTCGCTGAGTAATTTCTTGTTTCTTATTTTGCCTCTCATTCTCAACCACTATATGCTTTAAATATTATGTAATGCCCAGGTATGGCTCAAGGAATGAATCTTCAATAATTTAAGATTTAATCCTCGTCCAGACGTTACCGAACTATCAGTTTGATTTGTGGTTAGAGGCCAGACGGTCGCCAATGAACAATCTTAGTCATTGCGTTGATTGAGGTATGATGAAATTCAGGTGGACGATGACATTTTCTTTGACACTTTGATTTACGCGGAGCAAATAGCAGAAAGTAGGCGGGAGTCGTAATCCCTGGAATTCTTCTAGGCACACACTTCCGTTCAAAGTGCTAAGAATTGAACTGTCAAGTGTACGAGGCACGCTGCCACTTCTGTTTAGATAGGAAGCCCGGGGAATCGCGTGGTGCGGGAGAATGCCTACGCTTTGAAAACTTGAGAACAAGGGCCTCTCTGTGCTCGGTTTACATATGTGCGCACGTGTTTCTGTACCATAACTGGGCGATCACTACATTCGACGTATCAAAAAACTCAAGATTGTTCCTTAGACATCCGCTATAAATTCTCATACGGCATACGTTGCAATCGATATTGACGAAGCCATTTGTCGTCCATCATTTATGTAAATGCATCCCCCCTGCCTCCCCCACCCCGCGCCACCCCATCTTTTAATTTATTCGAGTAACATATATTGGTTGTGATAGTTCTTTCCCTAAAATCGAGCCAGACCAAAAGTATCACGGGGACCAGTCTAATCATATTCCTCCATATCCAATTCTTTGGCATAAATTAAAACTCAGTAGAAAGATTCACAAAAGTCAATGAATAAAGTTCAAAACGTGGCATCATTTTTACAAGTGAAATAAGTGAGATGTTTATGAGAACACAGTGTCCCCGAGATTTCCAAAAAGAGTTTTCTGTATTATTTCTAACATAAAAGTGGAAAGAATACGGTGCCCTGGTTAATCACTCAATATATGCTCAGACATTTAACTTGTCAAACTTATTGAATAGAATTGAATGACTGAGGAAATGCAAAATACGCGATTGTTTCGACACATGAAAAAAGTGTCTTATATAATATAAGACTAAAATATGACTAACATAATATCGGATCTGTTTTTAATTGTGCACGATGAAGTACGATAGATACGCATAGCGAATACGACTCAAATATCAGGCACATGCACATGAACCAGTTGGGTATATAGAGTCGTTTTGCAGATAGAGTATCCATACTGCTACTTACTATGCTTCTATGATAGCGTATGTGCGAGGGTGTCATGTTTATGTCACGTGTGGAAGGGATGTTCGACAGAGATCTACAGAGGCATTGCATGGGATCAGAAAAACGCTCTACAGTTTCTCTGTGAGCAGCATGCGTGTGGCAGCGTTCCATGCACTCCAGAAAAATCTTATTTTTATCTTATGACATACACATTCCTCGAATCACTTCAGTGTAGGTGTGGACTTTTCTCGTGTTACTAAAACTTTTACTACGATTTATGTATATGCATAACAGTTTTGTGAAATTCTCTTCCACGCGGGATAAAAGCAAGTTCTATAAGATAGTGCAGTAAGTGTTGATGATCGGCGAATACGAGATACTACCGCTATGCTACGTACACAGTGAAAGGTGTAATTCCAGCTCTGTGATTGTGGATTCTCAAGTGACAAGTCGCCCTTGGCGCCGGGGAAATAAGATGCTTGTTCATAGGGTGATAACTGCCTTCTTAAAGTTAAATTTTATTTTCTTGTTTTTGCTCTGTTGCTTGAGCTTTGGCTACACCAGCAGAAGGCAGTTAGAATTCGCGCGTGTCTGGGGATTGCACAAAATTTTCTATCAGTTACAAAAACGTGAAGATTTCCAAGGAGATTTCGAGCAATGCCGCTTCGTCAATTCTTGGAACCGGCAGCTGGGATACGTGAACGTTTTTGCTTTCGTGGATCCCGCTTGGACATATAGTTACCGACAAGGAATTATGTAAGTTGTTTTTACAACTTCAAATCTTTACGATCTATCTTACCTCCCATTCTTCTTTCTTTAGATCGGTTTAGTTAAAATCAGGCTGCTATATAACTTTGTTTTTCCAGTGTCCACTGTAACTTAATCCTATGTAATAGAATACTGGGGTAGAGTAAAATCACCAATAGTTTGCATAGTACGTGTTTATAGTTTTAATATAACATTTGCACAGTGACAAATAAAAAATAAGAAAGATGTACTCCTAAAAATTTAAGTGAAATTATTTGTGGTTTCAAATTTCAAATATAATTTTATACAATATTATAAAGTCCAACGCAATGCATTCTTTGAATATTAATATCCAGTTTTACAAATAGTTCCATCCATAACGGAAAATCATTAATTTATAAATAAATAGTACATATTTAAGTGCTCAGCCAATGTCAGTTAGTAATAAATGATTTAAGATCTCTGAAAGCTTCTTTATCGTAGCAATAATGCCAACTTACAACTACCAGATAAAGCATACCAAGAATGCATCGAACGATCCGACTTTCTTTTCTTCTTAACAATACAACATTGTCTGAATTATAAAGGCAGAATGATTGCTTTTTCTATGTTCGTCACTTCATGCATATATCAACGTAGTCGTGGATAAAACTAAAGGTATACTTTGATTGACTAAAATAATAGGTTCGTGCAATTATTATTGAAATAGGTTGAGAATACTTAAAAAACGATTGAAGCAGGCAGGCTTCGCGGACATATGGTTCTTCGTAATAGTGGCGCCGGAAGATTTTCCAGCTGACAAAGCCGGGGACGAGATCGAGATGGAGACATGGAAGAAGATTTATGCAATTGATTCCGATAACATTCTAAACTCGGCTGACGTTGCACTTGATGATTTTCAATCAGACGCAGAAGATGATACAATATTCATTCAAGATAGTTCGGACTTGGGAATTTGGGAGAGTTTTGGTGCCACGAGAAATCAAATAGTAACGGTCGATCGGTAAGATTGTCGCTTGGTCAACAAACATTTTATTCTCCCACCCAATCTAGTAAAAGTAAACATTATTCCTGCTATTCGCTGCCTCAATTTCAGATGCGGCAAATTGACATATCAAGTTATAGTACCGTGGAGTATATTATACTTTCCTTACGTGAAGGCAGCGATACTTTCGACGTACAAGGAAGACCCTTGCGGGCCTTGCACTGTAAGTTCCACGGATGAATATCAACAGTTTATTATGTTACAGAGTGATCCTAAATTTTTCATGGGCTTTCAACGTATATTGGTCTTGACAACGACACTCTACTGACTTAAACACTATTTACACTCACTATTACAATAATGGTAGACTAACAACGAATTAGAATCTTGTTCCGGCAGACATGCTATTTAAATATATGTGATGAAAGGAAGTTGATTGAGTAAAAGTTAAACGCTAATAAATAATTAGTTAGCTGTAGAAGGTCTCTAAAAGATCGCAGTCTTGCAAAAAGACCTTGGGGGGAACATGTAACATATAAATATAAGTCAAACAATGAACTCATTGAGTTTTAACTAAGCATGAGTATTTCCTATAACAGATTCGCCCTATACTGAAACCAATGGATTACGAGGAATATCTCTTTAGTAATGGAAGTCTTGGCCAGGGAGATAATGTGGCTACAAACCTTGAGGATAATCAAGAAAAAGCTGTTTTTCTCGGAAACTTCGAAAACGAGAGCAAACCGACAGGAAGTGAAGTCGATTTTGAAAGACAAACTAATTGGACTGAAACATTCTTTGGCAAAGCGGACTTAACTGAGAATGATACGACAATTGTCGCTGCTACCACGAAAGGCCTTAATGAGGAGACAACTATTTACGACCATTATGCATTAAACGATGCTGGCGAATCGGCGTTGCCGATGAAACAGAGTGTTTCTGTAACAAAAATAAATGAGCAGAATCCGCTCGTACTAAATGAAAATGCCACTACATTGAGTAACACCAAAGAAACAGTGTATGAATCAACAACGTTCAATGTTCTGCCGACATATGGCATTCCAAGAAGTGGAGCTGATGCGTCGTTCTTAACACTAGATTCGTCGAACAGCAAAAGTGACAAGAACGTTTCGGAAAGTACATTTTCAGATCATTGGGAAGATGCCAATAAGACCGGTTTCCTTCCTGAGAACATTCGAAGGCAGAACACTAGCGGGTCTACTGCTGGAAGAGCTCAGATTATATTAGGTGACATGAATATTTTTTTGATATCTTGTAACAAATAGTAACCAGAGGAAATATAACGATTATTACACTATGTGCAATTAGATACAAATAGCATATTCATTTCAGAAGTTTTACTTTGTGTGGTTCCAATTAAGAATGTTATATTGTCGAAATATTTGATATGCAATGACAATGTTGAATTGTAATGTGTTGCCCAATCTGCATTTATATTTCATTAGTAAATAATAATCCAGCGATTACTCCCTAGCGGTGTTCGGAAGAGTATTGGATTTTAGATCCGTTGTTTAAACTTACATTTTCGTATTTTAGATCATGAATTCACACAGACAGAGTCTACAGAGGGATCAACGCTAAAAGAAGATAGTACTATATTACCAATACGTATAATAATGCGCATGCCGCACTTACATGAAGAGAACGGCAAACATAAAAAATATACTACAGTTATTTTGAAAACTGGGAGTCCCGATTATCATGAGCATTATGAAACTGGCCAAGATGTTCCTTCCGTATTATACTTTTCTCATTTAATCCTTTTGAATCATATAGAATAGCTTTAATTTGTAATTGTTAGGTGAATCTATAAACTTTCAGGTAGTTGGAAACAGGGATCAAATTAATAATAAAACTGAGGATGAAATTCATGATCCAATGTTACTTGAATATATTTACAATCGTGATGAAAGTCCAGGATTGTATGGTGAGATTGCTGACTATTGGAAAAATTACGATGACAACGTATACGCAAGCCAAAATCTGCCCGATGAATATGACACGGATTACAAAGACACAACCGTAATTATACGTCCTTACTCAAAATAGTACTACCAATGCCAGACACGAAACCATAGTTAGATATCGTATGAAAGCTACCATTCTTTAACCGGTAGTTTTAATCGAATAGCAAATTTGTTGAACCACATATTAGAAGTAACTCTAGGGACACTTTTAAACGCAAGATATATCTTTCAGCCTACATGGTCCTTGCTTGCTATAAGTTGCACCATGATTGGACTATGACTATATCTGAATTAGCTATGATATACTGATTTAAACATAGGATTTAGATTGTTACAATAAAAAGAATACCAAGTTGAAACCCCTGTAAGCCTGGCTGGCCGCACATTGGAACAGATGAAATCATTTACGACGAATCCCCTTGAGAAAAAGATGTGCGAACGAAAATGTATTGCTTGGTAACTTGTTGCAAACAGTTTTGTCAGTTTTGGTGGGCGGCTAGCCTAACTCCTACAGCATGTTAACATCACAGATTCAAATTTAATGGCAATTACTTTCCTTGTCCAATATGAAATGTATATTCTTACAGAATCCAAGTCAAGATGCGTTGAGCGGCGACACTTTCCAGAACAATAATTCAGTATTTAAACTAACCACTGAAATACATGATGATATTCCCGAAAGTGAGATTAAGAATGAATCTAGCGATACAGATCATAATGTGAGCCAAGTAAATGAAAATTCTATGGACCCCGGTATCAAGGACGATGAGGCGAAACAAAAGCTAATTAATCACTACCAAAAATTATTACCCTGGGTTTATTATGTTTTATAATGCAATAATCACTGTTTCGCGAGAACCCTACATTAATGCACAAATGTACATTCCTCAATGTTGTAAGAAATTAAGCGTGTTTTTTATGTACACATATACATACAGAGAACCATAGGGATATGTATTCTAAATAGCATAGTTTTCAATGAGTCAATCTATACACTTATTAGCATATGTAACTGATAATAGTGTGATGCGCGAAAAAAAATGTATAAAACATTTATACAATATCATTCGTAAAATATGTAATTAGATTGTACTCCTTAAATCATTCCGGTCCGCTATCATCATCAGAATCTAAACTGCTGTTATTACTTGTTGTAGTACTTGAAGTACTGCTTTCTGTATCACTCTCGGAATCAGTGTCACTATTGTCGCTTGAACTAGAACTGCTTGACAACCTGCATAGAGAAAAAGTACATGCATGTTATTTGCGAAAAATGTATGTTCTAACACTTTATGTTATCATGATCTACGTATATTTCTTGTTGTATTAGCTTTCCAACAAATGTTGAAAGAGATTGAATATTAGACAGTGGTTTATAGTGAACCAATATTTTTAAACCATGCTACAATTTCCTTGAAATGCGAAATACAGTGTTAGATCGCCATCATATACGGGGTGATCCACTTGCCTTTGGTAATTACAAATTATGTAGGATTCAGAATTTCTTGCGAGTGTTGCCCAACACTTTCCTACGTTCTATATATTATGCACAATATTATATGGTACATATAGTATACGTGATCTGCATTGCTTATGTTTGATAAAAAGTGGGGTATGGCAATTCTGATACAAATGCAAGTGAATCACCCCATACATAGAGGTCCCAAAATGGATCATTTGAACAACATCGGTGTAGACTCCTCATGCAGGTTGTGCAAACATAAAAATTCTTGTGTATGTTTCTCGTTTACATTGTGTATTTAGTGAAAAGCATACGTATGAAATACATTTGATGTGTGGGAACCTAGTTATATGAGTAAATTAGTATGTTATGTTACCACCCATTCGAAATACAGTAATTCCTCCATTTTCCTATTATTAAAATGAAAGGTGTGTTAAGAACTTTGAATGGCGTTAAAATTTGCATTACACATCAGGTATATCAACGCAAAGTCCATGAAACAAGGATCATATTGAATTTACCTTAACAAAACTTTTAATGTTTATAGAACTTTAAAATTATTTTCTTTGCGTAATATTACACTTTCATGACATAATAGTTGCAAAGGCTCCTTACTCATATACATTTTGTACATATAATCATTTTAAAGAAAGCTATTACAAAGTTCCAATCTTAATAGTATTCAGATTGATAGTGTTATTATATTTTAGTTGATCAAATTCGCAAGAGCAATCGCAACAAATTTGAGATGGAGCATCACGCTGCAAATTTGCATGTTATTTCCCAAATTGTTAAATTACTAATAATAAGAGGAGGAATCGCTGGTTACTATAGGAAGAATCAGTTTTCGGTCTGTATAAGATGAGATTTTGTTAAGTTGTAAAACTGATAACGCTCAACATTTTTACACTCAAATACTTACAAATACTTTAACGTTTGTTTGTCTTTAGTGTAGTATATATGCTTTGGCCTTCAAAATACAGTTGCATTATTCATTCGTATACTAAAAGTTTCACTGAGATGGGAAAAAATGAAAAATTGTAATAATATACTCACGCTTCATGATTTTTCCCATTGACAGTTAAGTCGTCCATTTGATCTACTATTTCGTGAACAGCATTTTCTATTATCAGATCATTTTCCGCAACCGAGTATGCTGCTTCTTCCAATTCCACTAACTCTAAGTCCATATTCTCTTTAATGGGATGAACCTTTAGAAAATTCACCAATTATTATCTAATAATTATAATAATATATAATAATTATAAAATAATATAAAACAATTATTATATTGGATGCATATTGTAATTACTATTTGGAACTGTCGATATAATTGAAAAAACTTACATTGTCTAATAAGAGTTTCAGAGAATCTATCAGTGATTCTGGTATCTGCTGTAGCCAAATTAAATAATCCTTTATATACAATTGATTTAATATATACCTTGGTTCTGATGCATTATTAAATAAACTATGTATTTCACTAAAACGTTTAATGACATATTTTTTTCCTGTTGATAAAATGTGTAAGTTTTTAGAAAGGAGAACATAAATCATCGCAAACAGAGTATTATTAACATTTTATGATTGACATACCTAATTTTAGAACAAGCTTAACGTCATCCAAAACTTTCAGGGAAAGCCTCCAATTTCTGAAAAGTGGGTAACACAATGATCTCCTCATACATGCCTTTACTACTTCCCCTATGGTATAAAATTCCTATAAATGCAAGAAATTCCAAATGAAATTATTAATGCAAGTACATCAGATAGAATTACAATCCACATACATCGAACCATGATAAAGTTGAACTGAGCTTAGCGATAGGCCAACTACTTTCTACTGTATTCTCGCCTAATGTTGTCCTATGATTGTAACAACTACCAAATAAGATGTCAACTAAGCCGAAACAAAGTTTTTGAACATCCTCATTGGAAAGTAGATATTCTCTGTTTGGCAGCTCTTTCAACAAGTCAACATCTATATCAGAGAGCACAACATCCTCTTTCTTTAGAGTTTCCCATTCTGCTATGAATGACATGTACGGTTCTACGCAATCTGGTTCCATTAAATCTGCCAGATAATGGTCTTCGTTGAAATCTGCACACTCTCTTTTTTCTCTCAACTTTCTCCTTTCACACTGTAGTGTTAAATCTGGCGCAAGAAGATCTATTATTTCTTTCAACCATGCTTCCTAAAATTAATCGCATTATTATCATGAAAGGCTAATTGAACGTTGTTTATTGCATATATTAGATACATACCTCGAACGCTATTAGAGCCCCTGATATTCTGCTTGCAAAACCATACTTGGGAGATTCAGGACTTAAAGTTATATTTTGTTTCTGAGCTGTTTGTGGAATATACCACTCGTCGCCAGCATCCGCAAACTCTGTATTATGATTGTTTTCATCTGCCGTTTCATTTAGTTGGTCTGAATTTGCCGAAGGATTACCTATGATATAAAATCGCTATTCAATTTAAATGATTGCTATAATACTATGTTGCTATTGCTAAAATAATAACCAATGACTTCTATGTTAGGAACAAAATCTTTCTTCTTCTTCGATGGTGCCAATAGCGTTGTTATCATATCCAAATTTTGAAAATGTTCTCCATTATTTACTTTGGTAAACCGTAGCAAGAAGTCCCCTTTTTCACAATCATACGAACCAAAAGAGGCATCATTTTCCTCTATTTCACCAGGTAATTTTAATCTATGGCAAGTAAATTCCTCTATAACGAATCTATATTGATTTTACGTAATTTATATTTCACAGAATTTAGTGCTTGATGCTTTAGGAAATTACCTTAAATAATAAGGTGCAGAATAAAACCTGAAATCTGTTCCCTCCACATAAACTTCTGTTTCCTTGATATTTGCATAAGGAGCATGAACCGTAATCACTACTTCTGCATCAGTTTGCGTGATTTCAAACCGTGGCGTTAACATTTCTGCACCTCCGAGCACTACTTGGATTTTAAATCCGGGTGTTCTACTAATACCACTTCAAAGGTACGTGTGAGTAAAACGTTGTATAAACTACTGACAACTGCAACAATGTTTATGTTTTTTGTATGCACCAGTATGCACATAAAATAAAACTATATATTTCAAAAACCTGGACACGTTCCGTTCACCTTCACGTAAAACTATTTAAAGCCCTCTGCTTTATAAGCATAGCATGCAGAGCTATAAACATAAAGGTTATATACACGCAGCGACTATATTTGTGCATACACATAAGCGTTTATTTACGTGCAGTATATATCCGTATTGGTGTGTGCCCTGCACACTGCACATGCTGTGGGACTCTTTTGTATGTAAACGTGTAAAATCCATACTGCAAAATGTAACAAATTCCTCCACCTCAATATAGTACTATGTATGTATTTAAGCAAAATGTACTGCAATTTATTTATATAAACTTAAAATATATAATATATATTTTTATATATATATATATACAGACAAGTGTAGATAAAACGATTTAATTTTGCCCTTTTTAGCTTTATCGCACTTTTTATTCTGCTCTATAATTGTTGACGCATAATGCTATCTGGGATATATAATAATTATATAATTTTATTCGTCCTTATATCACGTGACATAATAACACACACTATATATTTGTCTCCTTTGAAAATGCGGATATCTAATTGTAAGATTTTTAAAGCCTCTGCATATATATATATATGTTACATCCAAATAAGATCAATCCAATTTAGGTGCTCTGTCCCTCCGGCAATCAGCTCTGCATGTTAACCCAATAATAAAAGGATGGACAATTACTGAATGATTGTTTAACGCGCTATTCTATTTTTTTATAAGATCTTTAAATAATTAATAGTTGAAGCGGAAATTTTATCGTTTTGAGAAAAAGATTAATAAAAGTATTCAAAAATTTACTGATAAAAGTATATATATAGAAATGTTGAAAACAAGTACAGAAACTTTTCATTTAGGATCTTAACAATTATAAAAATCGCAAAACTTTTACTGACTTATTGACTATATATGTATATAATAGCTAACTGTATCAACCTTCACGAGACTTATATGCAGAAAAGAGTTAAAGAACAAGTATAGTTAAAATTATAGCTAATAAATTTGTGTGAATACTGTATTAGCTTTACAAAGCCTAAGCTGCTATTCTTAGAAAAATACTAACTTTTCGGATCAAAATATTTGTCTTATTCTAGTTAAGGATAACCCGATATACATTATATAATCGCCGTTTACTGTACACTTGGACACTTTACACTATGTATGTACATACTTATACGCGCGTATTCAAAGTGTTTTTAATCTTCTATTCTTGGCACAGAAGTGTATAAAGTATAATTTTAATAATACTGTATAATTTGATTACTTAATATCGAGAAGGGGCTCTCTCAATAAACCATCATTTATTTATGAGAACGTTCTTCCATTAATCGCTTTTTTACCATATTAGTGTGCTAAGTAGCACACGGTCTTTCGGAACGCGGGAAAATGTTCTAAGTAAACACATTCTTCTTGTTGGCAGGATACTATTCATTAATGAATCACACGGATAGAAGGACTGACTTCCGCATTGCATAATGTTTATAATTAAGCTGATGCCCGCAGACTTATTCTACAATGCTGCACAAATCATGGATTATTTAAATGATTAAAAATCGAGTACATTTCACGATGGTACTCGCTGTCGCTGCAGCCAAATTAATAAATTCACGATCGTCAAAGTAAAAATGAGTAATAAATCCACAGAGCCAACTTACAAGTATAGTCGTAGTCCGATCCGTGCACGATATTTGTTGACATATCCTACAGAATTATGCTCCCTGTTTATAGATCGGGGTATACGAAAATGGAAAAGTTACATTAATGGCTCTTATTATACACACGCTATACATTATCATAGATATGAGACAAGAGTATGTACAGTCAGCTGTATAGGCTGGCCGCTACTGATCCAAATTCCTAATTTGTATCATCCTCGCTCTTGCGGCTTTAAACTGCTCAAAAACGTTTTCTATATTGTTTATGAACGAATCAGTGCCTATTCTGTAGACCTGACTCAAACGTAAACTACTTCCCACGGATGGATGAGTCTGGTGAATAATGTTGAATTTTATTTTCACAGAGCCGCTGCTCACGGCTTTTAATTTCTCCTTGACCAACGTTCCGCCCTGAAACTCCGACGGTATACCACAATGCGTTATGTCTTCAAGTTCGTAAGTTCCGCCAGTGAAAAATCTTCGCAGGGTATTAATAATGCTTCCTGATGGTCGCCAAGTTTGCACGTTAAACTCGTATAAGCCGGGACAGAGTGGAAGTGGCAAAGCGGCGTATCCTTCAGTTCGATGCCTGTAATGAAATTTTCAGCATTTCTTGGCAATTCAGATATTTATAAAGCTGCCGGCTTGATTATTTTTTCTAACAATCAGTCTTCAAAGAAAATCCTTTTACCTTAATGTATCAATTGTGATTATAATTGTTTTTAAATAACTTAAGTATCTTTGCTAAGAACGTTAAATCACTCATTATTAAACGCAATAGCCAAGATTATTGCTTTATAAATGACTGAAATATTAAATCATAACTTTCGCAATAACATTATAGAAATTCGGACAGTGTCCGAATTTTTTTCTCACTGTCAGTACGTTCTTTGAAATGCGTAAAAGCTTAATCCTTCGCACTCGAGACTTCCTGTTTTTCATTCATTTTGGTGATTCAAATGGGACAGTCGAGTGCAAAGAATTACATTTATTATCGCCTACCTCGTCCATGCATCCAACGAGGAAACACTGATCAGCATTCGTGGATGAAACATTGACCTTCCGTTCTTATTGAACATACTATTCAGCTGGCATTCTAGCGACATTGAGGTTGCATAATTAAAGTAGACAGATTTATTTCGCAGGTTGCATCTCTGTGTTCGGCCGAATAAACCTTCCCTTTCCTTGGTACTCCAATGTTCGGGCATGTCAATGTAATAGGTGACGAACAGGCCATCGAAATAAAAGTCATGGGCAGATACTATGTCAAGATTGAGGAAAATCTTCTGCACATTCATCGGTGAGAGATGTAGTTCCCGTGGCATTTCCCCTTCCCGGTGCACCAGGCGTTGTTTAATTTCCTGCGGGAATCCAAGTTGGTCACACTCCTTTGTATCGCTGGATTAATCTCGTAATATTCACAGAAATGTTATGCAACGTAAATCAATTGCCCAAGCGCCTTCGGCGGTGTCTTAATCAGTGCTGTACGTGTATGGAATGTTTCACTGCATTAATTTACTAAGGAGAAATAAACAAAACATTAGACGATACGTGCACTTGAATCGTGTAATAAGTCGAGCCTCTAATGTTGCTGAATGAACATTGTCATCCGGTAAAATCCGGAAAAATGTGATTGGGCAAAATTCAGCGGTAATTACGAGGATATAAAATTAGATTGAATACTTTCTTGAGGAGAGTCACGTTAGGTGACCTATTTATAAGAATAATTTAACGACATAGGAATATGGCCAGAGATAACACGACAAACACACAAGCATGGCATACGTATGTTGTATGTGTGACGATAGATTGCTGATGTATGAGAATGTAAGATCGGTGTTGGCTGACAGTTCCGGCTCAGTGAAAACGTGTGAGCTGTGTACGCATACATAGGCCGATAGCACCACGAACAAGTTGCGAGAGAGTGTTGAATCAGACATTCAGAGCTGTAGAATCCTCAGTTGGTCCTGGGGACCGCTGCCGTCGACTTGGTTGGACGTGTCTTTCTTCCAATTCCATCCATTCTCCTCGTGTTAACATGTTACGCATACCAGATTATTGTGGAATAGTTTCGCAAAATGTGTTCGATTCTAAGATCGGTGCCGAAGTTAACTTTGTTCTGTAGTGAAAGTGCCACAAATAGACCTCTTTCGAAGTGCTTCAAACGATATAATGCATGATCCACACCTTCGGAATTAAAAGAAAAAACTGTGCATTTAATTTCTCCTCCTGAAAACATGTTTTATCCCCAAAGGATGATGAGACAAATTTCTGAAATCTCCTATGTAGGGTAAGAGATTTTTGTAATACGAGTTTTGTGAGATTCTACAGTAGCACCGTCTGTTATAAATGTGACTTTACGCTTTAACATTTTTGCAACAAACATAAAAGGAAATCTGTTAAATTCCAAGGAATAGAATAGTTTGTTTCAAGAGGCACGCACACTTTCGTGGATGACATACGAAACAAATTGTAGTGTTTGATTGTAATAACAAACGAGAATGAGCTGAGAATTGGCTACATGACACATTGGTAGTCCGCAGAGAAATTCCTGTAATAACGAAGTTGACAGCATAGACAGATCCTACTTACTCTCCCAAGATTCTCGATTTCTTCCACGAACTGTGTGGTCGATTGCTTTTTAGATGCATGTTCTATCCAATAATTGAATCTAATCCCATTGGTATTTGCAACGGTGTAACACCGATCACTCGTAATGTCGGGATCAATCGTCAAAATTTTGTGGAATCTGTCGTACGTGATAGTAGAGAGAACCGTTTCTAAATCATCGCTCGCACTGGCCAGTGTTTCGTCTTGCCGTGACAAATCAGCCATGACGTACATCCTGGAGCATTCCGTGTAAACATAATGATTCGAGCGGATTCTGACATCAGCTGGATCATCGTCGACAACGCTCTTGTTATATCTCTGGCCGAAGGGCTTGGAATTATGCAAGGCTGGCAACGCCGTCTGATTTCTTCTGAACAAGTATGACGTGTAGGGCTTCGTTAACAACTGATTGCCCGGGTAGTAGGAATCTGTCTCCGTGTAGGTGTACAATAAAGAGCCTTCGATGTTCCGCTCTTTGATTCGCCGATAATAATCCTGTTGATGCTCAAGCGGGCAATTCTTTTCATCGCTATAAAACTTTGCCTCGAACGTACTAAAGACTTTTTCCTGCCAGCTAAAAATACGATTCTCCTCTTCCAGAAAGTTTGAATCCCGCGTGCCTTCTTCGTTCTCGAGAAGTTCGGCGAGCATAGGCCTTTCCTGCGCAATTTTCACTCTAGAACAATAAACATCCGGTACATGAATGTAATTTAGCTACCGGGAACAATCTTTGCCAGATGGCCAAGATTTCACTCGGAAGACATCCACGTTCGCGGTAACAACATCGTGATAATACGCTTATTTCTCTTTTACGGCATACGTGGAATGCATACCTATTAGCCATATGGTAATAATGACTGACCCATTATGGACATTCTACTACACAGTCGAATTTTTCAATAATAAATAAGTGACTAAGGTGGAGGTAAACTAATGGAATATTAATAAGTACAAAGTTGAGTACTGCAATATATAGCGGATAAAAAAAGATTCGCGTACACCCCTTTTCTTGTAGTAAACATTGGAATAGGAGGAACTGTCCTTTATAAACAAAATTTTTATCAGGAAATCTGAGTTTGCGAATACTTTTTTTACTCACTGTACACAGATATATGCTAGTAACATGAAAAATGCAGAACAATTAAACATTGAGCAATATTTGTTTTGCCTAAAAATTAGGACTTTCCGAATTGATACCAACATCGGGAAAATTAATTTAAATCTTTTCGAAACGAGTACACACAGTAATTCTTCACTACACAATGAAATTTCTCGGTAGCTGCAGCTAGTTCTTTGAAAACTTCATTGTTTTCCCAAAGTGAGCTACACTAATTACACATATTACATACGCATACATTTGAAAGACGCAAATTAACCTTAGCTTCAAGTTATGAATAGGTTCCTTCACTCTATAATTCCCTGCAATTTTTTCATTTTCCGTCTTTGGCGCCATTTCCGGTCACGGCGCGGAGCAACAGATTGACTGGATGCCTATCTATTAGTTCACACTTTAAATGAACAACAATTCTTCGTTTACTGTTCTCAATGGATTCACTGTTCAGACTAAAATGACTTTAATAGAGAAAGACACAACTTGTTCATCGATCTGCCTGTTACTTGGCAACAAGCAGGAAGCATATTGGAGGCACATGGCGTGGTCTCGTACCAGGTGCGATTGTTATACGTTGAACAGAGACCCGTTTTTTGTCAGGATCGGTTTAATAATTGATTACTACCATCTGGCTATAATATTCAGACCTCCTCCAATACAGACATTACTTTCATTTATTCATAAGAAACCGCAGTTCGTTTAACATTATTGCAATTTTTGATGTTCAAATATATTTTGTTAGCTATAAAACTATAAAAGATCGCTTTGACTCCCAAGAGAGGATTTATATGTCTCGATTGTTTGATTTTGACAATACAAATGAATGATTCTAGTAACAATCGTGTTTTTTTAACATCACTGCGATTATAGTAGCATAGAATTTATTTATATAATACTAATTTAAACAAAACCACTTTCTTATTCCACAAATGTAAATTCAATGTGCTAATCCCGCTTTTATAATAATGTTCGTCTTGCATCATACATAAAAAATAAGATGGAGAAATATTATTTTCCTAAATATCTATCGAATATTAATAAACTTTTTCAAGAACATATAAATTCAAATCTCATAGCTAAAGCGTAATAGAAGAATTCCATGAGTGATGGAATAATGATCTATTAATCAATTACAATTGTAGAATTGATTAAAAACTACATTAATATTGTTTGTACAACCTAATAATATATAAAGAATATAATGTGTATACAATAAAACATAGAACAAATAAAATTGGCTGAAAATATTTTGCTGTAAAGAATGTTCGACGCGACGATTCAGAATACACAATAATGTATGTTTGTATACATTGACATAGTAGACATATACATGTACTTATTATTCCTTTATTTGTAGATTATATGGTGTATAATATAAGTGACGTAGATAATAACTTTAGTACTCAATATAGTCACTTTAGACTTACAATTATACTTTACTGATTGCCTAATTGTTTAATGCACACACGATATACTAAAAAAGGTGAATATTAAATTCGCGCAATTCAGACAGCAAATATATAGTTTGCATTCTGAATGAAATATATATTATCAACTATTGTTTTGCAAAGAGAAGCACAATGGTTTATAATAGATGAATGAACCTTTCTTGATATTTGGCAATCTATTAGGAATGAAATCAGACTATGTGTCACTGCATCTATATAATCACGTATGATAATATGTGCGCTGCTATACGTATACCACATACATATGTCGAATAAGGTCGCGTGGCGCGTATTCGCCGTATGTGTGTGTATGCTTAACTGACAGAAACACAGTATATACTGTGGACAGAAATAACAACGGCAAAGACAAATGCTGTAATGGGTCTCGGGGACGACACGAGCGGACAGTGGTCCACGCAGGCAGCGGTCAGGAAGAATAACATGCGAACGAAGAACAGCGACGCATCGGAAACTTAGATATATATGTGTGAAAATTGATTTACCAATAGAAATTCCAAGTGTAAAAAGAATCTGTAGGCAGAAAAAATGAAATGAGCTAACTGGGCGCAGGTGAGGAACAGCAGGAGGGAACGATAAAGGGAGGTGATTTTTCCAAATCGTGTCTATGCGAGGATTGCAACGGCTGAGGCGGCTGACAGTCGTGCAGTGCTTGCGGTACTTTCTATCTGGCGTTGTTTGACGCGGCCTGTGAGCTCAACTGGTTGGCCCGACGGCCCGACGGCTCGAGTGAGTTCACCTCGTCCACCTCGTCCACCTTCTCCACCTGTTGCGACGCTAGCGGCTTACATGGGTCTACGCCAGCATATAGAATACAGATACCGAAACTTGTACCGTTATAAGTGACAGCAGTGAGCCCTCGGATCAGGTTTCACAATTAGCCGGTCCGAGGAAATAATACTCTCATCACAGGCACTGTGTCGCTGCCACAATTGAAATTCACCGAGATTTTTGTGTTCTGTGTCCGCGATAAGGTCAGTGCCAGGCGATCATTCTTTCTGAGGCATTCCCGAATCAAGTATGCGCAATTTTCAGAAATCCTGTATACATATATGACTCATTATGATCTATTCATTATACTACGATGTGTGTGTGTATATAGTCTCCTTTTATCGATTTTACGAGAAATGAATCCGCTCGATAAGATTAGGACTTGCGATGGCATGCGGTATCTGTGCAGGACTGAGCCGGAACGTCGAATGAATGATACAATCATTCAGTATTATTCACTGTAGCTTGGGGCACGCGCCAATGTGCATTATTACCACTTGCATGTGCTGTATGTTTCAAACAAATATCCAACGTGAATAAAGTCTCGTCACTTTCTTGTGCTTATCACTCTTCTCCTTTCTATTGCTTTGCTTATGGCATTCAGGTGTGTTATTATAAAATGCTAGGTCTTTTTTGTCAGAAGTTATGTAGTATAAATGATAGCAAGGTGTGCTGTGGATGATTCAGTGTCGAGCGCGTTCGATTTGATCGATATACCCGTTTTACAAAAGGCTCATTTCATCAACTATTAAACTTCTATTTTGTATCACCTTTGCAGCAAATTAAGAAATATTATCAGAAATAAGTTTTTGGACATACAGTGAAAGCCGTTTTTTCCTTTTTTTAATAATAGAAAATAGTACATTGTATACATGGAGTATTTAAGAATCCACTGACAAGAACTCTTATGGTTGTAATATGTTTCAGAGGTTTTAAACTAATAAGAATGACTACCACACAAGAGGGAGAGTCAGGGGTGACTATACCGCTTCAATACAATGACTCAGTGAGTAGAATTTGCGAATTGAGTTATATGCGAATAAAGAAATGAACTCCACATTTATTTCAACATATTGAAATAAACATTTTTTAGCATTGGAAATCCATATTTGAGAAATATGATTTGGATGGAGATGGGAAGATTTCATATCAGGAACTTAAGGCCATGATTCGTGGTTCTGCATATTCAAATGATATTCCTCCTAAGGTGGTCCATATCATTATGGAAAAGGCTGATTTAGATGACTCTGGATTTTTAGATTATCCAGAATTCATCGCTATGGTACATAATTCTAGAATTGTATGTTTCTTCCATTGGTAATTACAAAATGGTACATTTATGATTGAATGTTATGCAGATCCACAGGAAAGACATGCAGGGTGTATTCGGCCACCTAGTGCATCGATATGTTCATAGTATGGTACCTCAACGTCCATCTGCTGCTCTCGCAGGCCGCTCCAGTGATTTCCCTGATGGGCAGTATGAGGAAGAGTACACATGTAGTCCACCGCCAGTAACAATGATAATTATATCAATATTAGAAATTACTTTGTTCTTATATGACGCAATAGCGCATAAAGCTCTATCTGTGGAAGGACCTGCAGCTACATTGTTTATTTATAATCCACACAAGAGATATCAAGCTTGGCGATATCTCACCTATATGTTCGTGCATGTAGGGTAAGTATGATGCTCTTTAATATCCAATGCAAAAGCAGACTACAAAGAAGTTGAAAATAAGAATAATCATTGAAAGCAAACAACAAACCAAAGTATTAATGAAGTCTATGAGTGTATTTTGTATACAGTAGAACTTTTTTCTATTCAAACCTTTATTATTCAACACATAGTTATCCAAAGGCATCTTGTACCTACACAATTCAGTGTACATTTAATAGTGTAATCGATCACAATACAGTTTTCGCAACTACAAAAACTTAGAAATTTGTAACCAAATCATATTGTTAATATTTCTGTCTTTTTAACATATGGTGATTAACATTAAGAAACTAACTGTTCTACTATCTACATTCAAACACAAGTGTTTCCTGATTAGTTGGATAATCATGGTTCTACAAGTTTTTGTTATTGATTCCTTCTGTATAAGTTAAAGACATAAAATAGCCAAATCTTTACAATTGTACTTCGGAGAATATTGCTACCTGTAATTTACACAGCAATTTCTTGTTCCAGGGTTTTTCACTTGGTTGTTAATTTATTAGTTCAAATTATGTTGGGAATCCCTCTGGAGATGGTGCATAAATGGTGGCGTGTATTAATCATATATGTTGCTGGAGTGGTTGCTGGATCCCTTGGAACTTCAGTGTCTGATCCAAGTGTATACCTGGCAGGTGCATCAGGTGGTGTATACGCATTAATCACGGCACACGTAGCAACTATCATAATGAATTGGTCTCAAATGGAATATGCTATTCTTCAGTTGTTAGTTTTCCTTGTCATTACTAGTGTCGATGTTGGTCAGGCTGTGTATAATCGTTATATACTTGAAACAAATGATCAAGTGGGGTATGTTGCTCATCTAGCGGGTGCTATCGCTGGTCTTCTTGTGGGAATAAATGTGCTTCGTAATTTGGAAGTGAAAACTTGGGAGAAAGTTGTTTGGTGGGCTAGTATTATTACATTTACAGCGCTCATGACAGCTGCAATTTTGTGGAATATTTTATTTACTTCTTACTATAACTAAATAAGTATAGCTAGACTTTTTTTCAATATTTATTTCATACTAGTTTTCTTTCGTAGACTAGGATTTTACATTCGTAAGATCATGATCATGCAATCCTGCCTATTGATGGATGTGTCTTGTTTTTCTTGACTAGGCTGGAATATGCATTACTTTTCAGCTGAAACAGTCAATTTGTCAAATGTCGGACTGCTGTATTTTTGTATTTATATGTACATTTCTAGGATTCACATACGTGTACAAAATGATTCACTAATCCTAAAAATAATATTTTTTTTCAAGAGGGGCATGCTTTTGATTTTCGGAAAATTTATTATCAAGTTTTTACTGCTGGAGTGACATATGCCATTACAAATATTGTATTGCCTTGTTTGCATCTTATGCTAGAAGGAATAAACTTATGTCTTGACATCAGGCTCTTAATGCTCTTTATGACAGATTATGACGATTTGGTGAATCAGCTTGTACATGTTCGCCGAAATAGACAATTATTAAAATCGTCTTGTAGGGTACAATACTGTGATATTCATTGTTATCATGCGACATGGGAATAGCTACTATTTGAAAAAACAACGAAAGCTTCAGAATAAAACTTTATAGAGCAAGATGAAAAATCTACCTCTGCAACAGTATGTCGAGTATAACTACATATACGTTCCGTTAGAATAGCTTTCATATCAATTTTACTTGGCATATACGCATTTACGATGTTCATGCACTGCCTTAAATTGTTGCAAATACTGTAATAATGAAAGTTAGGAAATCAGTGCCAAACCATATATTTGAATACAATTTTTTCATGCAATGATTACAACACAATCTTGAAGTATAACAAATGATTTGCATTACAAGTATTAAATGGTATTACAGTGTAACATAAAGTGTATCTAATCTGCAACATACTTTCAAGTCATGTATATCTTATGTTCTTCTAAAACCTGTTTGCTCCCGTAATTGTTACGAATGTTAATGCCAGCCTTGCCTGACAACTTCGATACGCAATGTTAGAATGAATAATTCATCTAGAACACGTCGATTATTTTCGTTTCATTTGAACCCTGCAAATGCTTTTGGTTTTGTCCTTTGAAAAGTTTATTCAAAACATCTATAATCTTGTATAGAATATTTCTTCTTAAACAAACAAGTTCAAGAAAAGGAAAAATGCTTTTACGATATTGTATATGTTAAGAATAATTTGCACAAACAGATTACAAAAATGCTGTTCTATTTTCTCATAACGGAACTCAAGGCGAATTGAATAGACATTGATAGCTATTTCTTGTTTATCGTTAGTATTCCATTTCGAATTAACCATAAGATTAATAACTATTAATTTATTTACGCAAGCATGTTGATTTTATAATTGAATTTGTAAAAAGCATTTTGAATGATTCGAAGTAAACGAGACTGCTCGGAGTGATCACGATATGCAACTAGTACTATACATGTAATATAAAAAAAGCAGTATTCAATAGTTTTCTTACACGATAGTTAATAGTAAGGTATAAAAATTCAATTTGGATATAAGGTGAAACTATAGCTTATTAAACAAGTATAGATAATACTCGGTGCCGAAGACGTACTTATAAAAAGCAACGTTCGCCCAATACGTTGTTTGCTATACATATGCGATGCAAGAAGACCTTTATTACACTTTTGTTAAGCTCGTTTTGTGAAAGCGATACCTTACTTTTGTACGGCTCACGAAAATAATTACATAAGTTCGATATTTGCGTCGTTTGCAGATTGTTACCGCAAGTACCTGATCTATTATTAATTTCCGCAGCGACATTCTTCACCTTTGTTTTAACGATATGGGTTATGTACGTTAATTACTAATTCTTTGTACGTGTTTCTCATACCCTCGTATCTGAATTCGTTTAATTTCACAAACAATATAAGAATTATAAAGATCTCGAGCTTGCAGCTAAAGGCGAAATGCAAAGAAAACGATTTTTCCAAAACTGAGCGTAATCATAAAGAGAGGTCTCCGATAAATTCCTTTTTGTGTATATACTGGTGTGTAAAGGCAAGAAGTAAATGTACCGATTACATTTAGAAGTGCAAGATACTTTAAGCAGTTTGTTCTTTCTATCAAGGACATTGTGCATCTTCGACTTTTTTGTATAGTTCATACTGATCTTTATACAATATTAGTTTTAAGGAATAGCGATTTCGAATAACTCGACAATTAAAGATTCGATTAAACGGTTTCTTTGAGTATTTAAATTAATCGGAAGTACTTTTATGTATATACGTATTTGTTTAATAAATATTTTTGATTAAAATACGTGTCTTGCGACTGACAAATTTTTTCCATTGTTTCCGTGTACATACATGCATTGTTCCTAAGAAAACTTATCTATAACTTATAGATTTGTAATATATGTGCTTGGAATGGAAAATGTAGGAATTAGATTAGGGTTGCATAGTTGCGTGTTTAAGAGAACCTGCTCGGTTGTGAGGGAATGCGTTCGGCAGATTCTTTTTAATTGCCGCTATAACACACGGCCAATCTGATTGCCAGTTGTAACAATCTGACATCTAAATCGCATGCGTATTTGTCGAATCCATTAGAGAACACATTTATATGACCCCGGTCTTGAAGAAGAAAAGCTTCTTTTCTTGAAGAGGTTTTCATTATTCATATATGTATATATATATATACATATATGTTGATTATAAATTGATCGTTCCAGTGTGTACCATGTCGTATACTGTACTTTTACATATTGCTAAATCCTTTAGTGATTGCTATTCTATTTAAGTTAGTCATACAGGCGTACTTACAAAATGTTTAAAAATTATAAAAAGACATATAAGGCAGCAGCCCTTTTTAAGTATATGAAATTTACGTATACTATAGTACCAATAAACACCCAATGGAACACAACGTTACTGCAACGAACCACGGAAAGAACAAAGTTGCGTATTACACCTATACGTGCATAGGTATCAGTAGTCGCTCTTGTTTCCAAAATACCACGACGATTGTTTTTATGGCAAGGATTATTTTTCATGAAATTTGGCGCTTTTAGCTATTTCTAGTTATTTTTAGCTATTTCTGCTCAATAAGTGCAATCATACTGACTGCGAAAAGCGTCTAGGTACATGCTAGAGTAATATCTGTAACGTACTTTACAGATATTAAAGAATCTTAAATCGTGTCGTGTCGTTTATTTATACTCGACAATTTCCAGAAAACTTCTACTTACCAGAGTATTCTATAAATTTGGGATAAAGATATAGGGGCAAGGAGAATGTTGCAACATATTATAACGGAGGTGATTTTTATTTCAACAAAAATAACAATTTACATTGAACTGTTTTGATAATAATATTATCGTGTATGCTACACCTGTAGTTTACTGTAGGCGTGGTATCCTCTCGCTCGCTATTAACTGTATAGTTATTTTGTTTTAATTATTCGCATTAAGAGCGTGTTCGTAGATAATATCGCTTCATAGATAGAGTTTGCTTTGTTAGCCTTTGTCTTAGCTTCGCATTTTTCGATCGCGTCGTGTGCAGTATTTTACAATATTTAGGGAGCTGAGTACCTCGGCGTTATTGTTTATATACAGACCTCTTGCATACAGGGATCGAACAACAGACACATTGATCAAATAGAGTCGATCTTTTTCTCAAATTACAAACGAATAGGTACATATATAAGACGTTATGTAACATGTACATTGCTCCGTTTCTAGTCTATGCTAGATGATGTTCCGAGTAGTATGAACAATATAATTCGTTTTGCCCCTCTTACGGTTGTGGAATATACGTTGAAAGGAGTACCATCCGCGTTCACTCCTTTCTTATGTCACTTCCATGCTTCTTTGCTTCCGTTGGAACATATTTTAACGCCGCAAAGAAACTTTTCCACCATTATAGATTGACCTAAACTTTCATACAAAAAATGGCCTTTTCTGTACTTATTGTTCATTTGGTATCACTTTAAAATATTCCCGGTGAGATTCGTTTGTCCAAGATAAGTACAACCGATTTGTTAGTGGTACAGTAATTCAATTATGAGCAAAACTTCCTTCAAAAGCTTTTCCAAAGACATTCTGAATAGTATGAGTATCGAGTGTCCTTCCGTTGAGACAAAACGGGATAACGGAATGGGCGCACGCCGAGAATACTCCTTAAAAGCCACAACCGGATTACAGATTATTGGATTGCAACTGTTGTTCACGTCCCCTGTCTAACTTTGGAAGCATTGAACGGTGTCTTCAGGATTCCGATTTGTACAGCTCTCAACGTTTCCCATGTCGTAGTACTGCACGATGAAGGGTTGCGAAGAATGTGATCGGTTTATTGCATATAATATGGAGACCGAAAGGAAATTACGATGGAGAAAATCAGTGCTATGTGAAGGTCGGGGATTAATGTACTGTGCGCGATTCTCTGACGACGCTACGAAAGTTCCAATCACATTTCTATCAGAAGCAGATGACGTTACAAACCGCGACGCGACCGGGATATTAGTGGTTTATATGATTTCAATGTTGATTCGACCAAAGGATAGCTTAAGTCAGAGCAAGAAGATTATCGAAATAATACTGGGAAGTGGCGGGGTTTCGGTTAAACCACAGTTGATTCTGCCTTGTATAAATAAATTGGACCGCACATTTCGGCCAATCAAACGGCTGCTGAAAGAGTGCGATCTGTTTGCACGGAGCAATTCACTAAGCATCGATATTGGCGTAATGGTTGAAATATACCATAATTTTTCCTGTCTAACAAATATATCCTCCGTTTCTTATTAACAAGTCACTGAACCAACAAGATATTGATAACATATACAATGATGTATCATGACGACCATGGTGTTTTTTCCATAAGTACAATGATGATTATAGTGATCGCGATTACATTCGATTGGTTTGGTGATTACGTTGACAGTAATGGGTAACGGTTACAGCGAAGATGATAGCTGCTCAGGGTGATCTGTTGCAATTTGAAATTTATCGCTCACAATGATTTCGTTGATTAATGTACATTTATGATAATATTCTTGCTTGGCTTTAAGGTGAAACGTTAAACAACGTACATCGTTAGTAATTTCATTTTCTTTTCATTAAAAAAGGTATAGGTGGCGATAATGACCGAAGTAATCTAAGTTGTTCTTTGCGAACGCCGTGAAAATTTTGTACTGTACAAACGCAAAGCGAAAGCGAGCAGTTCGGTATTTACAGGCAAAGTCCGCCGAAGTGGTACGCCCTTCATGATACTCCACTCGCAAGCGTACTCGAATTCGCAATCCTGAAGTATTCCGATTTCGCTGTCATTTGTTACAAAGTATTAGAGTATTTACCGTACTAAACATACGAACTCTTAAGAGAATCGAACCCTTGTCTCGAATAATTATACGAAGAAACGACCAAGAGAACATACAAAAGCACTTCAAGCATTCTGAATATCAGTTATAAGACGGCTTTGTGAGATCTCCCCGCGAACGCCGATCTAGACACTTCCAAAATTTTCGCTGCATAATGAACAAATATCTATAAAATATCGACGCTTAAACAAAGGTTCATGTATGGAAATTACGGTGCAAGACAGATAGTAAGAGTCCGTTAGATCATATCGAACACGTATTCGCAAGTATGCAATTTGTACATAGGTGGGCGCCCCCTGATATTAGTCTTGTAAGGAATTAAGGAAAAGTGTAGTAACAAAAAGTGTATTGATATATGATCACTAAGATAACTAATTAGGAAATGCATTAGTGTAATTCTCGAACACAGATGGTATTCACTGCCTGATTACGCTTTACAAGCAGTTCGAAATGAAACACGTTATCTGAAATCACGGAGTAAATCTGTTGTACGAATCGGATACCTTTAAGCTCATTTGTTAAAATCTCTGTAGTCCGATAAAGTGCCCGTGAGTTAATTACTGGAAAATTCGTAAATCATCTGATTTTTATGGAGAGCCGTGAAACACGTACTATTTCGCACCATTAAAATAAACTTCCTGGTAAAGATAACGTATGGTATTTGCATTGAATAAAAACTTAAAACAAAGTAAGCAAGGTAAATAAGGAAAAAGAAGCTAAATATATTATTCGTTCAAATGGCGAGGAGGCTAATTGGGATATAAGACTCCTGTACACGAAAATCACATCTGGTGTTGAAGAATCCAGGCTCGCTTCGAGTAAAACGATGACTAAACGAGGGCGCGTATCGCATTGTCGAAATTGCATTGCGTACAAATATAAAATTAGGCTGTATAAAAAGTCTTTATGTGTACATTTGTTTTTGGTGTCTGCACGGGTAGTTGCGGGTGTATTTTGATAGTCAGAGCGTACATTCATTCGGGTTCATTATTTCAATCAAGTAAAATAAATCCACATCCATCCGCTTATCGGTGACTCCACCAATTTAGTCGCCAGCGTATTTATTAATAAGAGAACATAGTTCGGGAAAAATGTTTCCCTAGTCAGTTCATGGCGTCTAACCCCTAAGACCTACCTAATATGAGTTACGCTAAACCTAAGTTCTTACGTTATAGCATACAATAATCTAGCGATCATATACTTATTTTCTCAGCTTACAAATTAGTATTATTTACTATGTACAACACTTAGCGTTACACTTTTAATCCCAACTCACCAAATAGAGAACGACGTCGAAAGTGATCTCGTAAGAGAATGTGCACTGTTCCGGTATACAGTAATGCGCTATACGACACATTTCACACTTGACTTTACTCCCACTGGATTAAAGGCTACATTTCGCACTGGTATAACAGTTGAAATTTACTAATTCCAGACGCATCACAGACTCATTCCAAATAAAAACACGCGCGCCTTTAGCGTTATCATCGTTTAACGATTCTATATCATTCATTATGTACAAAAAAGCGTCTCTATTGTGAACTTGGGCTAGCCTAGACGTTCCACAGGTCCTATTTCACGTATATCTTTTATCTTAACACGCAGTTCAATTCTCATTCTTCGAATTGTTGCTCCGAAAAGGATTGAGGGTCTGTTAGTGAACGCTATCAACACGGCGTATGACACGAGTGCCGTAAAACAAAACTACTTTTCTGCTTTGTTACGCGCAAAACATTATAATGAAACATTTTGTAATTCAGCTTAACGATTTTTATAACTAAAGTCATACAACTTGTTCCATCCTCCTCTAAAACTATAATTCCTTATGCATTTATCGATGATAAGTCAGACGGAAACAGGATCTAAAATGCGCTTGCTTAAAAAGTGGCCGTAAATACAAGAATAGAGAATGATGTTCTAAAGTTGACCCTTGTGTACAACGACTTTGGTAGATACATTGGGCCCGACGTAATTACTACGCCAGAAACTACTTTACTTTAAGAAATAAAAGTTAAGTGCATTTCAGTCCACAAGTGCTCTCTGCACTTGTGTACTGATATCCAACGTGCCGAAATTGCATAAAATAATTCTTTAGTAAAACATCCACGTTGTACGCTGCGCGGGAATGACCTTTGATTAAAATATGTAATGAAATTACAAAGCTTGTAAAAACGAATTCTCAAGTTTCGGACTACATAATAAAAATACCGGACCATGGTCTCCATTTCAGAGTACATTAGTGTTCACGTATGTGTGTGTGTGCACACACACACACGCACATACACGGATATATAAAGGAGAAAAAAAAGAAAAGAAGAAGAAAAGGGAAGACGAAAAATCTCTATGAATTGGATCGCAATTTCGCGACCAGTAAGAACGCAGTGGCTGTCGCCCGAAAGCGATTGTATTCGTCCAATATTCGATATTTATCAACACCTTGATAAGACTCTCGTCGAATAAACGACACCGCATAAATATACTAGGGAACTCGTCACAGCTTATTGACTTGAACATTGCTAAAAATTGATTAGACTATCAATCCTCGTCTGAAAGTGGATCATATTGGGCAGAAAGCAGCGGCGCCGGCTCGGCCTGCATCTGATCGGATTTAGGCGCATTGACGGATACCGAGGTTGACGGAGGTTGTGCTGGTGGTGGACCGGTATGCACACCTAATGCACTAAATGGATAGAATGTAGTTGTCGGGGCTGGTGCCGGTGGTTGTGGGGCCTGATTAGGGGCATCATCAACTACCATATCACCGCCAGAAGGACTTTCGACGTTCGCTCCCGATTTCTCGTCTTTATCTCCACTCCCGACACTTCCACCGTTCCTGTCACCTACACTGCCGCCGGTCTTGTCATCTTCAGAGGTGCGCATCACCTCAACAATTTTATTTTTAACATAGTCCAAAGGTGACAAGTGCGGCTTATTGGAAGGAGTTCCGGAAGTTGATGTGGCAGTGGTTGTTTCATAGAAGCGACGTCCATAATGATTTGTAGTTGCTTCCGGAGGTGAAACTGGTTCGACGGAATGGAATTGCTGCTTGCCTACTGAGGATGTTTGTTGTTGGTGTTGCTGATGCTGTTGGTGCTGCTGGTGTTGCTGGTGTTGCTGTTGCGACTGTGATTGCGCCTGCTGTTGCTGAGGTTGTTGTTGCTGAGCAACACGAATTATTTGCCGTTCATCGCCAGTTTTTACAGGGTCCGATTCATTAGCTTTACGTCGTTTCCACTGATCTTCTGCGATTTGATACCTATTATATCAAATAAAACATAAACAGTGACACATTGTTCCAATATTTACACTTTGGATTGAAAATCATAATGTGGACATACCCAGCATAAGATCTATACGAAGAATGAGGCGGACCGTAATCTTTTGAGACGATATGGTCGACATGGTCTCCAAGAGTAATCCCTTTACCACTTCCATTTCCTGATACACCCCCCGTTCCCCCACTTCCCGCATTTCCATCACCAGCTGGGCTGTGGGCCATTCCATTAGGTTCTGAAGGGGTCTCACGTTGGAATCCCTGAAAGTCGATTATTAAAGAATATGAAACTCGGAGCTATAGGAGGCAATATGCTTAACTTACCTGAAAAAGACGGTCGCCCGGTCGTGTCGGTTGGTTGTTAGATGCTGTATTACCACTTGCATTTTCAACACTTTGATTAATTTGATGAGTTATGATGGCATCTATTAAGCTTGCAGCCGTTAAAGTCGACGATGTTTCACTTTGTTGCTGATTAGACGATTGGCTTTGTCTGGATGATTGCTGCTGCTGCTGCTGTTGCTGCTGTTGCTGCTGCTGTTGCTGTTGCTGCTGTTGCTGCTGTTGCTGTTGCTGTTGCGACTGTTGCGATTGTTGTAGTCGAGATGACTGCGAAAAACCAGTGGTAATTAGTCTGCTTGAATCCCGATCAAGTTGTTGCTGCTGTTGATCTCTATACAATTGAGCCATGTGTCGCCTTTCTGCTTCTATTCTTTGTTGTTGCTGTATATGCTGCTGTATTTGTTGCTGTTGCTGCTGCTGTTGTTGGTGTTGGTGTTGTTGGTGCAAATGTGCCAAATCTCTTTCCCTCTGATGTTGTACAGCCAAACGATATTCTTGAAGTTCCTTCTGATTTTGCGCTGCTGCTGCTGCCATTTGCTGATGAATTTCTTTCTCCCTCTGCTGGTGGACGGTTAATCGATGATCAACATGTTGAATTTCCTTCTCCCGTTGTTGCACAGGCAGTCTATGGTCAGCGTGTTGCATCTCCTTCTCTCTCTGTTGCGCCAAGCGGTGTTCTTGTTGTTGTATTTCTTTTTCACGCTGATGATGCTGCTGTACTGTTAGGCGGTGTTCAGGCTGCTGCAACTCCTTTTCCCGTTGAAGTCTGTGATCCTCCTTTTCGCGCAGGTGTGCCAAATCGCGCTCTCTTTCCCTATCGCGCTGATGATGGTGGGCTGCAACCATTCTGTGATCCGGTTGATGCATTGGCATACGATGCTCTTGCAAACGCATTTCTTGCTCCCGGAAGGCTCTATTGTTGTCAACGTACCGATCGGCTAAAAGTCGATCCGCCATAGTCTTACCAAGTCCTTCGTGACTACTGCTTCCAGAACTTGGGTGACTATGTGGATGGGGCACAGGAAGACTTGGTTGTTGTACGGCTACATCGACTAAGCTGGAGAAGGCTTCTAAACCAGGTGGAGGAGGTGGATAGTGGATTTGCTTTTGGGGATTATGCCTCTGAATAACGCCTTGTCGCGGTTGCGTATGCGTTGGAGGCGGTGGTGTACCCGCGAAATACAATGTTGATGGAGTATCATTTTTACTAGAACTTTCCACGGTACCAGTATTTCGACTGCGAGCGTGCATCTGTTGACTCGTTATATAATCATTCATAATCGTTTGTCTCGAAGACATTTGCTGCTCCATCGTATAACTTGGTGGTGGTCTGCTTGAGTAAGAATTATACTGATTGCTGTGAGTTACCACTACCGCTGCCGTCACAGCTTGACTCTGACTTTGCCCAGGTACAGTACCTGTCGTCACAGGAGAATGTCTAATTGTTCTGTGGTAATCATATATCGGTGCACGCTTATCTACTGCGAATGGATGAACCGGAGTTCCTTGTGTAATAGAGCCTGTTTCCTTGGGACCTTGATTACCAGTCGCATTCACAGCACTCCCACCACTTCCAGCATTGGTCACATTACTTGCATTTCCAAGGTTTCCAGGTGGTGTCATTTGTCTGAGTAAACCATCATATCGGGCACTAGACACAGGTGTGCCGTGTGTAATAGAACCACCCTTGTGACTGGTTGCACCAATGTTGGTCATCTTTGAAGATAACTTTGGATGTGGTGGAGGAACGGAAACTTTGTTCATTTTTGGAGTAAGGGGTGCCTGCGGTCGTGGTGACGAAGCGTACACCAATGGGCTTTTCGCCCCTCGTCCTTGTTCAGCGTGTGCATGAGGATGGTAATATGCACCTGGCGGGGGTTCTGGTCGATAAAGTGTAGATGTTGGTGGTTTATGAATCGGTTGCATCGAGTGATTGTATTCTTGCTGCTGCCTTGGTTTCTTAATGCTGAGATCTAGTGTACCTTCTGTCTCCCGAAGTGCTTGCTGCACTTGCATTACTACTAATCCCTCTTTAGGAAGCATGTCCGATGACGAACTCTGGTTACCAGGCGCTGATGGTGGACAAGGCGTGATCGTCGCTTGCATTTGATCTGTTTCAGAAATTCGGTATTATTCTTATAGTATGTTAATCGTAATAATGTAAAATATATTTCATTCTAACGTTATGTGGGGGAAAATGTTATTAGAATTCAGAAGTGACTCATTACTTACTAATTTGTTGAGGACTAGGGGCAGACCGATGTCCGTGATGTGGACCCGAGACAACAGATAGTGTTGCCAAATTTGAGTCCCTAGAGATGGAAGTGTTCGCGATACTGGATGCGGGTTTATACTCTCGGACGAAGGTGATATCATTTCGATGATCTGTTTTCAAGATACTGGAGATTGTAGGTGTACCCGAGTTAACAGGTACCGACGATCCACCAGTGCCTGCCGGACTATTTGGGTTGCGTTTCAGCTGCATTTCAATGACACCAAGCATAAGGTCCTTAACTGTTAAAGGATTAGAGTTGCTTGTCGTGGAAGGTGGTGAATGAACGACCGGTGGTGCTTGTTGAGGTTGCTGATGTGGTTGTAGTGGAATCGTGTTATTGGCAGTTGTCAAAGTGACAACGACGCTGCTATTGTCCAAGTCGACACCTCCCTGACCTTCGTCCGCTGTCTCCTGAAACAATCAGCGAACCTCTATCAGACGGCCCTATCACGGGACAAGATTCATTTCTCTTTATCCTAGTGGGATTTACGGTAAAAAAAGAAGGAGGGAAGGCATTCACAACTAAATATGTAACAACAAAGAAAATACTGTAAAAAGAAGCCGAATGAACTACAAATAAAACTGAAAGCACTACTTCCTCCTTTCTTTTTAATAAAGAAAAAATGTCTTACCGTGGCAGAACTATCATAGTCCTCTCTAGTACCGCCCGATGCAGTAGCACTGCCACGATCAGCAGAAGTCTGCGGTACATTTCCCGGTGGTACCAATGATACTATAGCAATATCAGAAAGTTTCTCGTTAAGCTTTTGATCTGTTGATCTTGAATATGCGATTGGTAATGTACCAGACGACGAAGCAGCACTTGCTGCTCCCGGAGTACCAGCTGACAAATTATTTGCTGGACTGCCCGCACTCGCTGTATCACTCGAATCATGAACCTTTAATAAAAATAATCGATCTCTTGTATACATGCTACGTGCAAAGTAAAATTTAAGAAACAAGTCTTTAAAGATTTCGGGTTACATAGCATGCATATTGATAAAATATCGCTTACAATCAATTCGTCACAACTGCTCGTGCTGCTTCCACTTTCTTCTTCATCCGTTAGACAAGGTCTTCTCTCTTCACCGAGTGATTGGTAGTATTCTGCCACTACTTGATCCAAGTTCAATTTTTTCCGATAAGCAAAATAATAATTTTTGCACTGATGATTCGTCTTCCCAGGTATTTGCTCAGCAACTTTCAGCCAGTTGGTACCGTGTTCCCGTAAAGCTCGTTTCAAGTGCTCTAACTCATCGTCAGTCCACTGACGAGCAACAGAATCTGTTTCCTCTGCAGTATCGGTAGAACCAGATAGGTGAGGTGCTAGGCGTCGAGATATTCGATTGAAGCAAGCTGAACAGCACTTTGTGGCGTTACTTGGTATTTCTGAATAAAAATTAATTCTACTTACATTTCAAATTAAATGTCAATTTTATGCACGTGTGCATCACAATAATAATTTTATTTGGTACATACATAGATATTTTCTGTATGGATTACAGAATCTGAGTAATGAAATAATTTTACTTAGAGAGTATAAAAATAGTTTACTATTTCAGCAGTAGATCGATTGAAACCATGATTTGCACAATTGATTATTTAAATAATAATTACAAATATCTTGGTCTGTTAATGCTCGATAGATTGTTGAAAAGGTAATAGACATGTTGTAGGGTTTCGAATGAAGTAATCTTTAATAACAAAACTACTGTGTGCACATAATAATCTTTCCATTTTCCTCGCCAATTAAACAGACTTGTAAGTTTGATTTCTTGCTTGGAACAAGTAGAACTTAGTATTTTTCAACACAGTGATTGTATTTCTTTACAAGCCAAGTACTAAAATGCACAATAAATCCAAGTACAATGCACAATAACACTTACGGAATTCTTGTGTGATCGATTCTCGAATTTCAGGTGCCAAATCCAACCACTTAGCAGGTAGAGCCCGCAATCGTTTCACTCTGGTTTTCGAACTGGTATTGTTCAAATTTGGACAACCAGGTAATGGACAGGCTGTATAGCGACCCCTAACTGCTTTGCACCTGCAGGTATTGCAGACTCGTGCTCCAGGCAGGATTTGATCTTCTCGTAAACCGTATTGGGATGCTTGTGTTCGAGATAAGGCTCGACTTTGGGCACTACCCTCAACCACATTTTGACAGACCGTGCACGCATGAGGTCCAATCTGCCTTCCACTCTCTACACAAAAAAATACGCATACTTTTTAAAGAAATATTTCTCACATTGTGTAACTTATCCTACTTCGTATACTAACAAAAATAGCTTGTTCATGATTTAGTTTCCATTTTGTACCATTTTGATTAGATACGTATTGAGTTTTGAGTAAATTCCTCAAGAATCCACGTACAAGTTTCATATTCGTTCACGTTTTGATATTTTTAATGTGGAATTTCTGGCCCTACTTTTTCTTTGAAATACTATGGTAAATATTGCGTTATATTAGCCGTGGATGTTATGTGATATTATTATATTTTATATGTGATACATATATTATATATGTGATATTATTATAAAATAATAAATTCTTATTTATGCTGCAGTCCTCTTACGGTTTGGTGCGCGACGGTCGTCGAGGCAGTCGGATAAAAATGACCCGGCCACCGTTGTGCGAAGTGCCATCGTTATGATTAAAGTATCCAAAAGGCAACAGAATTATGTGGGTATATGTATGCATATGTATATCAGAGTACTAAAGGGCCGCACAAAATTTTAAAGTCCTGCCGTTCGGACGATCAGTGCGTTATGCCCGATAAAAATCAAATAGAATTTAAAAGCTACCAAGTGACACCAGTCCATGCTAGAGTGTTATGGTATATGTCAAGTGTTACATAGGAGGGCAGTGAAATGTGATGCAGGAACGGATTAAAAAAGACTCTTCAAACTGCTTCAATTAAGGGTAAATGGAATAATGAAGACCCATTGAAGAATAACCGATCTACACCGATGTGAACATTAATTGGGAAAACCTTTTAAATAGCTTATATCAGTAACGATTGATATCGGCGTTTTAAAGTTAACTTTGCTACTGCAAATCGGAACGTAACCATATTTTCTTTTCTTTTCAACTAGAATGATTGAAATAAAACAAATTAACTAAAGATTATCGATCAGCGCATATTAATTGTGTAAGTAAAGAATTGTTGAATCTGAATAACTGAAACCTGCTGACAAATGTAACGTTATTGTCTGGTGCACTTACACAGTCAGTTGAAATGATTGCAGAATTAGCAGAAAGTATCCTGCGGCATTATGATAGATATGCTACATATTCTCAACTTAACAGAATAGTTTTCCAATTCCGCCATGAAGTTCGCCATTTATTTGAATTATGATCATTTTATTGAGTGTAATAGTCTCATTGAATTGATAATTAAGTTCTCTTTATTTATAGTTCGCCAGTCCTCTTCCACTGTATAACACGCTCTATAACTCTGTTGTTTACACCATGACTCTTAGATCTGCTCTGCCTTTGTTGCCTGAAATGCGGGACCTTATATCGTACACACACATTTACACTTCTTTCGCTCCTCTCTCTCGCACCGCTTTGTCCAGAATTATTCTCAGAAACAGTCACACCACTCTCTTTGGATAACGGTCTCTGGATATCGCATGCGTTCGCATTTTTCACTGCTGCAGCCACCCAGTCCTTTCACTCGAATTACAAGGCATCCTCACCCTCTCATATGCACAGTCATACCCATATGTTCATCAATCGTTCCATGTGTATTCTCAGTTGTCGCCCTAAATTCTCCCGCTTCTCAAATTATATATGTTATCCAATCATTCCTTTCTCTCATGTATATACCTTTTTACCTTTAATTTTACACCCCTACACTATACAAATGTGAAATATAAAAAATTACTATCTATCCTTGAACCCATACAAGTGCTATGTATACATATGAATAGATCCATATAATAGTATAAACTGTTTACCGCTGGTAATGTTGACAACATTGTACCATTAGATTCCTAAAAAATAACATTCTTTCCGGACTAAATTTCTTTAACAAAACGGCCAATTATTTTGAGTACTTTATCTATTATTCATATCGTAGCCTTCCATAAACCTGTAGTTTTTTTACTGAAATCTTAGTGTAGAGGAGACCTCGCGGAGGTTGTGCAAGGCACCTCTCCCCTTCAGGGAAAACCTAGGGTGTCATAATCTCCCAAGTTTGACCACGCTGACACACGTAACCCTTGAAGTGACTTCAGCCACGACATCTCGTACGATTTGAGCTCTCAATATACTTGCATTCCGTATCTTATTTCATCGACTCCAAACGTGTTGCATTTATTTTGCCCACACACACAAACTCGAGACGTACTTTGGTCTTACATAAAAGTGTGCCGTTTGCAGTTGGCAGGTATAGAGAACGCTTGTAAGAGGTTAAATTTTCAATCGAAAGAATCTGCCCTCGTAGACGGTCAGTCGAGTTGCAACATCCCGAATGGTCGGTTAAGAATGTTCTTTAAGCTTCTTTACATATAAGAAAAGTGATATAGGACGATAATTGGCTTAAAGTGATAATAAAAATGACGTGCAAAGAGAGATTTGGAGCGTGTGGTATTTGCAAAATATGGAAGATTGAGGTTGGAATGGCCAATATTGGAAAGAATATTAGTGGGCGGTGGTAACCGCCTCCAGCGAAAGAAACCGAGGGAAAAGACAAGCGCGGGCGCCGTGAGTGAAAAAGGGATACCGGCGGAAATGGAATGAGGGAGGTTGCGCCAAAAGGTAGATGACGGGGGGGGGAGTAGGTTAGCACAGGGAAACGGAGTAACGGAGCGAGAAACAGAATAATTTCCGAGACTTTGCTGGTTAACTAATTACGGGTAGCCAATTAAAAAGTTCTCTCACTCGCTCGCAGCGGCAAACGTCGGCCCAGAGCAAGAAGTAAGATCTCTTTGATGGTTTTGCTGCAGCGGTATGCTAAGTGAAACATTCAAATTTATTCACTCGGCCATTATTGAGGATCGCGGGATCACTTAGTCAGTGTTTGGGAATCTAAGGTATGGAAATAAAGCAAAGGCGGGGCTAAAATAACCATAATCAGAATACACTGGATACAGTTTAGGATGCGGCATAGTTCTGTGGCGTGAAATTAACTATATGCATTCAATTTGTGTTCACAAGTTAAATACAAAAATCGTAATTATATGAATTCAATTCGCACTAATTTGCTAAGGCTGTGCGTCAAATGATGTTCGCAAAAACCACACTCATTTATAAACAATAGTTCGACACTCTCGCAATCCTATGAAATTGAAGATAGTATTTTGTCCACATTTTTTGGATTGTTACTTCTATCTAATACATCATAATAAGCATTTCAATACGGTATGCAAACTGTGCCTTTCCAAGATGATCAATATAACGGAGATTCTGCTAATGTTTGTACATTGAAGTCGAGAACTAAAGTAGTTCTGAGATCATTCAGTAATAGAGTAAGGTTGGCAAAATCGTACCCGTTTCTAAATCGCATCACACCCTCCCCAAAAATTCACACGTATAGAAATGTTGTTCAGTATAGAAATGATGTTTAAATTGCCACCAAAAATTTTCCGCAAAACCAGAGTTATTATTAACGTTTACAGAAAAGTCGTTACATTGTTACTATTTTCTGACACATTTTACAGTACAATTAGGTTTAGATTGACAGATCAAATTATTTTTTACCCTCATGTTTACGTGAAAAAATGATAATATTGTGTAGGTTCTAAAACCGCACCTCCCTGACATTGCCGAAATCGCACTGATGCGATTTTTACCAGTTGCATCGCGATATGTATACATTCTATGTATAATCGAAGTCCCTAAATCATACCCCCTCCAGAATAATTTACACATGCTAGCATTCACGTTTATTGTACGTGAACGCGAGTAAGCGTTTCTAGATTAATAGGTTAAAAAATTACACCCAAAAATAGTAATTATTCCTAATAAACTATTTGACGCAATTTTACCAGTTTTCTGTTGCCTTTCTTTATTAAAATACCTTTTTATTCTTATTATTGGCCTTAATTCTTCAATTGAAAATATTAGTGTACTTAGTGTGTTACCCCTACAAATAAGAATTATTTATTTACTTTTTCTGTGTGTGCAAAATCCTTATTAAAATTATGACTTTCGTAATTATTTAGAAAGACGACTCATGACCGATTTTAATGATTTTGATACATGTTATAGAGTACGTTCTCCTGACCAGTTTTATATATATCAATATATATGTGTGAGGGAAACTTATAGAAAAAAAGTTAGGCACACTTAAAGGCGGATCGTATATGGCCCAGGTAGAGTGACCAGTGAGCATATCAAATAGTGGAACAATCAACACAAATCGTAAACTAAATATAGCAGTGGTCTTATGACCGCATTCTAAATACCTGTAGACGTAGAGGTATAACACAGATGTAACACAGATGTAACACAGACTTAAAACCCAGACTGCGGCAAATATATAGAATTTCATTTAATTTCATTGTTAGATTGCCCTATTTGAAATGCTGTCACGAAACCACTGTACTGTATTGTATTGAGCTATTGACAGCATGAAGATTGAGTATAATGTGAAAATGATCAGAAGAACGTACTCTATGACAGTATGTCAAAATCATTATAATCGGTGATGACCCGTCTTCCTAAATAATTACCATGATTTTAAATTACAGTGCGATGTAGGTAACCTAGGATTCGATTTAGGATAGGAGTTGCCTAAATCAGACCACTTCGAAAGTCTGCAAAATTAGTTAATTTCATAATGATCAGGATCTATTAAAGTTATACAAAATTACACAATAAAGGGGAAATATTGTTCTTTATTATAACGCATCGATCATATATATTTTTCGTCATTTCTGACTAATGAGCCCTAATGTAAAACAGATTGCGATTTAGGCAATCTTAGTCTACTACCTTAAACATTCGATATATGTACGAGCATAGTACTCTCGAGTGATCGAGCCATACAATGATACAGCTATCCCTTTCCGGAGCACGAGTAAAATGCTTGTCAATGCGAAATCGCCAATGACACCGAGTAAACAATGAGAAAGTGTCTGTATGTACGAATGTGGCGGATAGGATGGTGCCTGCCCGCCGGGGAATCAGATGAAGAGCACCAGTACATCAAACACTCTGTCACAAGAGAATATTCCGGACATTGATTGGCACCAATCCCCGAGAGTGAGGAGTTTTCACTCTACATATAGTAATTGTTTAATAGTTTCCTATTACAAGAAAATGTTGTGTCCACTAAGGGAAGCGAAGGAATCATATCCAGTTGCACAAAAAGTTAATACGTCGGCGAAGAAATCTTTCCCTTAATTAGCAGTCGAATTAATCAGTAATTCATGACTAACCGCACATCTAACACGCGGTAGTTTCATATTGGCAGGGTGAATGGAGTGCCTTGCAATTGTACCAAGTGCAGAGAGGAAAGAGATGAGAGGGAGAATATAAGGGGGCCGTTAACGGTGTCAATACGCATTAATCGCCCCACAAAGGAGTATAAAAATCGGGAAAGCGTGCCACCAGGAACGAAATAACACGCGACGTGGCACTGCTGCATGACAATTCCCAGGAGCGAAGGAATATGTACAGGCGGCTGACAGTTTCGAAAAGCTTCATTCTACCGCAATCCCCTTCCTTCCTTCCACACACACGCACGCAGAGGCAGAGTTAGCCATACACACACATAGCAACACAGCTGCACTCTCCGCCGTCCCCACCAACCCCTCCCACTACGGTCTGACGGTCGTGTCGGCTTCGAAAGCCAGCGAAACAATGGTTGGACTCGGAAGGAAATTGTCAAGGGAAAGGCAGTTTAAACGATAAACCAATGGAAAAAGATTGAGAGCTATGAGTAAGGGAGATATTAGCTAGGCGCTAATTAAGCAGGGGCCCGAGGCCGAACGGCCAGCAAGAGGCGCACTCTGAATTTTTCATAAAAGGGCACCACCGGAGAACCGAAGCCGCGCTCTATGCGGCCGCCTTCTCTTCCCAACCCTTCCCAACCCTTCCCAACCCCTCCCATACCCATCCCATCACGTATCTTACCGTCCTATCCTCCCTTCTACCATTCCTATCCTTCACTCGCCACCTTGTCCACCCTCTCTCTTTCTCCAACCCTTTCCCTCGCGCGCCCGCCGGAGCTTAATTTATCCCATTTCACTTACCGCCAGTCCGACTAATTTCTATTTCTCTTTACAAACACGACTGCTACCGGTAATTGCGCGTAAACCTACTTACTTACTCTACATATTTGACGAATCATCCAACGTCCGCTCACAGGATTATTTTAACCTTTGTACTGCGACGTCGCACTACAGGAGAATTTTCGATGATACGTTAGGCGACGAAGATGGTAAGGAACTCCAGATAATAATACTATATTGATCAATATGGAGGTGTATGCTAAAATATATGTGTTCGTAATATGAAGAATGCAAACAATGTTCAAGATTAAAGAATATTTATCCTTGTACAGAATGATTCAATTGCATTTGGAACAGTACTGTCGTAACCCTACTTTTTATCGGATGTGTATGTATAGGGTAAGGTTGGGTAAATCGCACTTCTTTTCACATTAAGAACGGCTCCGATTTTTGCTACCTTACCCTACTATATTACATACATTTTTCATACAATATAACATTAAATAGAACATATGGAACGTTTGCCAATGAGCTGAATTTATAAGCTTATCGCAATATAATTTTTTTCACTAAATTCAAATATGGGACGTAGGTAAGACTGAGGAAGTGACTGAAAGACAAGTGTGAATCACCTTGTAGAGTCGAGTTTCCATGAATTTTCAACCTGGAAAAATTGGTTACGTAACGTGGTAGTTAGGTATTAGTTACGTAAAGGTTGAACGAGGCGCTGTAACAATTGTATTGCAATGCGATTTTGTCTATACTGTCAATTCCAGGTGTTTCGAAGTTCGAAAAACAATTTCTCGCTGATATCATCGTTCGGAGCATCTTCGGAAAGATCTTCTAACGATTTATTGCTCGACCTCCTAATCTACTTGACATTTTTGAGTTACTTTTAGAAGAAAAACTATATATGTACAGTTTAGTCATTTTCAAGTTTGTGATGGACATACAAATAGACAGACAAAGATGTCCTTTCTATTAATACGGATTAAGGTTTTGCACATCAATACTCTTATCGATAAAAGTTCTATACATAGAGTGGTGAAACTCGTATTAACATTCGTTGAGTCATTTTTGAGATGGGTGTATGATGTGTTCGGGTATTCTATTCCACATTAACCCTCTATGAATTGGATGAAGAAATGTCACGCCGTGAACCATGTGGAGATAATTTCAGTCCCGCATGATTTGCAGGGGGTTAATGACAATCCGTTTGGTATATTTAAAAAAAATATTACCAATTTTCAAATAAATGATGCGATTTATTAAACAATTAAAATGTGCGTTCTTCTTGGAACACCCTTTATTACTGTGACTTCTGGCTGAACATACGACTAACAATAGTAATAACTTGGTACAAGCTTGGAAAATTGAATACAAATCAACGAATGGAGAGAATAGATCAAGTGTGTTTTGTAAGGTGAGCGTTCTATGTTGAATGAAGAGGCAGACTCGGCTTAAGTGGTTGTCAGGGGGTCAGCTAATGGGTGAAACCAGTAAGCTTGAAAGCACCCCACCAATGTCCCTGGTGTTTACGCGAATGAAATATTCTCTTTGATTTCATTTCTTCACTTGTCTGCACACAATTACCAAATGGCTCAATTGCTTAATTAACTACTCTAATGCTTCTCTGTGATGGTTGCATCAGCACATATGACCATCATTGGCAGCACACAGCAAGGCATGATAGAAGAAGAAAGTTCAAATACATACGCGGTTCTGAAGATGTGTAAAACCTCGATATAATTTACGAACTTTCAGACTCAATCCCTTGTGTGCTTAACCTTTTTAGTCTCGGAAAGATGGTTATCTCTTCCCCTCATCTCGTCTCGATCATCGTCTCTTCATTTCTCCTCTACTAATGTAAAGGGCAAGGTTTGTCTGTCAGTTCGTGTATGTTCGCAATAAATTCGAAAACGGCTGAACCGATTTTAATGCAATTTTATCTTTTGCATAGAGTTACCATCCAAGCAAACCGTATGCTATTTTGAGGTTGTTGCAAGAGTAATTTCAAAAGTTGAAAAGGAATGGGAGTCGAACTATATTACATCGATAGAAGATTCTTGAAACAGAGATAGTTGCAGCAATTAAGTAATTGTGAACGTGGGCATGAAGCATCACTCAGATGAAGCCGGGTAGGACAACTGGTACGTAATGAAATGAAATGTCGTGAATTTTAAATACAGTCGTTGTTCTTCAGAGTGTAGAAATTGACAGAATGAGAGAGACTGAAGAGAGGCGTGAGAGAGAAGGGGAGACACGTGCTTACATACACACTCTTCCAGTTTAGTGAACGCTGTCTCCCGCTTTTACTTCCCTCTCCTTCCCAGCTTTGTACAGAATAAAGACACCTTTCGGGAATTTATAAAAGCTCTGTGCCTGAAATGAGCCAAATGAAAGGGTTAATCCATCCTTAAGCCAAACTGAACTCACTCTGCTTGACACTTTCGAAGCTTCAAGTTTAAACAGTATTATGTTTTGTGAATAATAATAATTGATTGAAACTTCTGCTTGCTCGCCCATATCCCGTGGGAGTCCAATCAAAATTGTACAAACGTTTGCGTTAGCTCATTCATTTGTCGTATAGGTTTAATCATTTTACGGTGCAATTCAATACCATCTGTTTGTTTAAGTTTTGTTCTCTTTGTTGCCGCAACTAGAGAAGGGAACGGTGAGAGCGTTTTATATAAGACATTCCGCACGGATATACGGGACAGGATAACAAGCTCTTTCTTTTTTCAAATTGAAGTGTAGTGCTAAAATATATATTAAGGAGGATGCCATTGGCTTTTCGCAAGCGCGATCGTGGTTATGTCATATACACAATGATTTGAAGGTGTAATGGCTGAATTTTGTAATGGCATGTTGTACATTTTCTTTTTGTCGACACATCAATAAATAAATTATATACGAATTATATAATTCAATCTAGATGTGAGCTATTATCCAGTTGTCTATCAAACTTATGCTTCTCGGTTAGTCTTTGTAACCAAACTATTATTATATAAACTTTTTAAATATTAGTTGAGTGGCACGCATTTTGATAGATATGTATAAGTTCATGGGGTAGGTACATTCATATCTAGAATGAATGTGGTAATGACGAGTTTGTAAATAGTATAACAAGATTTTCAACTTTGGATGTGCAAATTTCATGAAGACGTCATAACAGAAATTCTATACTGTAGGAGAGGTATAATAAACTATCAGCGTCCATGCATATCACATTTCCCCTTTTCTATGTTTCATTCCCGACGAGTTGCTGGAAGCGACAATTTACTTCGGGTAGAGCGTTTTTCTATTTATGTATTTATGAGATTTACGTTTCGACCGTAACCGTCGTTCTTCAGCAAAAATGATTAAAAGCAAATATGTGCGGTGTTTCTTCGAGCTACCTACATATGAGCCGTACGCGGGACGGACATATCTAATCCTCATACCACATAGTATACTTCCTACAGTACTAACAAGCCAATCTCGCTATATGTCGCATTACGAGAAAGTTGCGTCTCACAAAATCCATTTCTCGTGAAAACTATCAAACGAGCCGTTATTTCTTTCAAGCACAGTCGTACAAAACAACGATCCACTTTTATAGTGATTCAACGTGCATGCTGGGACCTTTTTCATATCACCTTTAAGATGTGAAATTACTAGCAGCGTTGAGATAATTTCTCTGCGATAAGGCATTTTTTGTTCTTGCAAAACTGTGAGTTTTCACCAGGAGCTGACAAGGATGGCAATTAAGCAATGCATAGAAATCAATTACGCATTGGGAGGACTGTGCTACCTATGTGCAATTCATTATATTCATATTTTGTATCATGGCCATTATTCAAAATTACGGTACACCGATAATTAAGAACAACTACTAAAAATCTGTTTCGTCAGATTAATTCCTTACATGAAATTTTGCAACGTATAGTTCTCCTCTATGGACAATAGTTTTTGAGATATTCGTACATATGCATAGGGGTTCGAAAGCATTTGTCCCTTAGCTTCGACTCCAGATTATATTTCCATAAAATAAATATTAACAGCTAAAAGAAATACGTGTCGAATAGTTTTCTGGGAACTACATTTTGTGTAAGTTTTGTTAGAAAATCAGAAATAGGCATGCGAATGCGCGTGTAGAGCGGGCCTCGTGGAGGTTGTGCAGGTCACTTCTCCCCTTCAGGGAAAACCCAGGGTGTCATAAACCCCCCAACTTGGCCACGCTGACACAGGTAACCTGACGGCGAGTGGTGTCCGAGAGCATCACTCTTGAACTGACTTCAGCCTTGACACGATTGTAATACTGATCTGCACATTAATATACTTGTACTCTACATTTGTTAATCGGATTCCTGACAAGTTACGTTTATTTACGAGCACCCACACCAACTTAAGACGCCGTATAGTCTTACAGTTTCGTAAAAGTGGCGTGCAAGAGTTGGGATGCTTCTCTCGCAAGACACTCGTACACATAAGTAGGGGAAGGTTGCCTGAATCGCCCTACTTTTCACATTAAGACTTATTACTCAGAAATGAAGAATAATATCTTTATTATATTCTTTACGTCATAATAAACAATAGTATTCCCCCATTTTATATATATGTTTTTTATAATTTTAATACACATCAGTTTGAAAATAATTGATTTTACAAACCTTCTAAATGGTGCGATTTAGGCAATTGGTATCCTAAATCGCACCGCAGGTTTCCAAAATCAAATAATTCTTATTTGTAGACGTACCACACTAAATAGATTAATATCTGCAATCGGCGCATTAATCTCAACAGTTACAACAAACAAATATTTTATCGAAGAAAGCCATTGAAGAACACGTAAAAATGGGTTCAAATGTTTTGTTGCCAAATATGCCTCCTTTTGGAATGTAAATCTAACAGTATTGTAACTATTACCAGTTTTAGCAAGCATTACTATTTATCTTATCTTTTTTGCAATTCGACTATAAAATGCGTCAAAAAATAGCATTAATATAATGACATTTCAGTAAACATTTATAATAATTCTGGTTTTTGCGGCAAATGTTTAAAGACGATTGAAACATCACTACTATACTCTGAAAGTGTAAACTAATTTCATAAAAAACCAGATGGTGGTATGCGTGAACTTTTAGGCAGTGTAGGTGCGATTTTGGCAACCTTTCTGTTACGAAAGTTTTTACATACACTAACAGTAGTGCCAATAGCAGACGAAACCAGAGTTTCATGATCCGGAAACCGCCTCTGAAGTGAGAGGGTAGGTAAATAAATTAACAAAGGGCCCAACATACTATATGTATACATAGATCTATGTAGGTTCGAAGAACCGATTTGCCTGTGCGCTACTGAGCGTAATCTAACTGTGTAAACAGCTGTTCGGCAATCGAACGACCGAACTGGAAGTTCGATTCAAACAGAGCCTGTTTGTTGTCAGATTGACGTATGTTCTTCCAGGCGTACGTTTTTGCCCTCGAGCCAAATAACCCATCACTTGTACGCCGGCTATTATTACTGTTAATATATAAGACAAACGTAAACAAATTGCAAGCGCAGCTAGCGTAATTTTCTCATCCACTCAACGCCACATATCTATAAATACAGAACCAAGAATCGAAAAAGTCAATCAAATCAATGTGACTATAAAACGCTGACAACGCGGAACTCTGTCAGAACTGAACGCAATTCTTGCGACAGGTTTCTAATTGTTAGTAAAGATAGTAAAGTAATTGTTACTAAAAGGTAGTCAAAGCTGGAGCAAAAGAGTGATAGTCGAGCCGCAGAGGGAGAACTCTCTAGGCTGAAAGTTAATTGGAGAAGGCAAGTGGTTGAAATGCGGTTAGCGAATACAGGCGCAGCGATGATCGGTCGATACGTGGGTCTGTCTGTCTGTCTGTGATGCTTAGGCAAGGAGAGGAAGGTTTGAAGGTATATTAACCGTATGATGTGTAGCCATACATTGATAATCCGGTATTTGCAGAGTAGAAACGCGACCGCGCTCGCCGGTTCGTGCTGAATTCAACCGCACTAGTCCTGCCCCCGCTCCCGCTCCGGCTCTCTGTGTCTAATGCATACACGCGGGAGCGTGAGAGGGCTGTTGCAGATAGCAGAGGCATTAATTGGGATTAAGTAAATCAAGACGCTAATTAGCTCGCGCGAAACGGACGCGCGCGCGCCCGCGGCCTTTCGTGCTAGCGATGAGCGAGCAAACCCCACCATAGCACCGTGCTCCGCTCGGCTCTACCAAACCCCCGGCATCACCGCCGCCAACCACCACCTTCTCCACCAACTTCCGCTTTCCCTTGCACCCGCTAAAAACCCCTCGCCATACACCGCCGTTCCTGCCCCTGCTACTAACCGGCCGCCCACCTACTACACGCCACCCTTTCTCATCCTCCTGAACTCCAGGCTCTTCACCATCTATTCTCTACCTACCGTACTACCGGTGATTCTAACTTTGACTCTGGCTCCGCCGACCGTCGACACGTCGCACGCTCGGCTTTTTCACCCCCAAACCCGATCAAAATTGTCTTCATGACAATATTCTTCTAGAATAACCAATTATGCCGTTCCAAATTCATACAGGCATTGGATTAGACGCCAAGGCACGCAAACTATAGGCTTACCTTTTTTTCTTCGAACATGTTTATTTTTTGACACGGATAAATTATCAATTTTGAAGTTTCGAAGCCACAAAACTGATTCCAACTTATTCCTGAGAGCTTACGAAGGAAAGAGATCGAAAGAGGAGACGAAAGTGCTGAGCTTAGTGTTGTGCCAATTGCAAAACGAGAATTCTACATCAGTAGTTTTTGAATACTTGGACATAAGACGGGGAAGTCAAGGGAAGGATAGGGGTATGGGAGGAGGTTAACGAGACCATATTAATAAGCACTTCATATTTATTCCAGTTATGCGGGCAGATAGCAGAGGCATTTCCAAGGATCGCGAAACATTTATTTGATGTATTTATTGCTTTTTAATCTACTACATTTAATCTGTATTATTTTTCTTTTCTTTTTATTAGTATATCAACAAGTATTCCCACCTTTGACTTAAATTATCGTTGAACGGTTCCCTTTATCTTTGCAAGAATCCGTTTTTCTTTCCTCAAACATGTTTTTATATTTTACTTGTGATTTTACAGGATAAATCTATAGATGAAATAAATTTACTTTTGTTCTCATTATACTTAAGATGTCTTCCATTTTATGTCCAAAAAATTCAAACAGTTCAAAAAATATGATAGCTGAGTTAATTTTCCGCAACATCTGTTTTATGTCATTTCAACCGGCCTTAGAGATCAAGTTACGAAAAAAAATCTACCCGGTCGTGCTAGGAATCTAATCAAAACCTCGAATTCGTGGAAAAACGCGTAATAAAAACACATATTTTTTTAAGTATACAAATAGCGTCAATGTCGCCACTACTATGGTGGCTAATTTTTTTTACATAGTACATAACCACCATTTGCCTGCCCACATTGTGGCAAAATTGAAAATTACTTAATTTAAAAATTAGTTTGTAAGTCCATGAATGAATCAATGCGAAACCTCAGACAAGATTATGTTGCGTGGCATTTATTGGAAGCTAACTATATAGAATAAAGTTGAATTGTGAATTTTCCGGGGAACAAGTGGAAAATCCAATTTTTATAAGATTTTCGGGCTAAATATCTCTCTCTGTGTGTGCCGACTGCTTTCCATGGATGTTCAATTTTTCTAGCCATTTCCTGTGCCCAGATGCACAGCCAGTTCTGCCTGTCTACACGTATAAACCACTTCATTTATGTAACATGATTTGAAAGCGTCTGGCATTTATAGTTGCGCTGCCTTTGTGAACTGCACATCATTTCAAAAAGCGCCGCTCGTAATCGCACTCCAGGACGCATGACTGCTCGAAACGCATGGTAATAATCGTACTTGATCCATTCGCATTCACAACCGATGGCACAAACGAATCGTACCAAGGCTATTTTTTTAAGGAAAATCAGCAAGTTCAGAGTAAGAGTTGAATTGTGCAATGAGTTAAAGATTTCCTTGAGAATATCAAAATTAGAAGACTCGATGGAGTCTCGCGCCAAGTAGTCAAGCAAAGTTTTTATTCAATCATACTTAAATTTAACTTGCAGTTCTAAAATTAAAGAAAAACTTGGCGTGTGCGCTTTCATGAGTATTGTCCCGTATAATGTTATTCAGAAGGAGACTACTGTTTTTAGCAATATTACCATAGGTAAATGCCCCGAATAAACCGCACGCGACAAGTTTTTTTTTTTAATTTTAGAATTGCAAGTTAAATGTAAGTATCATTGAATACAAACATGGTGTTATTGTATGTTAATTATGTCTGAATCATGACTTGACTTTCGTTTTTCAGTGATATACATTTGTATTTTGAATAATTTTTAAATAATTTTGAGAAGGTGGCGGGTTGGTGGTTGGAGGGGGGCGGGGGCTACTTGGAGTTTAAATATTACTGAATGGAAGCGTTGCGCGCCGCACGCGGATAGAATAGCTGAAACACGTAGTAGCGCACTTTGAGTTGCAGTTCCGAAAAACCAAATTCTGATTAGGCCAACGAAGTAGTAGATAAGGTGTGACGTTTTGTGTCGCTGTTACGGCTGGTACTGAAGGAGGGCAAGTACATTGGGAGAGATAGAGCTCCAAATAAGTAAGTATTTATTTCCTTACGAGTGAGAAAGAATAAGCTTTGTTGGAATGGGGGCGGGGGTGGAGGAGGTGGAGGGGGAGTGATGGTTGCCGAAAGGTACCTGAGATGGTTCGGAAGCGCGGAAGAGAGGGCGTAGAAAGCCCGTGCGGAACCTGGTAATATTGCGAAAAGTGTTTGCTCAGCTTGTCTCGGCTCTCGACTGCGCCCGGAGCATTAAAGCGAAGCGCGAGCGTTCTTTCGTTTCCCCGCGCGCGCGAGGAGCCAGTCAACCACCAGCCGCTCGTACCGACCTCACCGATGTGTACTCTTCTGGCCTCGATTATACGTACCGAAACTGAGTGCTACCGCCCCTTTCCCACCAATATGAATTTTGGGTCTCTCGATTAAAGTTAAAGCTCGCTCTCCGGTCGAACAGCACTCTTCTGAATCACCCTGCATACTACTATGTCGATCGGTTATCACCAATCCGTGTGATTCGATTTTCAATGCTCGCATCAGAAAGTCGAATACCACTCACACGATTGCCGATCGCTAATGTCAATTGCTTAGTTTCCGCATATCTCTATCATACTGTTTCCTTACCAAGTATTTCGATGTGAGCATACAATCATTATTAAATAGAATTAGAAACAAAGTTTTAATTACTGCAACATTAAACCGTGCGCATATAAAATTCGTAGAGTCTGAAACCTGGATAAACAGGATTAGTGAAGAAAACTGCATGTCCACTTACTTCCTTGGGAAAGTTCTTGGAGATCAATGTTTGGGAGAGCGGCATTCAAAATTTACTTTGGCTAAGAGGAAATAACGGTAGGCGGCCAATTAAGGCGGTAGAAAACAAGAGTAATTACTGCGAAAACGTCGATCATAATAGTGCTGGCGTTGCTTTCGGTTAGAATGCAGAGGGGCGGAGCAACTAGCGCGTAGAGGATGAATCGAAGGGGCAGAGAGACGCTCTGTTGGCTTCAATTTGAAGCTTTAGTCCCTCGGGAAATGTGCCTAATCGCTCAGTCCCATTCCAGATTCTTTCCGATGGGTTCTCGCTTCCCATGGCATTTGCTTTCGTGAAACACAACGCATCGCGTTGTTCGACAACGACTTAACACCACAATTGTCCGAACGCAAATCTTCTGTATAACCTCACTGTTTTCTCTTGCACAATTGCAGAGCAAATTAAATGGAAGCCCTACATCAATTTACAGTAATTCACGAAATCTGAAGCAATCGATATCAAATGAGCTGCCGAAGCCTCGCAACTTTACTCAATTCTTACAGTGCTCGACCGCACAAGTGAACATCACTTCTTTTTCCATCACCAATGTCGAGTACACGCTTCTAGATACATATAGATCAAATAATTATAAATTATCTAGCAATTTCGATTACACAGCAGTGTTTCCGTTCGCCTTGTTCTCTGTATTACATGTAATATTACATAGAATGTATAATCCAGATAATACTAGATAATACTAGAATAGAGAGTATACGCCTGGCAAAAAGAGGAGTACCGCAGTGCGGATTTCAAGGCAGGCGCAACATCATTCCGTACAATATCTATACTTCTAACTAATACACAAAGAGAAACAATTTGTATGAATTTCAGAAACTACTCAACCAACTTGAATAATTCTTTTACAATTGGAAATATATCTTCTCCAGATTAGACGAAATTTTCCACTGACAGGCTCGATGAGAGGACGTCGGCGTCATTACAATGAACGGAATACTTTGTTATAATGTTGAATTCAACGTAATAGCTGAATACATAGAACAGAAACGGTTTGGAAGCAGCAAGGAAAGACAGCTCGAAGTCTAAAGGAAGAAAAGGGCAGAAGAGCGAGCAAGGCGAGCAGCGAGAGGCGAGTGAACCGGAAACAGAGAGTGGCTGCGTGATATTGGAATGCGTTGACAGTGTTTGATTGAATGAGTGAAACAGCCGGCGTACACAGCTCTCATTTTCTCCGGAAGAGAGAAAACGGGCTTGCCGAGAGGAGGCTTAGTCGGGGTCAGAGAGAAAGAGTGAGATCGGGCTGCGGTAGAAGGAAGAGTAGCCGTGGCTCGCTCGACAGTCGACAGGAAGGCAAGAGAGGGCAAACGAGCGACATGCACGTATACGGGCCATGAGGCGGAATAAAGTGGAATTCAGCGGAACCTGAATTATAAACGATATTATGCAAACACCATGGAAAAGGAGTACTCAAGCTGTGAGTTAATTTGATGAAAAACATGAGAGCGTACGCGGGAGAGAGAGAGAGAGAGGGGGGGGGGGCGTAGAGCGAAGAGACGGAGAAAGAGTGGGGGGAAGACAAAGAGAAGGCGAAGATGTAGAAGCGAGTAAAGGCTGAGAGAGGAAAAAAGACAGAACGCAATGAAAAAGCCGGCAAAAGACGCATCCCGAAAAGAAGGCCCTCCGAATGAAAATGCTTCTTCTCTCTCCTCTCTTTGATTTACTATACTGCGCCACTAGAGATTTCCCTAGTCGCCCTTCTTTTAACCTATCTCATCCTTTCCGCGCTGCTATTAGCACCACAGTCTCCAACACTACCGTGTGGCTCTTGTCTCTCCTTCATTTTACCAAGCCCTCCTATTTAAAGATGTATTGGACCTATTTCAAAACAGTGCCAAATTGCTAAAAAATTGGTGACGTTGTTCTCTTTCCCTTTTCGAAGTGCCACAAAAAGTTTCAAAGCGATTCACTGAACCGTTATTGAGTTATTACGATTTGAAAATCCACTGATTTTACACGCGTTCTTGTGGGGAAAGCACTTTTGTTGAGCGAAACAACAACAACAAAAATGTTGAAAAAATAGTGTCAACTTCCTGATTTTTTTGTACGCATAGCTTATGAACAACTGAAAGCCTGTACCAAAATTCATCATGTTTCACAATACCATTTTATAGAAATTATTTATTAACTGCCAAAACTTCTCCCAAACGGTCTCAAGCTTGACATGCTATGGAAGTGCGGTATCGTTGGAATCAGCTAAGCAACTGAGACTAACCTGTAGGTCATGAGTGGAAGTGAGAAACATAGCATACGAACATAGTCACTGACTTCGTACGACATATAATTTTGGATGTCGATTCGAAAAAATTTGTACGTTACCAAGTTGGATTCAAGGTACATTCACCATTAAAAGTTTTGTTGTGTAAATCAGAAAAATCGTAAATTTAGCTACAAAAACTTTGGGAAAGTGAAAAATAGCTTTCTACGAGTAAATATGCAATGTTAGCTATCATTTGTGTCATTTGTGCCTGTTTCCTGCACGTGGCGAGTAAATATTTAAGGATTTTGAATTTTCACGTACTTTTGTCCACGATTGTACTTCTGGTACATCCTTAAGATATGGAAAATTGTTTTGACTGATACTCGCGTGGGTGCACTAATCAATTCAATTGAATTCATCTGACATTTGTACATCTTTCCTACGAACGACTCACAGGAACCATTGGGTTTAACCGCTAACTCGCGTGCTAGTCAACTGAAATCAAGTGAGTTGATCATTATGCTTGACTAATCCAAATGCAGTTTAACAGTTCAGGCCTCGAGCTTTAAAAATAATGTCGAATCTTCTTCACTATACTTCGTATTTTTGTATATCATTTTAGGATAAATGCTTTCGAAAGTTCATAGAGAATGACTAACTATTTGAACTACAGCTGAAGCTTCAGCCGAATTTTAATACGATTACGGATTTTCCGAAGTATATATTTTAGACAAAGAGTATATTTGGTAATATTGAAAGATAAATTTGCTATAGTCGCAGCATGGCTAATTATACAGACTGTAAATCATCATATGTGGTTGATTCAAATCATTTAATGGACGATATGGTAATTGAAATGAAATTGATCTTGCCAATGCTTTCGTATAACGAGAAGACTCAATTGCTTACTGTAACTGCATAAGAACTCAAAATCTATGTACTACGAGGAAACTAATGGAAGAAACACGCTAGCCTTATGATTGCTCAAATTTAGGTTGGTTTTTATACAATGCAATCCAGTAACATGCAAATTATTGGCTACTGACAGTAGAACGTCCTCCTATTCTTTTATTGCTATGAAAACCATGAGTTCATCTATCTATTTAAATGACCATTTTCCACACACGCCATTTACTCTACTAATTTTCACCTGAATTAGTGGAACAACTGTATTAGGCAAGACAACGACACAAATGTTTGCTTTCTTCCATGGCGGTTATAACAGGTACATAATAGAGAACATATCATTGTATTAAAATATTTCCAGCAACTGTACGTAGGTACATGCAGGGTGCCGATCCGCAAGTGATGATTGTTGTGAACGTAAATCCAAATCCGTTTCAATTAAACTGATGCAACGCTGTTAAATAATATTAATCTGCCATCGCAATATTGTTCGACACAATTGATAATATCAAGGTAATTAAGTATGCGTTTTGTAAAACAGTATTTGGGTGATCGAATTCGAAATATTCTGCATCGAATTATAATTTGTTTGCTCCAGATGACTGGAAATTCGTTCAAATACACCTTCGGCCATACCGCATGAACCATTATACGCCGAAAAAGCTCTTTCGTAAATTGCCTATCAAGCTTTATCAGAGCTGAATATACGTATCTATGTTAACAAGTGAAATTTTTATTTTAAGTAAAAAACGATATTATACCCTCTGCAGTGTAGAGACTGAAAATGATCACGAAATATCTTATTCTTTCAATATTCCTCTGCTATAAACAGGTATTAACACTAGAACTACCAAACGGCTCGCAATGACTTGTTTTTAGGTGGTTCGCTATATTAACATCACAATCGTCGGTAGTTCTAGTGTTAAGGAGTCTCTTTCCGTTTTTCTCCAGTGCAGACGTATTTCCTGTCGTAAACTCAGGTGTAACTCTAAATCGTATGGTGGTATCCGATGATAACGAATCTGTTGGTCGTTCGAAGAAGGTTTCAAAATGCAAAGGCGACGGTAATTTATACTAATCTATATCGATTTCTGTAATTCTATTCTATTCTAATATACATCGTCTTAAGGTGTTTGATTATGTTTAAAAAGTAATCTCTAAAAATACTAAACAGCTTTGAAAAATTAGTTCGCACTTTAAGAAGTTCACTTCTTCCCGAAAAAAATGTTCCTGACTAGCAATTCTTTTATTAGATCTGCCGATCAGCAGAAGCCTATCATAATTTTGCAGACTCTCGTAAAAAGTGGACTCTATTAGCGATTTAAATAATCTTCCCAGAGTAATATTCCCATAGAGCCCTAAAGCAACGCTAACACCATTCAGTTGGGGCATGTGGGGTAAGGTTGCCTAAATCGCACTCTTTTTGACAATCAAGATCATTACTCAGAAATTATAAATAAAAAAACCTCTTTGTTGTGTAATTTTTTATAATTTTAATACATCATTACGATCATCTTGAAACTAACTAATTTTTCAAACCTTCGAAGTGGAGCGATTTAGATAACTCGTACCCTAAATCGCACCCCAAATTGCTGAAATCTCCCAGTAATTTAAAATCATCCTTTTAATGAGGACTTTGCACGTACAGAAAAATGAAATAAATAATTTCTATTAGAAGCCCAATAGTTAGAATAAAAAGATATTTTAATAAAGGAAGGTGCCATAAAACTTGTAAAAATGGTTTCAAATGTTTTATTAGGAATATGGCTATTTTTGGGGTAATTATATAACTTATTACGCTGGCAAGGCAAGTACACGTGCGATAAACGCAAGTGGTGGCATGTGTAAATTGTTGGGGTAGGGAGTACGATTTAGGGACTGCGATTATGCATAGAATGTATAGCTGTACCGCGATACAGGTAGCCAAAATCGCACGGGTGCGATTTCGTCAGAAAATAGAGACAATATGTAACGGCTATCCTGTAAATGATAATGATAACTCTGGTTTTTGCGAGAAATGTGTAGAGACAGTTCAAACATCATTTCTATACTGTGAAGTTATGAATTAATCTAATAAAAAAAATTATCACCTGCTACATTCACGTGCTAGACGTGCATGCGTAACCCAGCAGAAATGGAAATAAAAAAGATAAAGCGCTTCTAAACGCATATAACGTTATAAGTATCAGCGCTTATATCTTGTATACGTCCATCCCTATTGTACGTATACACCTAAGGTTTATAAAAGTACACACGAATGTCTCAAAAAAACCTAGTAGAAGAACGATTTATACGCTGTTGTGTCAAATTTCAACTGTTTTGTTGCCTAAAGAACATTTCATTACAAACATCCTGGGAAACAAACACTTTGCGGATGGATATGAGTGAGTGAGTGAGTGAGTGAGTGAGTGAGAGAGAGAGAGAGAGGGGGGGGGGGGGTAAGAGTAGATAGAGAAGGGTGGGAAGAGCGTAGGGGAGAGTATCGGCGAGCCTGTGCGAGGTAAGTAAATATTCGAAGCGCACGTGCAACTCTCCCGTAATGAGAATAGCAGGTCCAATCTGTAGCGGTTGGGGGCGGTTCTACGGAGCTTGTGGGTTGGGGTTAGCTGTACGGTGACTGGCTGGTACGGAATTTCACCTTGGAGAAGGAAAAACGGGAGGTGGTAGAAGCGCATGACAAAGCAGGCAGGCAAATCTACACAGTGGGCTCGCGATTAGGGGGTGGTGGCGATGGAAGCATGCTTGGGCCTCCGCGGCAGACCAGCCCGCACCGGCGTTCAAGTCACAGGCGATCGTAAACCTCGCCAAGTTCCACGGCAGACTGCCGATTATCGCGTTATCAACCAATCGGAATACGACATTCTCAAGTGGTACGATTCTCAATCCTAGCGGAGTCCAGTGCGTGCAATAAAGTGTGCAGTAAGCGGAGATCCTGCACCTACGGATATGCACCTTAAAATGAAAACCACCCGTTTCGACTCGATTCCCTTCGTCACACTGATTCAGGAAGAAGTTTCACTAGCATTCATTCATCGCTCGATGAAAAGAGAGATGGAAGGATACTGAAAAATATTACCTTGGTGTTCGGTCTGTATCGCAGTAGCAAGAATCTGAGGGAGGCAAGAGGACGCACGCCAAGCTAGAAAGTGGCATTCCGCGAAGACTCGCCGTTACTATTAGTGAACGAGTAAATAACAGTAGACAATAGATTGATGATCCTGCCCGATTTCCCATTGGTGGTTTGAGTGTTGGTCCCTATTGATTAATTAGTCCGCGAGCTAATAAAGCGGGGCACCGATTAAACCGACGTGCCAAAAGTGCAAACGAGGAATCAACAGTTCGGCAGCGAATAACGGGGGCTCCGGGATTAGTAACCGTGAGAAACGCTGATCAGGCAGAATGTACAGCTTGTACAGAGCATGGTTCGGTGATGCTAGCACAGCTGAGAATGGGCCACGACGACTCCAAGAATCGTTTGCGCCACCTGACACGATAGTGAGAGTTGGCAATGGGGGTGAGTACGAGTTTGTCGCGCACAAGGGCGTCCTCGCGGCACACAGCGGATACCTGAAGGCCTTGCTTGCAAACACAGTAACTACTTCCAATGGCAATCCTGACTTGAATCCCGGCAGCACCTTGTCAACGACTACTGCCTCGCTCGCAGCAACCAATGTCGCCGAACAATCCCCACGGCAACCGATTACTTCAGTCTCCGTTTCCTCTATAGGTAATTCTCAATTGCTTCTACCAAACACCCCTCCATTCGTTTCTCTTGTGCTCAACCACACATGTTTCGCTATGCGTGTTAGTACCAATAGAAATACATGTTACCACATGTCGGTGCCATACTGGACGTCGAAACGACCAAAACTATGGTTTGTCAGTCACATGCCATATTGGCACGGTCGTTGTTCCTTTTTTAAGGTGTTCTCTGTTATGCCTTATCTCTATCTGAAAGCAGACTGACGTGGTCGACTGCTTCGAACTAAAATCACATTTGCAAGTACCGCATAAGGCAATATTTCAAACACTAGTTGAACACCCGTAAACACCAACGGTGAGAATAGCGCGTCATTTACAGCAGCGTGTATTTATTACAAACAGTCATTACTCAACGAAATACTGCTTCAATCAGTTGTGTTGCAAGCGTAATATGCCTTCCTAAATGCGCTGCACACAATTATTATCTTTGAGCTATAGTTTCTCGACGAGAAGTTACATTATTGTAGATATATTGCGATTTAGGACAAAGACCCTCGGATCAACTAGTAATGGCCGTGAAATATTCACAATGATGCAAAGTCTTAATTATTTCGACGGCGTCAAGAAAGAATCGTCCGCGTGAAAGGCTTTTTGAATTGTCGAAGGATCGGAGAACATCTACGGAGTATAATTTTCTTGTAGGTGGAGAGGCATTCGCACCCTTACTCAACTACATGTACACCGGGAGATTAGAAGTGACCCTGGACAATGTGTATAGTGTACTGCTGGCGACGCACTTATTGCACATGCCGGGAGCTTTGGAACAATGCAGGGCAGCTTTGTTAAGACTGCAAGGACCGCCGCATCTACCGGCCCCTATGCCGATGACAGGGCCAACGGCGACGACAACCTCGATTCCAACATCGATGCCAAGCTCGAGTAACATATTAAGACCGATCCCCAACAGGCTGATCGTGGGTCCGACTATGTGTTGGCCACCGCCGGCACCTCTTTATCCGCCGATAGCATCGGCTCCTGGATCCGTTGACATTCCGCATTTGCCTCAATTGCAACCGTCAGTACTGATACAATCGACTGTCCCGTCAAGCGTTTCCGCCATTCCAACCCCATCGTTGCACAAGCCACCTAATTCATCGCAATATAGGTTCGCATATTCTCATTTCCTCCATCCCCTAGATGGCCATATCAGCCCGTACCTTTTTTTACTAGAGAAAACCTCACTTTGCTTCTACCCCAGCAATTTGGAACGCGATAACTAAATTGACACAAAATTTCGTAGTTTATAGGAAATTTGTAGACCCTCTTATTCCGTTCGTTAAATCAATTGCCACTTTTTTAGCAAAAAAAACATTGATTGACTGGGAATCAGTGGGAAAGGCAAAAAAGTTTAAGGAAGAATATTAAAGAATGTCGATTAGTATCGCTTATTATGCAGGACGAAGGACTGAAAAAAATGCATACAAAAAGTATGACAAAAATGGCGATACTCGATATATCGTTACAGTGGGATGGAAGTGGCATCACCAAAAGCGTCACCCTCCCAAGAGCAACGGTCTCGCATCTCGAGGATGGACTGCGCGAGGAGGTCGCGAACACCGGAAAGCGGATCATCGGCTGCTCTACCGCTGGCAGCAGCTGCGGCAGCGGCGTTCAGCGCGTTTGCCGCCTCGAGCGCGGCAACTTCCACAAGAGTACCATCGCCCTCTCCATCCTCATCTCCTACAACATCCTCCTCTTCCCGTTCACCAATACTCTTGAATCGAAGTAACAAATTAATAGTGTCCGAGCAACTACGAAATAAAGAATGCCGCGGAGGCCGAGGAGAGCCGGCGCATAGGCGGTCATCGAGTGCATCAGCCGAAGAATCGACTAGCCAAAATCGTGAGAATGATGCAGAAGTAGTGTCCGCTGTCGGGGACGAGCGCGGCCGATCGTCTCGGCGGAGAAACCGGATAGCATCGAATAGTGGAAACGGCGAAAGCAGTGTTTTATCAGTGATCTACGATGTAGCCTGTTGCGACGGCCCAGTGCGGTTTGAGCGTGTACTTAATGAGAATTACGCGTCTGCATCGCTCTCGGGGTCGAACCCTACCATACCACCACCCTACTCGAAACTAGCGAAAGCCACTTTGACTATCGAAGGAGCATCCAGCGAGAGTGACGAGAACGGAGGAGCAGTGGTGGCTGCGGGGACTTGTGAGCCAACTGAATCGACTAGTGGCAGTAGTACCGGGAGCTACATCTGCCAGTACTGCCAGCACACCTTCAAGTCGCAGTACTGCTATAAGAAACACGCTAAGAGACACTTGCTACCTGCGGCGGTGAGCGATGCTCGTGAAAACAGGCGGCGTTCGGAAGCGCGTAATAGGAGGGAAGTGAAACTTCGCGATCTCAACGTCCAATATTATCCGTGCAAGATATGCGGTTGCAAGTTTCCCAGTTACTATTTTGTCCACAAACACCGGAAGCTGTGCCACGGCAATGTCGACGAGCGATCACAAACCAGGAGCACAACTACTTCTGGCAGTCACGAGCAGAAGTCAATAGCTTCGACGATCAATGACGCGCAAAGAGATTAATATAAACCTCTAGAATTATTCGTCCAGCCCCAGTGACGTGACTCCGAAGTGATTGTGAACCAATGAAAACTAAATCTAAGTGACCATTGATTAACGTTGTTTTCCAAAGATTTTGTTGATGAACGTATCGTGCTCGTGGCTTTCCGAGATGATAATAAGGCGATCCGCAATCAATAAACCATAAATAATGTGCATCAAAAATTGTGACAGTTCAACTGAGAGTATTGTCGATCCCGGAACATTAAATGCTAATATAATTTGTGCGTAACTCAACTTGAACATGTATATCCACCATAAATTGCCCTCGACCGGCACTAATTGAAGCGTAAAAATCTTAAAATAGTATGCATTGACTTTATAGCTTATTAAACAATTCCCGTTAATAGTAAGTTTTTTTTGTTAATGATATTGACCGACTCTACCGGAGAATTAAATACAGGATAAGAATTTTAAATGCAGTAGCACCGAAGTACTATAGAACTTGTAAAACATTGTGAAAGAATAAGAACTTACATAACAAATATAAGATATTGGTCGTCTGCTCTTGTTAATTAGCCAAAATTATTATTCCGTTTTTACAAGAAGAAGAATAGAAACGCTAGGAACAATAAAATCTATATTTTAGTACGCGCACAACCCTTAGTCGCAATGAATTTATTTATGATAAAAATGGTTTGATGGGCAAATCCCAAGTGAAGTTGGAGGATGAAATTTGGAACTGTCACTGAAGAAGATAAATTTTCTGTCTTTCCGCATTTATGTATAACGACCTTGCTCCCAGCTTTCCTGACTCCTTTCAGAACAAAATTCAGTATGGTAGTAGAAACCAAAATACTTCAACTGAATGCATACCAATACAAACACTACTAATATCTTACCATCATTACTTACTTACATAGTATAAAAGAAAGTGTCTGTATATCTACCGTGGCTTAAGCACTGTATAGAATGTTACTGGTGGAATGTCTTGAAGTATGAAATATTAATCCCAACTGATATAAAAAATAAAGATAACGGTTTATGTGTCTGTATGTTCGCGATAAACTCGAAAATGGCTGAACTAATTTTAAAGCGATTTTCTCGCCTGTACAGAATTATGATCTACGCAAATGGTAACCTGTAAGATATTGCAATATCTATTACTTATACATTTTGTGCTGAAAGTAACTCCAAAATGTCGAATGTAATAGGAGGCAGAGTTGTACATTGTTAGGTATTTCCGAGATCGCGATACCTTTTGCGCAAACAATGACATCAACAAGACATTGTTTTTCTATTTTCGAAACGCCTCGAAAACTGTGGTGCCAAGCAAACTATAGGCTGTACAAAATTGTAATTTTTATCGCTTATGCAGGATGTGCCAAAAGTAATTGCCAATTTAAAAAAAGTGAGAAGTCCAGCTGCACATTGTTGAAACATATTTGCAATAAAGATAGATCCAATAAGCTATTATCCATTAAATTAAAATTATTATTAAAATTATTAAAAATTATTATTGACTTGCGCACGAAATATCACCCAGGAGAATCGGCTAGGATAGCTAGTATACATATGTAGTATAATACATATGCATCTTATTCCAGGCGTATCACGCTGCTATATGAACGATTAAGGCAGAAAACTAGCAAAATGAAAATAATAGAATCAAATGTATAGCATACAATATACGTACATAGATGATTCTATATGACTTCTTTGTTTTGCATTTTCATGTTTCTATAGTAACAAAACTTAAAAACCAATGATTATTCAAAAATCAAAAAACTATAATCATTCGTATTTGTAATTATTAAGGCAGGTTCACAACTGCGTTGTTTAAGGGTCATATGTACAAATTGTTTTCGATGATTAATAATGTACTAATGTTGTATGAAATTAAAGTTATCTACTTCTTAAGTGTGAATTAATATTTTCGAAAACTAAGCCCTTGCTTTTGTTTTTTGACTTATCGTTCAACTATAAAACTTTCTATATCTTTAAACCCGCGTACAGTTATAAAGAAATGATTAGTAACAACTTAAAGCGAATTCAAACCATTCAAGGACTTAAAGATATGTGAATTGCACATATCTATCTCTCTATTGCAAATGGATCATTACTAGATTAAAGTATGATGGAGCGAAAAATTCTCTTGGAAAATGTATTGTTTATTCTCGCAAAGGCGTCAGTAAACTGTCATTAAAGCCATAACTAATAGTCCAAAGATGTGAACCCCACTCAATTTTGAGACCGCTTGTAAATCTCATGCATTTAAAAGATGTTTTCTCTTAAATACTAGATAGAATGAACCGTACTGTTCCAGATACGCTTGTGTGCTGACAATTAATATTTTGCAAGACATAGAACTTTTCATTCTTAACCCCTTGACAGTGTACGGCGCATATATGGACCCAAAAAAGTCGTGGCACTTTTGTTCTATAACACATATGTGGGCGTCTTAAATAAAACATGTTTTTACGCTACCGATTTGATTGTTCTTAGATATCTTATGGTTTTTGACGTCGCTGCATCCAAATCTGAAGTCAGATTTTCAAAATTTAACATGGCGGATCCAATATGGTTGATGCAAATTTGGAAAATAGCTCGGTTTCCATTGAAGTGGATATGGTACCTTTCAAAAGTCAAAATGACGGATGAAAATTCGGAAGGTAGTTGGATTTTGAAGCAAGTTTACAACTGTTGGTGTTTGAGGTCGAAAATTTTCAATTCGTGTCCTGATTCTATGAATACGAAACTTGGGTTTATCGTGATAAATCAATTTGACAAACGATTTATAGCAAATTATTACCCACTAGAAAAAATAGTAAAGAATATTCAGCGACCTTGAAAACATCAATACTGAAATTATCCAATAAATGTAACAAACTTTTTTTCTGACACAAAATGGCACGAAAAGTTCATTTTCTCTACACTGCGAAGGGGTTAAGCATTAAATTTTGATTCCATGTATTCACAAAGTGGTACGGAGAATAGGCTTTTCAATTGATAATAGTAGAGCAATTAATTTAATTCACCGGAATCATTGTAATATTTATTTCGGCAACAGGGGACACGGTTCCTTTAAGACAGTAAAAAGGACTCGTATAATTGTATTATACCAAAACAACTACAATTCTTGGGTCTTGTTAAATGACTTGGTGTCAAATATACTCGTGTGATATGAGAGTCTACTAACTATTGACATCAATATAAAATTAAGTAAGACTTACCGATGACGTCAACCGATTGTGCTTCCTCATCACTGGTCTCCATAGGTGTGGTATGGTTTTCCTTTTTCTTGTCCTTTATTCTGCCTGCAGCAGCCGCATTACCACCACTGATACCACTAGTTTCCCTGTAACCCATTTCCGTTTTATGAAAGTTCGAAGTCACATATGTTCCTGCAACGGTGAAAATATCTTTTCATCAAGTTAAACCCCCGAGAACCAAGTGAAGAACCTTTATAGTTATTGATTAAAACCAGACCGCTAGTAGATTCAAAAACGCTACTGTTAATTTAACCACAATTGGTTCACTGAGGGTTATTGTCACAATACAAGTGGAACACGTCAACTACTGCCTGCAAGAAATCTGCAAATATTATTAATCACTTCCTAAAGAACTGTTATTGAACTTCATAAGAAGGAAGACTTTACATTACTTAATAGGAATGTCTGCCACAAAATGCAATCCCAATTATGATCTATTGGGCCTCGATAGCCGAACCGTACTCTCGGTAGAAATGAAAGGAGAGAAGTCAACATTCGCTTCGTGGACCTCCGTGCCGTTCGGAATCAGATTTTCAACGGTCGAGTCAATTACGATGATGAGTGCCTAGGCAAACATAATCCACTAACCAGTACCCATTGATTAGCATTACAATCTGCTAATAACCACTCCATCCAGCATCCCCTTGATGCTACTACCGCGATCACTTCCTCCCTAATAGAACATTGGGTTCACCCCATCCCAGCTTCACGCACTCTTATGGACTTCCCCGGTTTGTAAGATAAGGTTGCCGAAATCGCGCTCCCCTACATACTTACACATGGCGCCATATGACTTTTTATTAAATTAGTTTATACTTTCAGAGTGAAGCAATGACGTTTTAATTGTTTTTAAACATTCGTCGCAAAAGCCAAAGTTATTATTGTTACGTTCACAGAAAGCTGTCACGTTGTTACTATTTTCTGACACATTTTGTAACCGAATTGCAGAAAATGTAAGAGAAATAATTACATTTCTTGTTCAGTTGTGTTTCTAGGTTAACATACAAAAAAATTATACTTTTGCGTGGTTTCTCAAATCGCGCCTTCCTCTCAAAAATAAACATTATTGCCAATAAAACATTTAAAACTATTTTTATCGACTTCGAAAAGGAGGAGGTACTCAATTCGACCACTATTTTTTTTTTCATGTGTTATCGAGTGCCTTCTTTTATTAAAATATCTTTCTATTTTAACTATTGAACGTAATTCTTCAATTAAAACTCTAAACTATTTACTGTGTTATTCATACAGATAAGAATCATTTATTTAATATTGAATTACGTGCAAAATCCTTCTTAAAATGATCATTTTAAATTGCAATGTTGAGATTAATAGAATGACGAACTTGAATACATTACTTTTTCGTAAATAATAGTTTCTTCCATCTTACCCATCATGTGGGATAAGATGGGATTGTTAACACAAATTAAATGTCACCATTGCACAATTTATATAAAAGTAGGTCATTTTTGTAGAATTTATAAATTTCTGTGTATCTCTCGACGCGGTTAATTTCAAACAGTGTCCTTTCTATGCATAGTAACGCCATCCTTTCATACGCATAGTAACTACAGTACCTACAGTTGTTTATACAGGACATCCCCATCTTGGCCCACATTTCCCGCCAGACTTCTTTTTAGAGAATGTAAACTAATTTTATTAGTGAATCTTGGCGATCATAGCAACCTACTAGTATGTGTGTGCGAACAAGGTGGTAAAAAAGAGACAATTAAAAAACGAGTAATATGAGACCATTTCATGTGACAGATTTCTTTGAAGGAAATGAAATCTTCCGCATGATAAACTCATTCAATTAGATCGCATACATTTATAACACATATTTATCCGTGTGTTCAAAGCGAAACACGCTTCAGTTGAAACAGTGTATTTCTCGTACTTCCAAAGCACACGCTGCGCAAGAATCATTCCACAACACATACATGACAGCTCTCGCTCTTTAAATTTAAAGACTTGCGAGCGGATATGAAGAGTTCTGGAAAGTCAGTCATACAGAAGTTGGTACAAATTCAATGGATAAGTTTTGTGTACTAAAAGGTAATAGCGAAGCATAAATTTTAAAATACAAAATACAATCTATAGTCCACGAATGAACAAATCATAAATCAAACAGTAGCATTCCAAGACAGTTAAAAATGCAAGTCGACAACAATATTGGAGAAACCCCCAAAGACACATGACCAAAGTTGATGTTATAGTAACGTTTTGTAACCATAACGAAATCAACAATGCCAAAATAATTCAATATTCGTGGGAATTACACTTATAGTTAAAGCAATTATTTCCCTTGCCAACGTGACTATGAACATGAAATGGATAATTTCCATTTAAAAGTTTTATAAAGAGAAACATTTAAGAAGATTTAGGTGATACTTACATTGCTTTCACTTCTTTCAACGACATCGTTTCCGAACTTGGCTGTAATTCCTCCTTTACTTCTACTTTGATGAGGTGGGTCTCCTTTGAATCTCCTTTATTTTCTTTGTTCTCTTTATTAGAATCTCTTGTTTCCTTCGCAGACGATGTAGTAGACGTGGTTGATACACAGGACGTTGCGGTACTAGTGAGAACCGATGTTGTTGTGGTTGTTGTTGACGTCGCTATAGTGTCACTCGTTATACTGACAGTCGTAGCACTTGAACTAACAGGAGTATTTGACGCGGAGACAACTGTTGTTGGAACGCTTGTCGATACACTCGACGTAGATGTGGTTGTCGTTGTAGTCGTGGACGCCGCCGACGAGCTGTTCTGGGGATTTTCCTGGGTTTTTTGCTGCTGTTCACGCTGTAGTCTCGTAGTGACTCCCGTTGTAAGTATATCTACAGGTCCAATACTCGAATTCGTGTTATTTACCTAGAATAATAGTAGCACAAAATGATTACAGCTGTACTTCCATGGACATGTGGTAAATTTTATCGTAAACCTCTATTATAAAGTCAATAAAGGATGAAATTATTTAATTAATGCTTCTAAATTCTACAATTGATCTCGAAGTCTTGAGAAGCATTCAATGAATAAACTATTATATCTAAAAGATAGATCCTTATTCAAGAACGCGCAAATTCACATTTGGTAATGGACATGTATACGTGCGTATAATAGTAATATTTCCTCGAAAAGAATGATTTTTGGACATACCTAATTAGAAATGGCCATACCACTTATATGTGACTGAACATATAAATCAGATCTCCGTTTGAATCAAACAAAGAGAAGTCAAAAGGAAACCAAACCAACTGTCAACGTATCTAAATGAACTTGGCCATGAGGTATAAATATCAAACCTCTCACAACTGGTTTTAACAAAAGCGATCACTATCTATTTATAACTTAATTATTCATCAGAAAGTCGTCATATCCGAGTCTAACATGCAAAATGCATTCACCATTGTGATCTGCTGTTTCTAAGGATATTATTCTACTGCGGAATTTCATCTTGTGTTTCATATAGTGAATAGTTTATCATAGCTTTTTCAATGCTCTTGCACATATTCATCCATTTTACGCAGATTTTAGTATAGGACGACCAAAACTATGTACCTTATTATTAGGGTTGTTTCGAGAGCTACGCGTCCGTTGCCTCGATTTCCGCAAGAGCTGCTTATAGTTTTCAGCTTTTTTAGTGAGGTAGTAATGATGCACGCAGTCTGGAACGGACTTGTGTTCTAGCGATTGAGCTATTGCGCCAAAATTCTTGGGATGCTGTAAATATTTCTCCTTGAAAGATTCGTGTTCCACAGAACTCCAGACATTAATTAACTTTCGTTCACTATGTAAAGCCTCGAGCTCCTCAGGCTGAAGTAAACCATTCCGATTTTGAAAAGCAATCCGTCTTTGCTTTGAGTCCAGCAGTAAAGGTGGTATCACAGCATACGACCGCATTTTCTTATCCTCCATCTGTTAGGAATAATAACCCGTTATCAAAACCTTCATAGTCTGCCTTTTCCTGTTTAGTGTGGTTATCATGTGGTGGTTTTAATAACACTGAAGTAAATTAGAAACTGCGTAGCGATCCCAATTCTGCATCGTCTTTCATTTTATGAACAATCATTGTACACAAATTGAATAGCAATTGAAGTATTACAGACGGTACATGTTAAAACACAGCAGAAGATTATGTTTTTGCAGAACATGTTCTTGTCTGGCATTTTCAAATACGATACTTTTTAAAATTAGATCTTATGGAATAATGTATAACATATCGAAAGGCAGGTTAAATAATCTACTTTATTTTTCAGCATAAATTTACTCAAGATATATCGTTATCACGTTATTCCTAAAATTCATCCCCAAAATGTGAAATTCTTTTTTAAACAAGAAAATATTGTAGAACTGTCAGTCTTGAAATTAATGAGCCACTAATAAAAGCATGAAGATGAATATCCCCACAACACCTATGCATCAGCATTCGCATTTTTATAGAAATAGAGCCTGAAGGCTTATAAATCCCCCGAAAGAACATGCGGAACATTCTCTGACCACCACGGCTAGCTGATCCATAACGTGATTGAGGCATGAGGAAAGGATGAAGTAAGCCAATACACGTTACTAACCTGACATTCTTTAATTTGTTTTTTTAACTCGTGCAATTTCTCTTCCTGGGGAACCAACAAAATGTATATATCTTCCATGAAGACTGATCAAAAAGTTGGAGTAAAACATATAAGTCGCGAGTACGAGAGAAAGATGGATAATGTACGTATATCGTAAAATAGTTTCACAATTATTGGCAGGAATTTGCCCTAAGCGAACCAATAAAATTTGCCAATTCATTTTTAAATGTCTCTTCTTATATAAAATCAATAATACGCATGGGAAATAGACACACGTTAGACCAATCATGATTTTCAATCCTCTCCGTTTATCCATGTCTTTACTAAAATCGCGCTCTTTCTGAACCGCATAGTATAGCAACAGCACAAGAGAAAACAAATGTCTAAAGATAAGGAAAAACGCCATCAGTTATAGCTCCCTATTTGCACAATAATGAATTCCAAGATAATCCCTGTGTTCAATTCTTTTACAAAGAGCAAAAAGAAAGAGCGAAGAAAATGAGCTGCATAAAATAATTTCAAGAATTGGGTATTCTTGTCATCAATAAGCAAAATATTTTAACTTCATAATAAATATTAGACAGACAACAAAACCTAATAAACGTTATTGATGATAATTAATTAATTGATTTTAGTCTCTACGATGATTGGCAGTGATAGGATATGATTTTTAAACGTAACAAGCTCGTGTAAATTTGAATCAACTTTATACGTGTGCGTGGAACACATTTATTAAAAAGCAATATTCCAAGCAAAAACTTGAGAATTGCATATATTTATAAAGGATGGGACAATAGTTATTTTCAGCCCAAATATCTTTGAAACTATCAGGTTCAGAGAAAGATTTCTTTAACCAAAGTTGCTTGGCACAAAGTGCATTGACAAAGGCACTTGACACTTATGTGATATCAAGGTCATACCTGTTTTTTAAATCTATTCTTATGTTTTTATCTCCACAAAAATATTCTCTTAAGACGAATGTAGTGCTACCAAATTCATTTGCCTATGACAACATTTGAGTGAATTAGAAAGCATCAAATATTCATGATAAAAACAAGAACAAATGTAAATGTTGCTCTGTGTGTTCAATTTTTGCTTTTCTCTCAAACATGTGATTTTGCTGGCATTGAACACCTTTTAAAGCTGAGAATATTTTTATGGAAACAAAAACATCCCGAAAATTTTCAAAAATAACTGGTGTATCCTGGATGTCTCGTTAGCGTGTTCACCTACAAGAAATTATCATTTTCATGTGAGAGCCTGCCTTTGGACCATACCATTTTGGTTAAACGGATCATTCTCTGAATATTATAGTTACAAAGATGCTGAAGCTGGAAAGAGTTAGTGCTCCACAATGTATAACACTTCGACAAGAGTAAAAACAGTAGTAAAGATATATGCAATAAATCGAATGTATGCTATAAAAAAACAGTAATGATTCTTCGTTCTCTAAACTATTTTGATATTAACAGTGCAAATGCACTCGGATGGTGGCATATTTATCTTGATCACATATTGTTAAAACTCGACAATTTTCTTCATAGAAAAATAAGAAACTTATATGCAGTTTCGAATGATGGATTCTTCATAAATTTTCGTCTTTCCAATAATATAGGTAATTACAGTAACGTGTCTTTCTTTGCTCCTCCCTTGCCTATGTTTTGCTAAGCCCTGTTCCATATTTTTATTTGATATTCCCTAAACTTCTACGTAGTATATATTTTTAAGTATAAATATACCTCTTGCTCTTGAAGTCCATCCATAATTTCTTCAAGGTCAGCTTCGCTCTTAATACGAGCGCCAACTCTATTGAACCGTTCCTTATCTTCTCTCTGCTTTCGCAATTCTGGGAATACTTTCTCAAAGAACTCACGGTTCTTCGTTTCTTTCGATTTCCTTTTTTGAGTTGCCTCCAATCGCTCTACTTTGCGATGCCACTCTTGTACAAGAATAGCGTAGGTCTGCGACTGCTGCTGATGAAGCGATGCGCGGTCAGCGTGCTCACGCCTGAGTCTTCCTATAAGTCTCGCTCTCATACACGTTTGATGCCTTGTACGATTCTCTTGATACACAGTAGTATCTGATGGTTGATTGTACAAAGGAAGTTCCACTTTTGCGCCTAGTCTTTCTAAAAGCCTATGTGCTTCTTCCGCCTTTTTCTGCAGATCAAAGAGCATAGTTTAATGTCCACAATTTAAATAATGGATCTAGCGTTTCATGATCACAATATATAGAAATCGATATCTCACCCTATTATCAGCATAAATCTTCTGTGCCAAAGACTGGTGTTTTGGCTGCTGAGACTGTTCTTCAACCTGCCGCTTTAGACCACTGGCTTCCAGCGGCTTGTTCGCAGCTTCTTCCAGTTCTTTTAATTTTTTCCGAAGCTTACTTATTTGAGACTCCCTCTTCGCAATTTCTCTGTCTACCTTGGCTATCTGTTGCAAGAGATCGTCTTTAGTGCTCCTAAATTGCGCGTCCTCTTGCGTATTCGGCTCGGGAAGCGTGGGTGAAATAGCTTCGGTTTGTGGAGTGTACACACCGGCAGGAGGCTGCTCCTAGCAGAAATGATACATATCATATCGGATTAAGAATAGCAGTATTTATTGCACTAACAAAAATTCCGGGACTGCAACAGAAAAGGGGAAACGTGTGGTACGAGTACCAACCCTGGTATCTATCCTTAATGGTTGCTGTAACTGCACCACATGCTCTTGCTTTACACATGGATCTGCAGGTGATAAACTCTGACAACGGGATTGAGACTGAGATTGCATTTGAATCGGAGTCGGTTGACCCAAACGTATTTTCTTAAAAGGTGGTGCTTCCTGCAAGCTGGCCATCTCTACGGCTGTTCGACTACAATACTGATCCGGCTGGACAGCCATCAGGCCTACTCGGGGATTTCTCGGACTGGACACGTGCTGATAGTCGGGCGCTGTCGGCGAGGGTGCCGGTGTAACCGAGGCAGGTGCTGGTAAAAGTGATATCCTCGGTCTATCCCCCCTGCCGGTGGCCATACTGCTTGCTGCATATTCGGCAGGTATACCGGCAGCAACGACACCGACACCGACTCCCACTTGCGATAGGGGGCTGCTACTCACACTGATGGCAATCCGCTCGTTCACCTGAAAAGCATTATAGTGAAAATCTATTTTTTCAGATTTCAATTTCTCATTCTTTCGCACGATTTATTCTTTTTCAAGAGTTACGTTCAATTTCGCTCGCCTAACCTTCTGAGCCCAAGCCTCCTATTCCAGGAAAATCAATGACCCGGTTCAAGAGGACACGCGGTAATGTACCAAAATACTTGCAACTGCTATTACAATCTACTTGCAGCTAATTGGTAGTGTAAACATTAGTATTTTCATTATCAATTTCAAATTACTTGCCACTGGCATTGATCTATACTGTCATACACAAAACTTTTACACCGATCCGGTTTGTCTTATGATTTTACATATAAAACTTTAAGTTGTATTGATTGTAATATGATGTATTACAAGTTTGAGTAAAATACTGCGACTACATAGCTACGTATACCTATATATACATACGTGTATACAATACGTTGACAATAACTTTATTAATTTAATATATCTTAATAATCACTCGTTAGTGGAAATGAGGATGTAGTATTGACAGTTAGACAGAACTACCACGTATCGGCAATGAACAATAGATTCATCATAAAAGCTTGTTACCGACATTATGGAAGAGACTTGAACAAGCAAAGAAACCAACAGATTTATAGAACTTGGACCCAAGGTTGGCATTATTTGATGGTAAAACAATACGACTAAATGAAATGAATAGTTGTGATCGTCCTTCGTATTTGTGCGTATTCAATATATACACGCATGGTGGACAAGTAGGCGAACTCAACTTTCACCCACCTACTCGTTTGCACGAACCGTTTTCTTGTCTATCTACCATTAAATTTGCTACAGCAAGTACAATGCAGTCTCATCATAACAGAACCAACTTTAAGATTTCAATAAAACATCATACTCTTTAACAATAATTATTTCGAAAATACAAATTTACCGAAATTAATTAATATAGTGTAATATTCTAAAGAAATAAGTTACCATAAAGAATAGTTGAAAAATTACAAGTACACAAACTCTCGTGTGGTCATCCCTGTCTAGCGCATAATAGTAATATGAATTACTTCAACTTTATTCATTAATATCGTACATTCCAGCCGATGACGATTGCGTAGATTAATTCGCGGACTTCTACATCTCTGAGATAATCATTCGGAGCAGGGAATCGGTTGACCAAAAAAGAGTTGGCTGAGGCGAGAGTGAGAAGAAGTTTGAGGGGGCGGGGGGCATAGTAGGTGAAAGTCAAGGGCGTAGTTGATGCGATATGTGCGCATGGTTTGCGTGACGCGTTCCAAACATTTGGCGGCACATTAGTAATCGTGAAAAAAGTGGCGAAAACGGTCAAGAAAAGGAGAGAAAAAAAATGTTGGACCGATGGGTGGCGAGTGCAGTGCGCTCGTTTACCCTAGGTTGAAAGGATCGATCGAGGGGAAGGGAACCCTAACATTTGCGGTGCAGAGGGTGAAGAGGTCCGAACAGTGAGGGGAAGGGGCCATGCCGAACTGAAAACGGTCCTGTTGGTAGACAGTATGGAAATGGCGAGCGCTCGCGCTCGGGAAGCGAGCGTGCGAGTCGGACGGTCGGTCAGCCGGGGCCGGGGCCGGGGCTGGGGGCCACGGCACGGCACGGTGCGGGCGGCATTCTGTGGGGAGAGGGCCGAGCCGCGGTTCGCGGTTGGCGAATGGCTCTCGGCGATAGTCAGAGGGAAATACCTACGTTGGTGGTGGCGCTGCGATATGCATCTCTCGCGGCATAGGCAGTCCCCGTAAGCGGTGGTGGTGGCGTTTGACTGACCGTAGGTGAATTCGCGGGAGGCGCGCTCGCGGTTGGTGGAAGCGACGCCGAGGCAGAAGATGCAGACGTGACCACCGCTGCCACGGCTGCCGCCGATGCCGAAGTCGGCGTGGCAGGGTACGGATGAATGTAGCGCAGTCCGCCAGCCATGGGTACGGCCACGTAGCCACCTGGTGCCCCGCTCGCCGAGCCGCTGCTTACGGCGCCGTTGCTCCCGGCACCGGCGCTGTTACCGCTACCGCTGCCGCTACTCCCGCTTCCGGGTGCTGCCACGCTAACCACAGCACCCGAGCCAGCACCGATGACCCCGGTTCCGCTGTTTGCGCTACCAACGCTGCTCACCCCGCCTCCGCTGCCGCCGCCGCCGACACCGACGCCAACACCGCCTCCGGCAGCTCCGACTCCGATACCTCCTCCGGCACCGCCGACGCCCCCTCCTCCGTGTCCTGGACCTCCGACTGCGCCGCTTCCTGCCGTAGCCGCGGCTACAGCTGCTACCGCCGAAGATGCGGCCGCACCGCCCTGTACGTATGTCGTACCCGCACCCACCGTTCGCGGTGAAACCGGACTGCTGCTCTTGATGTTCACGTAATTTTGAGTCGGCCTGCAACAAATGTTCATGTCAAACGCTTACACATTTCTCATCTCTACTATTTTTTCATCAAGTAAAACAATTATGATCTCAACATAAGACAGTAGCCTGAATAAGTAAACTGCTTCCCTTTCCTTTTTGGGAAGGACTTTTGCTTCGTAAGATGTTCGTTATATTGTTATACGTAACCCTGCTACCCACCCTCCGTACTCATATGAAACACAAGATATGCATACATGATATTCCATTTTTGTAGGTTTGTATTACTCATGCCAAATGCATTTTCACAAAATACTTGTTCAAAATGTTTGATTCCTGTACCACTGGGGACAATCTGTATCAACTATACTTTCTTATTTATTTTAATTAAGACTTTGGAAAAATCAACGATTGGAGTTGCTTTTAAATATTTAACAACTGAGTCAAAATTACTCGAAACCAAATAATGCTTATCAGACTTAAGCCTTCACAAACAATCTGTTTAAATCCAAACACCTATAAAGCTGGGATTTTTTTATAAAAGTTTAACTTCTTTAGCAATTGCAGGCAAAACGTGTATGTAAACTGACGTACATATGTATACATATGTATTACTATCCACTCTCTTTAATGCATCACTGGTTACATTCTGCATTTGCAATATAAAGAGAGATGGCAAAGAAAAATTTATTAAACACAAAAGGGTATTATCTGAGTATTAACTTGCATTTCTACTCTGTACAGCATTCTAACATTTATGAAATAATGTGTGATGATAGAACAATTGGAATTATGGTATCCAGAAATTAGGGTTCTAATTATTGATTGAGTATCAGTGTTTTTCAGCTACAAGATATCGGGTATAAAGATAAATGCATCTATGGAGCTTGTGTCGACTGATTTAGCCTTGGCTGACCTTGATTCATGAATTATAAAATTGCTGCAAAATGAGTTACCGGAATGAACGCTTAAAAAATTGAGGGTCCATTAAACATTGCGTTACTTATAATGCGTTTGTGGTTTATTTGCACAAGGGGTAAAATGACTATGAGCACAACAAATATTTGTAAATATATAACAATGGTACATTTAGGTCAAGTTTTAATTAACCATATTTTTAACACCTCCTGATACCCTCCATGACAACTCCTTCATCAAATTGCAGGCTGGTAACACGCTTATACGATTACTCGTAAAAAATTTAAATACTTCTTAGCATTTCTTTAAAGATTGTCAATGATCGCGGCCAAAATGTAAATCGAAACTAAATAAAAGTATCATAGAAGAAGTGTGACCAGTTTTTACGGTATGAAAATTTTGTTGATTTAATATATCACAATAAAAGCTTTCCTCTGGTTTGAAAGTTTAACATGAGTGCGTGCATTGTACATCCTTCTGATTTCATGAATTACTTGAAACCAACTAATAAAGCAATTAACATAACTATCCAACTTCAGAATTGATTCAACAGTGTATATGCCTATTTCTTGACTATTAACACTATGCTGTCCTGCGACACCACGTTGGTGTCCCGCAAAAACTAACGCTCAACGGCCGGCAACATCACATTGGTGTCGTGTAGTCCTGCTAAAGCAGTTCTACCGGCGCCAAGCGATAAAATTTTGATGAAACGTGCGGACGGCAAAGTGTTAATTTCATCCATTAATTACAGGTTCAAATGAGTTGAGTATCTCCAAAATATTTTGCGATCAATAAATTCCGAGTTTACAAGAGATGAACTACCTATCTTGTATCTTGTAGGGAGTATCTTGTACCAAGATGCTTGGTACAATTAACACTTTTAAAGTTAAACAAATGAATTGAACAATTCGATATTTGTACACCTGAAACGTAAACAATTCACTTGCTTACTGTTTGTACAGAATTAGGCTATACATATAAAAAAAGGAAAAGAATCGTTTAAAAAATCGTGAGGGCTTATGTGTGGGGCTTTGAGTTGTAAATAGAGTTATTTCTTGATGGAAATATCATTATACAAAGGTACCAATAAGGTGATGCACTTGCCTTTGAATTAGCACTAGCGAACCCCACTTTGTGTTAAACATATGTATATGTATATTACATAATGCGCATTGGGAGTATCGATTATGAGAAGCATGAGAAGAGAGAGAGAGAGAGAGAGAGAGAGAGAGAGAGAGAGAGAGAGAGAGGGGGGGGGGGGCAGAGAGAAGTAACAGAAATTAAAGAACAGTCCAAGGGGGGAGGAAATGGAAACAGAAGAAACAGCTTTGAAGTTCGTATATACAATAAGGATGTATAAAGATTTATATATATTTTTGTTATTTTTATTTTTAATGCAAATTATAAAGAAAGGCAAGGATTATGTCAATAAATAAGTAAATAAATATGGTGCACATTAGACATAAAATATAATATTGTTACCTAGATGTATATGCCATAAAAACAACTCAATAAAAGAAATCATATAACAGTAGCTGTTCTACCCGACAGCGTCTGGGTTCATTCATGGCATTTCATATGAACGCTAGCCACAATTTAATTTGAAGAATAGCTAATTATTCCACCAACACTTACGAATTTTGTTAAACTTATTCATTGATATCATGGTTTATGCAAAAGATTAAGTACACTTTATACTTTGCTAATATATAACGATGCTACGTAAAGCCTATACGTGTTACTCTGGAAGAGGCAACCTTCTAGATAGAGACAGGATTTTCCAAATCTATTCAGTAATTTTGGATATTACTAGAGGCATAGATAAAGGTGCAGGGAAGAATATTTGTTATGAATTAAAATTCCTAGACAGTCCATAATTATCTTATATACAGCAGTATACACACGACAACGGTGATTCAAAGACAAGTGAATCGGCTTGTACCGGATGATACGTTTGAACTAATGCATAAATATTTTAATAGTTTATTTGCCAATAACCATTAACCACTAATTGTCTAGTAATTATAAATTATCTATAAATTTGAATCACATACGAAGGTTTCCACATATAAAAATCCTCCATATATAACATTATATTGTGTGTAAGATGCACATAATAAAATGAAACAAGTATATCTCTGTTAAAGAGCTGTTCATTCCAAGAGAAGTGAATTAGCCTGTATAGTGTATAATAGGATAGGTTGGATATGAAATGGGCAACATTTCGGCGGCAGCTTGGAACATGCGGTTAGATTTGAGACGCATGCGTGGTAAGAAACAATGCGATTTGGAGTGGTGTGATGCGATAGAGAAAGATCACGGTTCCGCGTGTCGGTACGTCGCGGGTAGGTAGATACTACTTTTGTATCCGTATATCCCAATGCCGACACTATGTCGAGTGCTAGCGCATGCGCAATACGTCACCGCGTAGGGTGAATGTGCCTGCCTGCTTTCGCAGAGCAACGTTGCTCTCCAACGTTGCCATCCCGTTAGCTCTGCTGAGTGCGCACCGAAACTCCTGTCTCCTACATCAGTTGCCGTTCGATTATGGAGGAAATAGAGTTTCACACGTACTGTCGACTAACATTCCAAAGCTTCGCATTATACGTTCTCTTCTCTATTACTTCTACTCAATGTTGAAAAGAAAATTCAATTCCTCGTATCATATTTTAACAGCTGAAATACTTAACATAAGAAACCGACTCATACAGAAATGTAGACTATATATTTACTCACGTTACTACGATAATACGGTGTTGCGACTAAAACCAAGCATACTTGGAGTTGAATAATCATAAATTTTGAAATTTATAGTTATGTTTGCATATCGATCTCTCTTAATGAATACATTTGTACTCATGAATTGAGTAACTTAATTACGTTTACAAAATCATCTTCGAGTAATAGAAACAGAGGTATTTCGAGGTCGATTAGTAGTGTGCATTGCTCTAAGAGAAATTCTAATAGGATTTCTTTGCACATTGGATCACTTCAAGTAGTACGCAGTCAAAGTTGGTTTCTTTGATTATGTGAGCACAGTTATGTCCCAACATTTATTTCATCAGCCAAGCATAAAAGAAAAACTATAGTTTATAAATTTCAATGTACGTGTGTCATTGTAGTAGTGGTTTACAAATTGTAAAAACAAATTATTGATATCTGCGATAAATGATTATGCATACACATTACAGACTACTCAACGATAAACGGTATTCCTTATGAGCATTCTCGTCGACACACCGAATCTAGGATCGAAATCAATGCTTTACCAACTAATGCCTCTTCCTTGACTATGGTCTCTTGATGACGTAACGGTCACTGACCCCCTCCCACCTTTAGATCCGCCGCCCCCACCACCCATCGTCTATTCTTTCTCCCCCTGCCGAGTGATGCGCACACGCTAAGACATCCTTCCATATACGTACGAAAGTCGATGAAGAAAAAATGAAAGAGACACGATATGTTGTATATGTATGCAGCCGTGTCACGTTCCCGGACCTCTACATGACAGTATTCGACTATTCGAGTCAACCATCAATTCGGTCGTTGACGCAAATGTCTTTTTATACAAACTTCCCTGAGAACAATTTGAAGCAATAAGAAGATTCCGGGAAAACATAGAGCAAGAATACGGTTATAAGCAATATCAAAATGAAGAATTCAACTGGAACGTAAATACACCTTTATACGTAAATGCGTGAACCATGAAAAAGCAATACTGTTTGAGAATCCGGCTATTGTATTGATGGAACATAAACTGAGGAGAATCAGAGTTGAAGCCTCCGATTCTTAAACACAACTATTACTCCCAACGTATACCTTTTCTCCTTAACTTATTGTGATTTAGATTATTTAAATATAATCAGGAAGAGTCAGAAACATTCAGATTAAGTTATAAATCTATACCTTTTTGATATTCATTGGTGGCCAGTCATTGTAACACTACCGAATCGACGGCATTGCTAAAACTTCATTGAAATTCATTCACATAATACGCGGAGTCCTTATTTCCTAGGAATGTACTTTGTATTCGTGAAACTCATAAACGTAATATCAAGTATTAAAAAGTGAATTTTGAAGTGTTTCGCAACTTAAATACTTGTATCAGTTAACCCACAATAAACATAAAGACCTGTCACATTTATGCATTCGTGGAAATAATTTTTATCTGTAATACATAATATTCAACGTAACAGTTTGTACGTCTTTGCAAAATTTGCTTTAGTTAGGTCGTATTTCCATATATGCTTAATTGAAGTTATTGAGGCGTGATTTACTTGGGCCTTGAACATTTAAAATATATATTTCTTCGTACAATGCTTGATAGTTAAATAAAAACTATTCGCGTACAGAGCAGTAAACGAATTGTTGAAGCTACGAATGATTGCGGTGTAAATATTTGGGTTGGTTAGTATTCATCGCCGTTGCTACCGAATTCCTCAAGGTTTACTACCTACAGATCAAAATCATAATCCGTAGACTACATGTATATAGATCAAGAATGCAGTTTTACATCCAATTTCTTGCAAAATCTACTATAGGTCACGTGTGCACCAAAGCGACCCCGTCCTTCTCAACTCAACCTCACCGTGTTTCCCGCGTTTCCGCTCTGGTTCGGTGTTACATAGGTATCAGTCCTAATAGCGCGGCGATCGGCGATAGCGCAAAGTGAGAGACGATACACAAGGAAACACATAAAGTCTCCAGCATGATCGCACGTTCGCGTCGAAAGAAAATTAGCGAAGGCACGTTTTTAAATTGGCGTCGTTGATGTATGATTGCTCAGACACTTATACCATTAATTAGCATGACCAGGATTGTGGGAAAGATGAGCGACCACAGTCTGATAGGTTTTTGCATGGCTGAATTACCGTAGGCATAAGGACACTAACGGAGGAAAGAGCAGCGGGTTTTACGGCCAAGAATACCGCGTACTCCAAGGCCAGCGTACGATGGAGCCAAAATAACTGCGTGGACTTACTTCATCGTGCAAACGAAGAGCCTTCCGTTTCAAAGAATTCGCCCCTCCTTTCTACAGGCATTCCGCGTAACCCGGGCGGGTGCATTCTGCGAGTGCTGACTTCTTTAAAATCCACACCACTCTTTATCCATATGTTTATTTTGATAGATATTCAATTGTGACTGCAAGTCCTCGGGAGGTTAAAGATCAACGTTGCACGTTGACGTTTGAGGTTAGAATCGACAGGTAGCAGTACTGGCAGTACTGGCTCTACCGGCGCATGCGCCTTTTCACAAACCAGCTTCATGCGCTCGGGATGCGATCGTTCAGATCCCACTGCGCATTTCAACTCTTCAATCTACGTGACGTTTCTAGCTAACTCTTTTATCTCCGCAGATAACCCTCCTGCTCAACTAGATCTTGCACTTCTAGGTCAATTCATTTCGGCAGGTCTAATAATAAGGTGTTTAGTTGGGATTTTGCCTGAATACGATTTACTGGAGAGAGCCAGATAGATGATTCTCACGCTGAGAATGTATTTAGCCGCAGTAACGATAAATCTTACTGTTACATAATCGACTTTTATTTGTAGGGGTTTGATTTGAAAATTCACTTAATTAATAATAAGCGCGCCTTCCCTTGTTTAATCTTGACACTACAACAATCGACTATAGTCGGGCCTATAGTCATAATGAATGAGTGAACAAAAGTGAAGGAAAACTGATGGAGTATTGATGAATTTTGATTATGAAGAATACTAATAATCAGTTGTGTGTCACGGTATACCTATCTATAAACTAATGACATGGAGAACGTACAAAAGTTGAAGATTGACAAATGTTCTTTGGATTTAAAATTAGCAACACTTAAAGATATTAAAGACAGAGTACATCTGTATTCATTATTATTCAGCGTACAGTTAATCAACAATCGAATTTGAGGGAGATATTGGGGAAATAACATCATTTCGATTAAAAAAATTATAATATTTAATAGTAGATGTAAGAATGGCAAGTAGCCAAGCAGATAATAAAATGATCCAATAATGCCAACAGAAATTTCCTGTTGGTGCACTGTCTTCGGGCTGAGTCTACTACAAATGTATATATGCAAAATACGCCACAACACACCACAATGAGGTGTCGATTATCTCATTTTCAAAGCAACAGCCTCCATTATTGACCAGATCCCGTGTTACATGGAAGATCGTTAACGTACATCACTTCCTGTACACTTTTTAGAAATCCATTTCAGCAGTTGGATTGGTGGGGGACTTAAAGATGAAAGATCGGTATGAATTTAACTGTATGACGCGCCCGTTTGTAGAAGTCTAAAGTCTCCAGCTCGTTGAAACGTGACTCATAACATATACACAGAATGGGGAATATTATATATTCTGTAGTTCAGTATATTTTTCAAAAAGTCTTTACGTATGTTTGGAAGCATGCAGAAGAGCTACTAATTTTTGGTATTTTGTCGGTTTCTATACCATATATTTATTAACATTAATTCATCCTGCTGTGCACTATTAGAAAAACAAATTAACAAACAGTGTGATATCAACACCTTTTTTGTCATGAGGTACCAAGTATTCGTTTCTAGAAAAACTTTGCTATGTTTCAAACGAAAATCGGTGAAATTAAAATGAACAAGCACGACCATTAAAGGCGTTAAAATAATGACAAGAAACTAGATCTTTGAAATAGCTCGATTTATTACTGAAAAATATTAAATTGTCTTGCTAAATGGTAAACTTCCGCGAGAATCGCAATAATGCATAATCTAAATACACTTATTTTGTTTGGCAATGAAAGCATAGCAGGAAGAAAGAAACTTTTATCACAACGGAAGGGATAAAGAGATTAGCCGAAATAAATTTGATAACTTGTATATTCAACGCCAATAAATACTCCAATTTTTAGACACTGTGTATAAATAGATGTTTTAGAAATTACGAAGTAGTATTCACCAATACGTATTAATAAATTACTCTTCTAATAATTACTTCGTGCAGTTTATTCTAATTTTTTACTTTTAAAAATAATCACCGCGCTGCAGTTTATCAGTTCTGGTCTGCAATATGGTGTTACTTAAGTAACCTGCCAGAAACTATAATTTGAGCTGCTTTTACCGCTTTTGCAGATCCCATCGCATTATTACAATATTGGTCGTAGCGAAAGATTAAATACCAAGAGACAAGCTCTATTAACGCTTCGTAACGTTCCCATAGAGTGTGCCTAGGCGGTATACATATGTATGTGTATGGATATCTATACGTGTATTCCCGTAGTTTCCTTCGCCACGTCAGAACACTGGTCACGAGGGTTCTCACATCACGTGCAGTTGCTCTCCCGCTGACTCAACCTCACGCTAATCTATATCGCAATGAAGAAGATATTTCATAACAGCGATTTCCTACAATTGTATTACCTTGCTCATGCTCCTACGATTTGCACAAAAGTATAAAGCACAAAGTCCCAAAACACTCTTCCGTAATTCTGTATCCTGACTTATTTGAAAACCTTACTTCGATGACCATTATTATGACAATTGTATTTCCTTACTAGCGGGATTCGCGGAAGAGAGTAAACATCGTCACTTTAAACTGGCATTTTATAAAACTGACTGGTCAACAATGACGAATATTTTACATTGAATGGTGATGCATCGAAAAAGGGCTCATCCCGATTGTAGCCTTCTCTAGTGAGATCATAATTAGCAAGCTGCGCTGCTCAGCGGGTATCTACATTATTAGCATTGGGGATTTACTTATGGATGTGTGATGTTTCATCAAGCAGACGAGTACAGGAACTCGCTGATGATGACGGCAGCAGGTATTAGTGGAATGCCCAGGTGAGAAAAGAAAAGAAAAGGGTGGGGGGGGGGCGAACTTACCTGTGTAGCTGTACGGGTGTGGATCTTGCAGGTAAATGCTGATTATGCGAGAGCGGTGGTTGAGGCTGACCCCTGCCAGGGGTCGACGTTATACCGACGAGCGAATGGCCATGTGAGCCTTGAGGGTGAGTGTGAGGGTGGGCGTGTGGGTGCGGAGGATGCGAGTGGGGGTGAGGGTGATGATGGTGATGCAAATCTCCCCCCACTGGGCCCACAGGGCCCACCGGACCCCCCACCCCCAGACCACCTACTACCTGGACTTGTTTGCCCACTGTCTCCATCACCCTTAGCGCATTGTGTACTGAAACAAGCCAATACCATTCGGTTATTCCTCGCTCCTCAGCATTTTTCTCTTCTTTATCGGCTTATGAATTAGGCCAACAGGTTCATTTATCTACATTCTAACAAACAGCCGCTTTTTCATGGAGAATCACTATCGAAGTAAATACTTATAAGTTAGCTAAATGTTTCAACATTTTTTATATGAGAATGCCACTTTTGTTCATTGTATCGTACTGAGAAAAATGCGTTCCTCTGATGTTAGTTGTGAACTCTAAAACTGTTTCTTCCATGAAAAGTGATTAAATAACCTCTATCGTGAGGACGTGACATATTTATTCTTGTATCGACTAGTATTCTGTAAAGTATACTTGACAAGGGCATTTCTTCATAAGCGAGACAATTATTATTATTAGCAGTATCATTAAAATGGGTGTTGGTGCGAAGTAAAAGTATAATAACAGTCAGTTATTAATTTGTATTATCAAAGTCAGTCTTCGAGAACCATTGTTTTCTGAAGTACTGAGGCAGCGCAATTTTCTTGACGAAAGTTTTAAAGATCTACACTAATTTAAAACGCTCAACTAAGACGGTACGTTACGCTAGCAATAGTATAAGTGCACGAAAATAATAAATCTGCCGCTAGCGAAAGAGCTGTGTTGTTTTATATTCTTTTATACCCGAAAGGTCACTGTTCGCAAAATCGTGAATTCCGTTCCTACTATGTTCGTGGAACGCGGCACATTTTTATTGCATTACAAGTTAATAAATGGAATATTATTAAAAATGGCCATGATCAACATAGTCATTTATTGCAGTAGTATGATTTTAGTCTGGTTTTGAATATGTCATAAAGTTTCATTGGTAGCGTTTTAAAAATTTACATGCTGACTAATTTCATTTCCGGAACCTTTGATTTACGCCTTGCGACAAGTTACCAGTAAATAGTAATTGCAATTATTGACTAACTTGATCTTTCAATACGGCAGAAAATGGAAGAAAGTTTTACTCGTGATGTTTTCGAAGTTCAGTATTTATTATACACACACTACATGTACTTAAAATATGTACTTGATAAATGACTTGATAAAAAGAATTTCTTTTGTGCTGCGAGTTAAATCGAGGTATCTTTCAATTTAAACTTGGCTTTCTTGTATGTTATTTATTATATTTGAATTATAATTTGGCTTTCATTAACCAATGATATCCATTTCTATTTTTGATCATTTTTAAATGACTTTGACGAGGTTGGTGAGTTGGGGGGTCGGGGCGGGGCGGAGTACTTGCCGTTGTTTTTCATTTTAATGGTTTTGGGGGGATTTCAGTTCTTTTTGTTAGTTAATCGGTAAAATAAAAATATCATTTATTATTACCCATTTGACAAGTTCAACGCTTCAACAATGTGACGAATAAAAGGATGATTCAGCTTGTGTGTATAATATAACATACGAAGCATTGGATTTAATTATGTGCAATTCAAGGGCATGCTTATCTATTGACAATTCGTATTTGTCCAACAAATTTGGAGTTCTTTGCTTAAATTATACATCCTCTCCTCATTCGCAACATGTGAAAAGTATCGAACTTGTCAAATGTGTAGGCTAAGAATCACTTAAGCAACAGGCTTGAAATTTGATGAGCAGATACTGTTTTCCCACGACTAGTATGCCTCTAAGTTAATAATATTTCGATTAGGCTCAACACGTAATAAATTCTATTAATTCTCTTATTCGACCCATTTGTAGTGTCAAATTTGACAAGCGCGTACCGAGGAACCACTTCAGTGAGAGATTTCAAACTTGCCGAACAGATACATAACTCAAATACTACAAAAGTGAAAGATCCAAAGTTTTCTGAGCAAATACTGATTACTTGTAAGATTCATAGTTTAGAAATCATTTACACAAAAGACCTGAAGTAGCACTTGCTTAACAAATTGTACCTTTTTCGTTTAAGTGGGTGCTGGCTATGCACTTAGCAACTTTGGTAGTCTATAATTGTATTGAATAAGAGGATATGCTTATCAGTGTTAGAATTTGAGTAGGAATGAGTTTAATTATTTTCATAAAGCTGTACCAATAAGAGAATAAAACTGTTAAATTTGTCAGATATTCTCGCATGATACAGTCATAAAATAGCCTACACTACGAAGCACTCGAACGTCAAGGAAACAAGCCATCTACCCATCTCGTGTTACTTAGTCTCTTTCAATATGTCTACCTTCTCCCTCTAACATCATCACACATTTGCCTTCTCTCTCTAACATCATCACACAGCTTCATCACGTTCTGCCATCTAGCGTGGAAAGTATGTCAACGTTCTGACATCCAGTGTGGAAAATATGTGATGGACATTTTTGGTCTGTCTCTTCTTCTCAACTCCTTCAACGCTCGAGAAAATAATACGAGAAATTCATATCGCTTGAACACATGGACCAATGTCCTTGCTCTTTAGCTCATTGGATTCAGAAAAATAAATTAGACTGTGCTTAATTTATAAGTTATGCCTGCAAGGTGTAACATTTTCGGAAATCGAAGTGAAAGTTTTATATCGATCGAAAACCGCTACGTGTCGGGATAAGTTGTCTCGGCGTCTCGCGCTGTATAGCTATAGCTAACTACTTGGCGCAAGACTCTACCGAGTCTCCTGATAATACGATACGCAGAAGTGTGTCGGACTGTGTGATATAAACAACAACACGCCAATATCTTAATAAAATTTGAAAGTGGTTTATTATTACAAACGCAATATGATTAAATTTTTCCTACTTCCTGGGTTTCTTGATTTCGAATTATGCGTTTGCTCAAATTAAATGGGTGTTCATTTTACGCTCAGGATTCTTTTATTTAAAGATATTTCGCCCGTATAGAAGTTTGTGATGCGAGTTCAACTTTAGTGAATTTGCAGATTTCTTCACGTGATAAGAACGCGTTGTCAACATATACGCAAGCGTGATCAGTCTATACGGTGTTTTGATTAAACAATAATAGTGCAACGCTCGGCTAACTTATATGAATAATTTGAGTGTAGGGGGGTGTATTTCACGTTTAACCGTTTCAGTTCTGTCACCGATTATAGTCGGTATACACGCGAAGACCTGTGCCAAAGACTGTGTCGATTATAATCGGCCCTCATACCACGTAACCTACCTGCCGGATGGAGTAAACACCCGCGGACGTCTATACCGCGCCGCACCGTACAGAAAGGAAATGAAACGTCAGCTAAAGTCAGTTGTAGCAACATTAAACCATCAGTTATAGTACGAGCAATATTAAGATATCGGAGACCGAAAACAAGTTTACGAAAATACGCACAAGTAACATCGAATAAGTTTTTTAAGATTGACCATCCAACTTAAGAAATCGAATCTAAGTATGACAATCTGAAAGTATTTTGCAAACCGGATCGACAGCTGGGAATGCATTTTTGATGGACGAGAAATTCATAACTGCATCACAATTCATATGCTCTATTGTAAGAGATGCGTATTTCCTTACAAGGACATGTAATTTGCGCTAAATGGAAAGTCCACGTTAAAGGGGAGCTGCCACGATTGGTACGGCGGTGGGCGTACAAGTTTTAAGACGTCCTTACACATATTCCAGGATGGCATTGTTGGCCCAGTAGGTCGCCTTTGAATGTCGCTGCATACACTGTGAATGTAACATAGCAAAACCAATATAAGTGCGGCAGTGGACGTACACGTGCCACTTGCATCGGGTGCCGCGTGCCATCTCCGCACTCCATTGAAAGTAGTGCGATTATTTATCGCAGAAAGTACGCGCAGTCTGTTTGGCGTTTTATCATCAACAGTAATACTCGCGCAGTGCGAGAGATGTAATATGCTATGACACGCGTCGCCAGTTAAAACAAAGTAGCTTTAGTCAGTCTTGAGCCTGTGATATTACACTCGTCCTTTTTGAAGGTCAATGTATAATCATCGTACTACATCACGACGCTTTCTTTAGCTAACTATTTGTTTATTATTTTCGGAAATCTATTTTCCGATTCAACACAATGCATCCACTCTCCGCAGACTGCAAAAGTTTCATTAGCACCGAACTGCGTGGCACACAGCATGGCGATTTTTTTTCCGCGATGAACTCGTTAGGAGGAAATAAATTTCGCTTTGAGTGCAACATGAACGACGTGTTCTTTTGCCTGAATCCGCACTCATGTTCGTCTCGGAAACTGTTCAGTGCCGTCTCGTGTTGCTCTACTCTAAGTATGCTCTATATATATATATATATACATATATGTATTCTACATTAAATGGAGCTCGAATATCGATCGGCCAGTCCGATGAAAAAAACAACTTACTCGAATGGCACAAGTTAGGAAGGTGCATTTCAAAGCAGACTGGAAGTCCAGCTAATACGGAGCATTTCGACAAAACAAGGAAAACCACCATAGGATTATCAGTTTCAAATATCTGTAAATTGCAGGTACACAACAATCTTAATCACAAGGGCCGTGTCGAAATTTAAAGAATAAAAATAGATCTTTATAAGCTCACACACTTTCATATTCTTAATAACAATTCCCCTCGTATATGTGAAAGCTGCTACAAATAATTGACAATTGAATACGTGTTTACTGAATACAGGAGACAAAGTGCTCGGCACGAACATCTGTTGAGGAAAGGATTTTAAAATTTTGTGAAAAGATAGAAACTTTTCCTACTTTGTAACGCTAAGATGTGAATTAAATTAGCAAATACTCTTCATTGTATCATAAAAAAGACGCTAATGTAACATGAAACTTATTGTTAGATAATGGATAATGACGTCGACATAGGAGTGACGTAAAATAAGAATGACTAATTTATATGCCATCACGGATTACAATATACCACTATGTTTTTCTAGTTTGGGCTACCAGCATTCACTGAGCAACAAAAATATTCCGACACTAGTATATGAAAAAAACTATGTCTTGATATTTCAATTGCTTATAAAGCAACTGCCTTAATAATTTTCTGCTAGCAATGACTTCCGAGACAAAATGGTTTTTCCACAATGTATTAAAATCAAATGTACACCACTATCACTAATTCCGTAACAATTATTTTGTATAGTGTTCGAATATATTTGTTACCTGAAACTAATGCTGTATTTACTTCCCCAATCGTTCTTATACATTGCATATAATTTAAATAAATTATATATCTTTGTTAATAACACTGAATCACGCATTATTACAAAAAATATTCAAAGTTCTTCATAAATAACGGAAATATCAAGTCAAGACTTCAACAACGTACAAGTATTCGAATATTCTTGTTACTCATGGTAGCTGAAAATGGACGCTCTAATGTTAGAAGCAGGCCAATATTGATTATGAAGTTTTGCTTACGTGGTAATACGGGTTTCATTCGAATGTATCTATACGTATTTTTATATTATATTTTATATTATATTTTATACGTATTTTAAACATTATAAACGTTTTCTTCTACGACCGTACAATGAATACAGTGCGCGGTTTGGTGCCTTTTTCCAAGTTCTCGTTGTAATTAATGGCAACAACACTCCACACTAAAAGTCGATAACTATGAAAATATATTTTTTAACGAGAAAGCCATTAACTGGAATGAGACCCAAAAACATGAAAACAAGCGCAAAAATATACAACATTTTCTTAAATGTTTCTATTCTTCTTCTGCCATATCTCGTACTTCAATTTAATTTTCACCAAAGTCAATTTCAGTATGCACGTGCCGAAGCTGGTAAGACGATGACTATCGTTGCTGTGGATTATGATGCAAAACGGTGCTGCAAATCTTTTCACATTATTGTACTATGTCACTACAGAATTATAGCTATACGGATTTACCAAGAAGGAATAGGAAAGATTTACAGTCTGCAACTATAGATTTCACCTCGTTTCGATCATGATTTTTCCGAAAATCACAAAATGAGATTGAATGTCTATATACATTTGGATTTATAAATTTGTGTGCGTAAATGTGTTCATATAAATTTCAAATGTATTACCACCGTGCAACTAAATATACGATTTTGGTGCGACTAGCCCAATTTTTGAGACTTATCTTTTGAAATTATTCATCATATTTTCATGATGCAATTTAAACTATCAAACCACTCTACTATGTACATGGACGTAGTATATATGCATGATAAGAGCACAATCCTGCTTATGCTCTCATTTATTTTATTATCATGTTTTGATTATGATTAGAAAACCACGAAGTGCAAGCATCGCCAAAACAAACTTGTATAATTATTAGAATCGGAGAAATTGCCAAAATATTCTGCAAACTATTTGCTTGTTCCCTATTAAACATTGATTTAGGATATTTGTTATAATACCTAACATTAGGTAAGATTAAATTTTGTGTTTAAGATAATATAGCTTAAGGTAGATGGACCATAAAATCATTTTCTTAAGATTTACTTTAAACTTTGATGGAACATCCTTTATAAGGTCTTACAACTATTAGCAAAATTTTATTCGACTTGACCATGCCAGTTTTCGACATAATGAACTGTTAAATTGATACTTTTAACACGGGAGTCATAAGAAAAATTCGTGTCATTCACACTATTAATTTTATCTGGAATACTTTTCTTAAGAATCGCACAAAAAATTAACGCGTGTTTCATCAACATTCTACGGATGCGTATACATTTTTGTAGATTTTTTTACCATTTCGTTTTTACGCAATATAATTAATAAAACTTAAATTTCCGAGAAACTGAAGGCACGAATTGACTAACCAAGCTGAGTGACGTTGCCGCTATTGCCTTCAAGTGCGTGCATATGGGTCTAGAATCAATCGGTATATGCAAGTTTGTGTGTTTTTGAGACAGGCGCTGACAAAAGTCTAGCCCACCGGTGGTATACATAGTGAGGGTAACAGTTCCTCCGACGAGCGATTGACTTTTGACTGGTACTGTCACGGCCCCGCGAGTAAAGTTTGAGAGACGCATTTCTATTCACTGAATATTTGTACATATGCAACAGTAATTGTTAACGACATTCAATCATACTAGGAATAAAATGATGAGAAAGATAACTAGATCAGAAAACTATAATCGTTTTAGTAGTTTTACTAAACTTGTAGCTAGGAATCTATTCATCTATTCTATGGAGTTTCGCACATGATTTTGCTGTCACTATCGACTATCTCAAAATATTACTTTCCGCAAGATTGATATTGCCACTCACTAACGACCGACTCACTTGGGTACGGATAGGTCAATTAATAGGCTGCCGTGCAATAAGCGTTGACACCGAAAAGCCTGTTAATCGGTTACCGGTAAGTAATATGTTAAGTCGGGTCTAAGCAAATTTTATGGGAATATCTATTACTGCCTTAAACAATATTCAGTTCTATCGTTTTCAAATAGAAGCATGCGATGTAAGCATCTGAATTCTCATAACTTTAAAACACGCGTCCAAAGAAGCACATTCGAGGAGTGTTCGACGTTCTACCACGTTCTACAAATTCATAGTAGAAGCCATCTGCAAAACAGATAACTCCTACTAATTTGTAAAGTTGCATTCACTCTTTCACTAGGAAGGAGTAATACATATAGTAAGCCTTCCGCTGAACGGTCTGTCTATGTCTATACCAATGTCCACTATATGTATGTAACCGCCATCTGTTCAAGCTATCGTTGCGTTATTAATACTTTTTGTTCAACCATATTCTCCGATTGCAATTTATTTACAATACCAATTTTCTCCTATTTTATGCTCCGCTCTATACAAACGTTTCGATAGTTCAGTTAATAAACGCACTGTTTAACAGAAATGGTTGTATGTACTTCTTGTCTGTTGCTGCAGTGCCCTGAACCTGTTGCAAACTATGGACGGATGACTCAATTGTCTCGACTGTTTGAAGCAATATTATTGCACAAATTGACGAAAATTGTCAAATATCTTATATGTGGGTTTTTTCCCATTGAGACGGTCGAGAAATAGATGTTTCATTCCGCAATTTTCTTCACAAAAACTACCAGGTTAAACAATATTTTATGTTTTATTTAATTCAATGCTCGAACCTAATATTTCTACATGTTAGTAAAATGAAACTTGCTACGTTTGATATTAGGACGTTTTTACTACATATATGTATGCATAATTCTTTTATTGCCAAATGCCGTATAGTTTTTATGTGATATAAGCCGCATGCAATAAAGAATAGTAGATTGTGATACAAGTGCGGAAAATGGCCAATTTCCAGATGTGTGAATTTATGTACATCATTCGCCTTAGCGTAGGCGGCATTGACAGGAGGACTCGTGCGACAACTTCTACACTCCTCCTCCTGTCGATACTGTTACGCCTTCGGCTCGTGCAAATTGACCATTTTCCGCACTTGTATCACAATATACTATTACAATAGTGTTAACCGCAAATTTACAATTATCATCCTGTACGCTAAAAACAGAGACAGTACTATGCCAACTTGAAGCCCATCTTCGTCTGGATAGGAAGTTTGAAACAGTATATATGTAGGTACATGTGAGTTTATTTCCCGGTTGTAAATATACGCTTGTGTGTTCTCGCGTGGCCAAACCGGCGTGCGGCTTTAGGTAACCCAAATGAAAATACTGTTTCCCGTTTTTAACATTCGATTTTCGATTGCTCTTTTCCGAGTGGAGTGTATGATTTTGGATAAATTGACACATACTTAAACAATTCTATTTATTTTTTGTATATAACCAAACCCGAGGAGCGGACAAAATCGCTTGAGATTGGCAATTTTTTGTTGACAATATATTTGCGGATGTACTTAGCATACTGGTACACAATTTCACATTTGGAGTGTATAACAAAACGACCATAGACAGACTACACTACCATAGACAAACTACATTCAATCGATATTAATCAATGTAGCGTTCTTTTATGAAGCTACCATAATAATTACACCATCACTATTCACCATAGTTGCAATTATTTTCAATGATAACTTAAACTTTAGGCTGCAGCATTCGGCTATAGTTCAATAGAATATTGGCAAAGATGAAGTTGTGTACTGCGATATATGTACACGCCAATACGAAGAATGCAGAAAAATTGAAAATCAAAGAATGTTTTCTATGCTCTATAGCTGACAGTTTCAAAATTTACACAAATATAGGGGAAATTAATAACGCAGCTGTTATTAATAACTCAGCGTAAGAGTTAAGCTGGCACAAAAACACAGATTGCTTAACCATTACAAGCATTACTGCTTTTTAACCGACGTCGAAAGCATTAAAAGTTTCTGGTTTATGTTTTAACTAGCAAGAGTTTTACTCGCCCGCTCGCGAACTCGATTTGCCCGGGTGGGTTTAATTGTTTGTATGCTCATTATCTACATTTGCTATTGTGATAATCAATACATAGTCTGCAACCTTCCCCGAGACCCACGCTACGCTTTAGAATAAACTGCATCAAAATCGATTCAACAGTTCTTGAGATATAACCAGCCAAACAAAAAAATCGTCTTTATTTTATATATGGAAAGAGAGATAGAGAGAGAGAAAAGAGATAGAGAAGCATTAAACATTTCTGTACGACTCATCTTACCTTTGTAATGTATTATTTTTTGTATTAGTAACTTTATTTCTTGCACACCAGAAAATTATATTTTTGTTATTAATTTAAGAAAATACCCATAATTTCCAATAAATATAACGTTTCTGTAACCACTCGAGATGATACATTAGAAATTATCTCATTTCAAGAATGAGAAATTTCTCGCTTTCCGTTTTCTCATTTAGTATTATGTTGGCATATCAAGAATTTAAAAAAAATGTTTTATAGCAATGGACTAGTGATTGATTAAATCGTGATTCAAAGTATAATTGGGAAGTTTTGAAAGACAAGTTTCGTTAATATTATTAAATTTGATCGGTAACGAGCAAAATACTCACCGGTAATGACGGCTGCTGTTCAATGTAATCCGGATCTCAAATTTCCAAGCAAAGTAGTCGATCCGCACAAAATATTTCACCGCTTCAGTCCCGAATGGAAATCATAAGTATGTTCGCACGGTATCACGCACTTCCACGCACTCCTAGGCATATGTAAATACACCACTGATTTACATATACGTATACATATAATTATCTATATACGTATACACTATGTCAGCTTCAAAAACTTTCGCAACGTGCATTACTCCACACCATTATTGTACATCCCCTGAGTTCTAAGCACATTATTTTCTTTTCTTTATCATCTTCGTACTGCACTCACTACCGCTGTCGAAGCTTCCTTACTTTCCTCCTTGCGTCCCCGCCGATCTTCCTTTCCTTTTACTCACACTGTCACGCGTTCACAAACAGCACGCACTCTACATTCGGAATACCGCTTGTGCAACTATCTTTTTGGCTGCCGTCGCCGCTGCCACTGATCCAAGGACGAATTCTGAAGATAAAATTTGGAGAAAGAACGAATTAGTATTTGAGCTCACTCCTCCCACTAAGAGAAAGACACATAGATAAAACCGACCCGACTGTAGAGAAAGGGGGCACGCGCACGCGCAACAATGGGTCTGTTCGGAGTGGCAGTTTGCTCAGTTTCCAACCAGTTTCCGATCGCCAAACGTAGCAGCACCTTACGAGAAAGCAAATCGCAAACTGGTTGGAAACCGAGCAAACCGCCACTCCGAACAAACCCAATGAAACGTTCGCTCATCGGTGAGAATTGCTTGGGTTTTGTACAAGCAGGGGACGACTTTCAAGTTAGAACACCGTACCAGGCGCACGAGGAATTTCCGCCTGTGTAACTGGGTTACCAATTGACACTCTCATCCACCGCGAGACTGATAAAAACTGCTTAAACTTCCGCCTTGCAGCTCCGACCTTTCATCACGTGCTCCTGCTAAACCAGCGAAGTGAGAACAACGCGAGGCTTGTATTTCATGAGTCTCTGACTGCGATTATTTTATAGACATTCTAGATTTGAGAGTATCGAAATAAAAAGTCTCCAGGGCGATAAAACCAGCAACTATCTCTTATCACTTCAGATCTTGAGCAATATGTATAACGATTCGTGCGATTCCCTTGAAACGTTTGAAATGGGAACGCTAATCAATCTCTGCTGATGCTATTCAGTTAATGTACCACTTTTCAAAAACTTAAGCATACATCCTTTTTGGTGCGCAATGCCTATATTATTCATAAGCTAAACTTGGAATTATTAAATTGCAAAGAGACGGAACATTATCTTCCACGCATAATTTGACCCTGTGACTTGTGCTACAGTATTTCTGTCCTTGTGCATTTAGCTTACATTGGTTACATTGACCTAAAAAATGAAAGATTCCCGAAACCGCAAGATTGCTATGGTGACATACGAACGACTGAAGCGAAATTCGGGAAAATTTGAGAAACCATACCAGAGAGAGAAAGGGAGGGAGAGTGGAACTACAGGGAAACGAAATGGAAGGGAACGAATGGAAAGTAAAGTGGGAGGGGAGTAAGACGACAGTATTCATTGTGAGAGAGACCGCGCTGCAGTTGTCGTAAACGCCAACTTTGTCATTTAACCGACTAACCCTATCAGTGTTTAGGTTAGGCGGTGCGTTTCGCTTGATCTCGTGACTTCCGATTCAGCTGTTCGCACAAAGGTTCGCGTATCCCCCCCCCCCCGACTGTTCCCTCTTTCTATCCCTTTCATTCGCTCTCTACTTCTTCCCGTACCCCCGCTCCTGTCGAGAGTCTTGGCCTCTATTTCTAGAAGTCGCCCGCTTTCTCTCTCTCTCTCTCTCTCTCTCTCTCTCTCTCTTTTCCCACACCCTACTCTGTTCACTAGCACTCACAATCAGTGGGGGTACACTTCGTAAGAATACCGCTGTCTGAGAACTTCATCACTGCCACGTTGAACGCACTCGAAGTGAACACCGTATTCCATACGCGATTCTGTTTCAACGGTAACACCGTTGTCATCGCTGTTGCTGCTGTTACTGGTGTTGGTCCCAACATTATGCTGTTCATTATCGTACCAGAGACGACACAGCGTTACCAGGGATTTCGTCCTCATCACTAGCCCTGTATCCGTGGTACCGTTAATTTGTAATCCGTCCAAGGAAGACTCCACTTCCTACATCTTACCGACGCCTCTCCGCATAAAGATCCTGACACATCAACGCACTCGGCGCACTTTTCCGTAGCGTGGGGATAGCTACCGTTTACCGAGTCTTCGATTTCGACCGAGATGATAACACTGAAAGCACACGCCCGCACACACTTGTACGTTCGAAAGATGGTGCGCCCTTTTTGCGCGAGAAACTTGACCTCCAAGTGTGTCTGATGTGCCCCAAGTGTAGCTATTCCTTCACTGTGTCCTCTTCTTTTCTGCCCCCATCCGATTTCTAGCCAAACACAGTTCCCTCTCGAAAGTCCGCCTTCCCTTCTGTCTCTCCCTCGTCCCCCTCCTCCGCGTCTTCTACACTTTGCCTCTTGCTTCTTCTTATTCCCATCCGTTGTGTTGTGTTGAGCTGCGCATCAGACAAACACCGGGCGCAGCTTTCCTTTCGCAATTCCGGCAACCCCTGCTTCCACTGAGATTTAACCTCCGTTAATGCTCACACCTCATGTAGTACAACGGCGAGGTGAACTGATCCAAGCAGCACTGATGAAAGCGGCAGTGGCCCGGCAGTATTCTGTAAACAAGCCATTTGCTTCATTAAACGACGTTCGCGCACTTTAAAGTTTCAACAATACATATCTACATCTCTGTTATTGATAATGTAGTTGTCGCACCCACCCACTTTCCTTAGAAATTGCTTGACATTTATCTCATATGTAGAAGTGATTGTTACCTAACTATTCGTACCAGTTTCAATTCAATTGACCGTATACGAAAGCGCATAATCTTGACTGAAAACAGTACCTTTTGGACGCGTTCCCTATAATCGGCAAATGTTCATGACATTTTTAATTTTAGCATTGAAATGGATCTTAGGATTCAGGCAACAAAAACTACAGAATAGTACAATATTCAGAAAAATATCAAAAATTATTGAACATATTGCTAAAGAGATATCGGACGGGGAAGAATGCTACTTTCTCGTGAACAAAAACTACAGAATAGTACAATATTCAGAAAAATATCCAAAATTATTGAACATATTGCTAAAGGGATATCGGACGGGGAAGAATGCTACTTTCTCGTGAAACTGAAATTGCAGCATTGTCAGGATTATCGCGCCACAGGGTTCATATTCCATCCGTTTATCTATATACTACATATGTATGTTACGTTTCGATGTTTATAGGTCCACCTAATCTAACCTAGCCAAAAGTCTCGATACATGGAAGAGGTAGCCATTTCTGTATTTGACTTTTGGATTGTTTGCAGCACGACAACTACCTTAAACTGTGAAACTGAAAATTCTACGATGTTCATATGCCTGTGGTTCGGTATTAACCAGCGGGAAATTAAGGGAACTTATTATTGATGTGTCGTAAAAAATACATAACATTACGCTCATCTTTCATTCTGCAGAATATAATGTGATCGATCGGGCGTAATTGTAAATTTCTCTCCCCCTCCCCCATACAAATACAATAATAACAATGCGATAGAAGAAATGTTGAACAATATACACTAAATAATTGATGCTTAAAAAACTTTCAGATATTTAGCATATATTCGCAAAAAAATGATTAAAGTCGTTATTAAAGATTGAAAGCAAAAATGTTAAATAGAACGTGATGGATTAAAAATTATTATTATACAGCACGGAAGAAATATCAGAGTAATATCAGCTAGAGCGGTAATATCAGATAGAGTTTTCAATTTGTGCCTTTACTGTAACGAATTGAAAACCGCCGCTTTTTAAAAATGTCGGTTAAAAATATGTGGTTCAAAACCTAAAACTCAAACGCTATTCTTTTCGGCAAAGAAACTGACAAAAATGTGGTGTGGTGTGCAGACCTTGCTTCGGGATTTAGATGCATATTGCGTTTTCAAGATACACGGGTTCACCACACGATGAGAACGATTTCCCATTCCAATTCTCGGAATGGGGAATCATCAAAACGTGGAACTTGCTATGTGTCCGGTCAGGCTATATAAAACTTGCTCAATGCATGTACTATTAGCTTGCAATAATAATAAGTACGGAGAGTGCCTGCCTTCTATAGAAATCTCGATCAATAATATATAGAGCATTCTTTACACGATTCCAAGTTGTCAATGTCTAAGATAGGCGCAATCCAATATTGCAACTACTTAGACATGTACCAGTATAAGATTTGGGTTAAGCAAGGTTCACAAGACAATCATTCGATTGAATTACTCTAGCTTTATAATGACGACTGCACTCGCTTATACGTGCCCTCAAATTCTGCACGAAAAGAAAAATGTTCTATTTGGTCCATGGCTACGATGCAGATGATCATTATCAATATGTGTAACTTTTAAGCTATGCCCTCACTAGAGAAACACTAACCAACATACTCTTACTCATTCTTACTGAATGTTTCGGTATTATCCGTAATAGTGCTTTCTCTATGCCACCATTGACGTATGAGTAACACGCAGCAATTTTGGTTGCTGGTAAAAAAAACATTAAGCAACTCTAAGAAATTCTCCGCAAGAACCGAGAAACTGGGAACATTCAATAAAAACGCCGGTAAAAAAAGTTGTTGCTCGAGTGAGTACCAGCTTTAGAATAATTCTTTTCTCTAGAATTGATATTCACTGGAACTATCGTAACACGCGACACATCATTGAACTAGCAGCTAGCATGAGGTGGGTGATAATTTTGATCATGTCATGCATTGTAAAGGTTAATTTGTGGAGGGCTATAACCTTCCTTGATCGCTCTCCCCACCGTCTTGTACAACGCCCCGTCTGCACTTTTAATCTACGAATCTACCACTATTCCCACATACACCAATACACATATTCGGCAATTCGTCTCGATTGTTTCATCTTACTCATTCCATCGTTTTGACTGAGCATGTTAAGAGCCAATGTGAATTCTGTGCTTTGATCGGTATACGTAGCGAATCAAACCTACCAGGAAACTTCGTGAATCCCGTTGCAAATTGAAAATGATGAAGAATATCGAATTTGGGGAAACAGAACTTTCTGGATTTTCCGAGAGTTTCTCTTTCACAGATATATGATCATCCATTGACCATTTATGGATATTGATGACCATGGACCCAGACAACACATCCCGGAAATGCGATTAAAGAGGAAGACATTTTTTCACTCTTAATAGAAAGCAAACAAAACATTTCTTCCGATTTCTTCTGAGCAACTGAAAATGTTAATCTGTTCATTCCAATAAGTTGAATTAAAACAGTACACGCAAAACATATTCCCAAGTGACAAGGGAAAGCTCATCTTCAAATTCGAAATTCAGAGGAAACTTTCGACTAGTGTTCGAAGCTTATAAGTTATAAGTAGACTCCAGAATCCAAGTGCCTCCTTTTGCATAAATATCTACAGTTTATTTATAAGAATAAGTTTTGCTTATTCTAGCAAATAAGGCTAGTCTCCGCAAGTCTTTGCAAGTCTCTGTAAGACTAGAATCGATAAAGAAGATGACTTAAGATAAATAAATGTACTAATAGTATCGAAAAGAGCAATGGTCCAAGAAATCTGTGCGTACAATCTATAAGCTCCGCGCCTGTATCCAGTTGAGTAATTCCTGTTGTTATCATATAGTCACACTGATAATATGGTTACCACAAAAAACAATGACCAGTCGAATTGAGAGACTTCGCAGAATATTCTATAGTGCATACGCACTGCGCTCGCAATCTTATGAACCCAAAACAAATTGCTATTTGTTAATTGCATAGCTTACACTTGGTCTCCTCTGCTATATTACAAATTGCGAGTCCCTTCTGTGCCACCGATATAACCTTGTTCTAGCGTACGACCTTTCCAACAAAACGTCTGATGTGTGTGAACTTAGCCCCCCTTTTTTTGATAATTCGATTTTTCTTTGTTGTACTAGTTTGTACTAATTGTACCGAACATGGTACCGTAGAGATCAGCCAAAAATTTTAATTCATTTGAAAGTTATAGCAAATGACAGCAAAGTTATAGCAAAAACAGTATTGAACACGGAAAGACGTAATTTTATAATTAGGGCTTATAGTTTTAAGCTGATAAATCCTAAGTTATATATCTTAACTAAATGTTGATAGAACAACCTGGAACAATCTAGAACAACCTTTAGATTTACCGGAACAGTTTATCGGATTGACCGGGAAAAGGGGACTTTAGCTTAAAATGGATTGAGTAAGCAATGATTACCAATCATATGAAATTTAGGGATACTGGCTATTAGTAATGAGTACTTGCTTACTAAATTGTAGCACATTAGTTAGAGACTTGACAGTTAGAATAGAAATTAATTTGTGTAATTATCTAAAATTAGTTAATATGTAGTCTGATTTTGGGAATACTACAGCTAAAGAGCTAAAATTAGGCAATGATTAGTAATCATATACAGTTTTAAGCTATACGAGTTATTGGTAATCAATACCAAGTCTTTAGATACAGCACGGACTCAGCTATGCACTTGATGGTCAGAATACACCAAAATTACACTGCGTATGAGGGTACAGCTTATCAAATACAAGTTGTAAAGTGTTATGGCAAATGGTCTGTAATTTAAATACATCCTAGCTATTGGTAATCTTTCCTTGCTCATCTGAATTATTGTTTGACTTAGTACTTTACAAATGATATTAAATAAGCGATTCTTCACATGCGTTTTAACTTTTGAGTTCCAAGTACATAGCTCACTGGACAAGTTTCATACTTGGAAATTGAACTAAATGAAGCTGCAGCTTGTTTATCTAATGAATCTTAAATCACCAGAAAGACATAATACTACAAAAATATTAAAATATGAAAAAAATGCCAAGTAATTTAATCCCACATAAAAGATATTTTCTTCAACTTCATTGTCCAAAAACGAAATAGATATCATACAAGAAAGTCAAGTTTTCAATAAAAAATACCACGCATTAATTAATATTAGCTTCCATTTCTAACTTTAAAACTTGGCATTTGTGTACTTTATTGTCAAGTAAAAAACATCAACAGCATAACTATTTTAAATTAAATATACACATGCCAAGTTTTAAAGTTAGAGATGCAAGTTAATTAATGAATGTGTGCTATATTTGATTGAAATCTCGGCTTCTTGTGTGATACCTACTTTGTTTCTTTGTTTCTGAAAATGATTACACTTTTACCTACTTTTTTCGACGGTACTACGCGGTACAAACCGAGTACAAACTAGTACGGTCGGGAAAAGTTCATTTTTCGAAAAATGGGGAGCCAGAAAAATTTCGTTTTTTTAATTTTTCTCGTAAACGAATTAAAATTTTTGGCTGATCTCTACGGTACAATGTTTGGTACAACTAGTACAAACTAGTACATGTGAAAAAAACAAATTTTCAACAATAGGGGGCCAGATGAAAATGTCATATTTTTGCATTTTCTCGGCAACTAACCAAAATCTGGGTATTTTATTTGCGGTACAATGGAGTACTAACTGAGTACAAACTAGTACAAAAAGAAAAATCGAATTATCAAAAAAAGGGTGGCTAAGTTCACACACATAAACGTCTGAGTAGAAATATACGAAGGTCACGAAAAAGTAATTTCCTCTGATAAATTTTTAGAAGATTGCTATTACGTATCGACAAGGGTGGTTAATATACCGGTGCAAAATTACGTAAAGATTGTAGCGTCCGAAATTGATGCAATCACAAAGACGGTTTTCTATATCTAATGGAAACATTCGAACGCAGTGTAACTGGCAGCTGCTGTTGGTTTACCGTAATCTGACCGATTGCCGAAAGTATTCACCAATGCGAAACAAATGCAAATTATCTAACAATATAGGAAGAACTTACAAATCTAATCGAATACGTCAAAGAAACACAATTTCACGAAATATAAATGGTACATGTATAATTAGAACACAAAACTGCAAACAGTGCATGTAAATGATCAAAAAGAATATAAAAGAAAGACACTGTGCACATTGTATGTCACTAACAACTGCGCAGTTAATGCGACAATAAATAAATAAATAAAAAATAAACTATACGCTGTTAATCGTGTTCCATAGCTGCCTGCTTGATGTGGGAAAGCGATATTATCGATTGAAGAGGAAGCATAAGACGCAGTAGGGTGCTCGAGGAGCCGATAGTGGTTTCCTAACGCGAATGCCAAAATCGTGCTTTCCTCGAAGAAGCACATGGATTCTCATTTCCCTCGCTGAATATATTCTGCCTGAATTATTATTATCTCACCGAACCTAGGACGGTCGATAGCTTCGTAGTTGCTCTGACTCAAAGCCGAGCCGAGTGGAACCGAGAAGAGTCGAACGAGACCGAGCAGTGCTAGTTTCGTGCTGCATCGTCGCGTGAAAAAGGCGAGTGCCAACTGGTAGATCATATGGCTCGAAAGGCCACGTATCATTGGAAAAAATTCACACCGTATATGTCTTTTACAGAAACTAAACCAAACTATCTGCTATTTACATCGGTTGGATTAAAGGCGAAACATTAATCCTTCAAAAGTGGAATTCCCGAGGACATTACTTTACAGTTTAGCCGATACAACTTGTTTCTAATAGGCTATGCATCAGTTTGTAATGTTAACACCCGGATATTCTTGAATCAGAATAACAATTGCGTGTGCAGGCTTTCCTTGTCCATGGTTTCTGAACGTAATACGATTACTGGAATTTTACCCAATCTCAGTTCATTTAAAATTTGTAAAGAAACGGTATACTGAAATCTGCATCTTAAATATAAACCATAATTGGACAAGTATTAAGTTTCATTAGTATTGGTTGCGTCATTTATGAAATACCATACGCAACGCGACAATCGCAGCCACTTAATTGTCTATCTGAGATTTTTCTTTCTCAATTGACACCTGTGTTTATTCATTATTTCAACTGAACGGACCTAACCAATATTTACTCATTTGAACTTTGCCTTTCATGGATTCTCTATCGCATATAGATGCAATATTGTATTTATAGCAGGCGGAAAAGAGTGCGGGTATAAGCATAAACAGGGGCAGAAAGAGTATAAACGAGTATCTTATAATGGCATAGTACGGGCTTCGGAGTTAAGATACATGCACTACGATAAATATAACATACAAGTATGTGATAGATATAGGCGCCTCAGGACATAACTACAGATAGCGATGGGTGAACACTGCTAACACACACAAATTCTACATCAAACTCGAGAAATTGCCGGAGTCTGTACCACTCTTCATAGAAAAGACTTCTCAAACTGCTTAGAAATAATTCTGAATGCCACAAGAACAAGCAGCTGCTGAGCAGCAGTATCATTTGCGCCTGATCTGAATGTGAACCAAACGATTTGCACTCGGAAGATATTCATTTTTTAAGACTTGGTTGAATTGACACTCTGTTACAATATTTCTATAGTTGTTCCTGATGTTAGTTCTCATCTACTTCAAGAAAACCCACAAACATAATAATATGAGTAAAATAATAATATGAATGTTTGGAGAGCAGAAAAGTGGGATAACATGATTCGGATACGAAAGGTTCTACTCCACATCAAAGTTTATCATGGAAGCTTTTTGCGCTGAGCGTTGCATGAATTAGACAATAAGAGAGGTGCACGCAGATAATGCGTTCATCCACGCATATGGCATGCATGACACATAGAACAGACGATCGGAAATTGTTTAGGTATTGCAGTATCAACGACAGCCGATAGTGAGCGTGCAGATACTATAGGTAGATGTGTATAGATATAGAGACATAGGTGGAACGGGGCCAAGCTAAGCTAGCTGCTGCTGAGTGTCGCGTGTGAAGAAACCCGACGAATCAAGCTCTAACCCATTGCCGTCCCTTCATTCCTCTTCTTTACTACCACCTTCAATAATAAGCGCCTCTCCCCAGCTGGAAGTATCGAAATTCTACAGTACTCCGCAACAAACTTCTTTCGTTTCATTTTAAAGAGGCTATGCTCGATCATCTATTGATCCAACTATCACCGCGGGTATCAAACCGAGCAATTCATGCTAAATATTGATATTCCTATGCAAGTTTGGCCACGTAATTATCAGCAATGAGTCTCACAATGTTCATGACTGCACCAGATTGAGTGTTTCCCGGGTACTAGTCAAAATAAGGCAGTACAGATGTTTACTAATAATTTAATTACACCATCGTAATACAAGACCTAATCTGTATAACTGGACTATACATATACTATTACTACATGTCCCATGCAGATGCAATTTAATACATCAGTTGAAGAAAAGATTGTGCTAACTAGATTTCTTTTCTTTGAAACCACTCCGTGATTATTTTGTGTAAGTTATTTCGATTCGGAGCTCTTTTGCTAAGGTATCCCATAAATAACACTTGGTTTAACTGAAATTCTTGTTCAGTTCCGATTCCTCTGTATACTTGATCGCTTATTTGAGATCTGTGGTGGTATGAAATATGTCTAAAGTAGCAAAATGAGAAGTGAAATGGGTGGGGCAGGAGTAATTATCGTAATTCCTTCGGTACCAAAAAAAAGTAAATAATATAATTAGCATCAAAGTAGAGATGCGTTGATACAGAAATAACGATTACATAATAGTAGTGTCTCGACGTGTTAAAATTCTAAAAAAAATTAAGAACTAAACATTATATACCATTCGGAGTTTTTAATAAGCGCATCAATATGTGGGAGGTTGCAAAACCTTGCATGTTTCAATAAAAACATGAAGTTCACCGTCGAAATTGGTAGAGAATACTACTCTGTAACCAATTTCACTTTCAAATATTTTGCCGAAGGATAATGCCCGCATTCAAAAGTACGAAATTTGATTCACATACCTATATCGTATCTCATAATTTTTTTAATAAAATAACAGTACGTGGGAAGTTGGAAAACCTTTATAAGTTTCTATAATAACATCAAATGCACCTTCCATGTTGAAACAGAATACTACTGTCCAGCGAATTTCGCTTTGAAAAATATTTTCCGGGGATGATGCGCGCACTCAGGAGTGCGTAATTTGTTTAATACGCCCACACCGTCCCTCACCAGACAAACACACTATAGCTTTTAGGGTCTCGGCCAAGAATCCTATGCAACCGTACAGCCACGAAGCAACGGACGTTTTACTGCCAAGTGTTTTCTCAATATTCAACCATTGCTATAGTATACTTCATGGACATTCGGCGCGTTACAGTGCCAATATTACTATAGACCAGGCGAAGTGTAAATCCCGGGAGTGAAAGATTCTTGAGAAAATTCCTGCAATGCTCATGTGCTAGAAATGCGTACTGACTGACTAAAAGGTGAAGTGAAGACTAGAAAGATTGTGCCGCTTGTTTAAATTACGCGTTCTTGTGTCGCACACTGAAAGCTTGGCGAAAAAAACGGCACCACGGCGCGGCTCTTGTTTTTCCCGATCAAAGTCCCCGGCAGATAACTGATAAGGTACTTCATTCCCGTACGGCTTACTTACATAACGGTGGGCGTGTACTTAAATCGAACCAGTGTAATTCTACAATTTCGAACTGTTAGTCGGATTCGACACACTGCGAAGACACTTCCCACTAGACTCACGCAACACGCTAATGAGGTGATACTCCGCTTTCGAGAGAAACATTACAGCGGAAAAGGCGTGGTGAACAGATCGAGAATACTGCAGCGTTCAGTGCCGCAGTAAAGGCCCAACATTTCTCTACCGCGTATCAAGGTGCCGGTTAGTTGGAGGTTGTAGAAGATAGCAATTTCATTCGATCCACAATAGACACGTCCTTGATACACGAAACAGAGCTAGACCCACATTATTTCCTCATTAATCGTTTTAAGAAAGTTGCGAATCCGCAAGAAGATACCGTACCAATAATGCGATGCCATATAACAGCATATAATGATTAATTAATCACGGTCGGCATAGAACATAGAAAAACTCTCATCACTTTGGCGCACGGCAATCTGAAAGGAGTTACATAGCCGCAGTTCGTAGCCGAAGGGAAGGATTCTCGTCGGGAAAAGCAGAGGCCATACGAGATGTGCATAATAGCAGAGGCCGAGGAACGCGATGCCGTCGCGTCGCGTCGCTTCGAAGGCTCCGTTGAACTCGCCGATATTCAGGTGAAATGTCGCAATATACAGACTTAAGGGGGAAGAGAGAGATAGATAGAGATAGAGATAGAGATAGATAGATAGAGAGGGGCGGAGGGGGGGGGGGGGGTGAAAACGTCTGCACACTCGGCGAAGTCGCAATATGGTAACAGTTGGTAATAGATATAAAAACACAGTCGGATAATATACATATACGTACGATTTTCCACATTAATCACACGCTGCGCTGATAATCTTCAAGTTCACAGACACAAAAGGTGGCCGGAATAAGATATCACCTATTATTAGCTTCGTTATTTCAGAATCTTCACCACTCTTCACAAGCGCTCTCTCACATTGCTCCGGAAATCATTAGAAACGGGGAGGCCGCCGGTCCGTAAAGAAGAAATACACGGCTTTTGCTGGCTAGACTGACTATTCGACGAAGTAGCAGAAGGGGCGATGCGAATCCACGGGTAAAACACTTTTTCGAGAAAAACGAAGCAGAGAAAAGTTGGCGAAGTGAAGTACACGCACTAAGGCTAAACAGGGAGGCACAGTGACAACGTAGCTAGGCACACCGATGTATCACGGGAAAACGGTAGTCAAGTAAGACACTCGGTCGGTAACTTGGAGTGCCTGGGGCACAGCACGTAAATATGATGTTGATAATAGAAGTAGAAAGAGAGGCAGGAAACGCATAAGAGAAGCTTGGCTGGGGAACGGCTGGAGAACGCGAAGGGCTGAGGGAAATCTCGTAAAGGAAAGATAGTCGAAGTAGATGGGTGCGCGACTGCGTTGGCTATGGGAAAGAGTGAATCAGCTCATCGGCAGTGGAACAGCCGAACGGGCGAACGAAAAACGGATGGCTGCGCGATCGAATCAGCAAATACTAGCGACCCGCTATGATACACTTCGAGCCGTTTGAGCCGGATGTAGTAAACATATCTGAGGGACACGGCCACATACTATCTAACATGCCATTCTTCTTAGCAGCGATGTGAAGAAGTGACGGATACTCCACTAAACACTCCACCAGCACACAACACACTATACAACTGCTTAGGCCCAGATGCAGGTGTAAGCACCAAGTATTTCTCCTGAACTTACCGAGGCCCCGTATTTGCCCCGGTTCATTCTTCTCTGTCTCTCCCCGTCATTATCTTCGAAACTTCGGCTAACCAGGATAAATAGGAAGAAACAGGGAAAGTCACTCGAAGTCGTATTTCTAGTGCACAGCTTAATGGCATCTGCACGCACAAATGCAAATACACACTTGAGAGAAAGAAAATGTGGGAGATTACGCACACTCGCGTGTGTTATTCAAAGAACGACGAGCTGTGGGCAAAGATAGGTAAGGGACGGAGAGAGAGAGAGAGAGAGAGAGAGAGAGGGGGGGGGGGGGTACGGGAAACAGAACAAGAACGCTTCGGCAATTTTCTTCGCACCAAAACTTTATCCTCGTGGATGCTTAGAGAATCACTCTGGGAATAGACATTCAACACGACTGAGAACGTACCGGCTGATTTGACCGCACATTTCTCTTCTCTTACCCGAAGTAGTCCGGGGTGTTTTTCGATAGGGCGACCACTATGATTAAAAAACACTCGCGTCTCGCACTCACGGGCCAACGAAGGGTAGTCGAAATCGTACGACAGTCGGTCCAACGTTTTCAGGGCCGCCAGGTTAACGTCACGAAATCCACCGACACAAGCATAGATCGAAGCGGTGGACGGACGGACGTAAGGACGGACGGCAGGCTGGCAGGCAGGCGAGGCAGAATCAGTGAGCGCGGCGACCAGGGGGAAGGGGCCGGGGTCCGAATGCGCTGGGGTGATGGGAGGGTAAGGTTTCTAGGTAGGGGGTAGGTGGGGTCGCAAGGGACCGGGACGAAGCGTCGGTAGTGGGGTGAGAACGAACGAGAATGAGTGAGCGAGCAAGCGGCCGAACGAACGAACAAGCAACCGCGCGACGGGACGATGCGGGGGACAGAAGTCTGCGTTACTCAGGAGCGTCAACAAACTGGCGCTTGCGGCACCAGCCACGCGTTTCTAATTCCTTGCAAATCTCCTGAATTTCCTGTTTTCACCATCATGTAATCGATTCTATCGATTATACTGGTCCATTCTTTCCTTTCTACTGTTTCAATGGGTTTTCATTCTAATGACTCACCACGTATTTTACGAGCGTTTCGCGCATGAACCAAGCGTTGCTGCACCGCATCCGAATCCATCGCGACTTAAAGGTGATAGCACAAGGAATAAGTTTGCCAGGAGAAATTCTCACGCAAGTGTTGCGCCTTTGTTACAATAGTTTGCTATAAAAGTTGATGCATCGGTTATAAGAGCAAATTTTTGCGCGTAACTTTGTAGAAGAATAGACCGATTCAGTTCTATACACGTGTTTTCTGATTCGATAACATTACTGGGCAAAGTAGTAAAACGAAAATTAATTAGGACTTTGCAGTATGTACTTTGTACTTGAATAATTTCAGTCGTAACGCAAGAATTCGCGAAAAACTGGTATTATTGTTATAAGCGTGTTATGGCTTTGAGATTATAATATACGGCCAGGTCACAAGAATAATATTTCCAAGTTATTCAACAGAAGCAATAGTTGAATTACAAGAAATTGCACTGAAGTCTACATTGTCCGTGCTTACAACTTTTAAGAAATATCATCCCAAGACTATTAGATCATGGAAAGTGACAAAAATTTTGTAGCATATTGCTCGACAACTTATTTTTATCGAAAGCAATAATCGATATCAATTATCATTATGATTCTTAACCAATATTTGTGAATGTCTAACAAAACTAGACCAAAATATTCGATTATTACGCTCATATAATTTGTACTTTTTAGTTTAAAGCCTTCTGAGCATATAGTCTTTCTTGTCAGAGAACGCTAATACCATAAGGGAAATGCATGGAATTAGTTTCTACTTGGTATATTCATGCTGGCAAGATCCTAAAGAATAGTTTTGTAAAAGCGATAGCACATGGGGGGATGGCGTATGCGTTTACGGTACTGCATTAGGCACAAGCAACCTCGCTGCCTTGTGACTGGAGGGAAGTGGATGGAGCGGGTAGTGCGGGGCAGGGTCGAATTGTGCGAAGAGCGGTATGGCGTGAAGCGGAGCGGCGCAAGAAGGAGAAACAGTGAGAGGGAAAGATAGAATGCGCTGCGTGGTGCGGCGGAGTGTAGGGATCGGTTAAGGTCTGGAGAGAGAAGGCGGCAAAGGGGTAGCAGGCAAGAGGAGTGAAGTGAGAAGAGAGGCAGGAGTAGGAGTAGTGTCGAAGAACGGCGGCATAGAAGAGAGAGATGGAACGACAGAGTGAAAGAGAAAGGGGATTCGAGAGTTGTAGCAGGGATAGCAGCCGTTGACGGGGGAGGGTTTGTAGTTGATCCCGGCCGCGTATGGGCTAAAGCGAGTAGGAAAGGGAAGTTGGGAAGAAGCGAGATGAGAGCAAGAGTGCTTGGCAACGATGGATTACGGGGGAGCAACGTGGCAACGTTGCAAGAGGCCTCATGAACGCAGAGCAATCCACCAACACTGACAAACATACGGAGAACGGCAGCCAGAGAAGGAAAGAATCCCGTTTTGCTGTGCCGTTGGGAGGGAGAAACGAAAGAGGGGATAGAACGAGAGAAAGAAACTAAATGCATAGAGAGAACGAGTGATCCACCAAGGCTTAAACAGGCTACGAAGTTTTCCACCGATCTCTTGAGATTTCAGGAAAGCGTTTGCCGCATTGGAAATGCGTGTATTTATACATGTGTTGGCAGTATGCTACCGTCCATTTCTAACGCACCTTTCTCTCGCCATTGCATGGATGAGCATGTTGCTCGAAATAGTTTCTAAATTCTTGTAAATTCTGCTTAAGAAAGTAAATAGATTCGTTATGCAAGTGTAACTAATTACTGTACATAGTAATATTTATATTGCGAGTCTAGTCTATTTTATTATTTGTAAGGCGGAGCCGCCTACAAGCTTAACATACTGTACCTCACGCAATTGCCTACATTTCTAATGTGCATTGGTACCAGTTAATAACTTCAATGTTGCAGCGAATTTTCAGAATTTGGAACTAATTATGTTCAATTTTTAAAAATTTATAAAACCTGAATAGTAACATAATGGGTATCGACTTCAGTTAGGTCTATTAATTTCCGTTCATTCGTTTTCCAGAAATCATCCGAAACTCGTGCAATGATCTATCTATACGTACGAGGATGATAAAGTCTTGATCAGCTATTATCACCAGGTGAGAAACAATCCCATTTAAGAACTACATAAAGAAAAGGAAGCAAGAAATTCTGGCAACCTGTAAAATACCTCAACTGTTCTTGAAAGTAAAAATCATTCGTACTGCTCCAGTGGAGCACTACTTTATAGGGACTGAGTTTGGCCGCACTACTTTAGCAACGATTGATTATTAAGGACTAGTGTCGCAAAATTGTGAAAGTAGTTATTGCTGGAAGAACTAAATGATATTCTTTACACGCGCATTAAAAATAGATACAATATGCACATATTGCAAACTTGCACAAGATCAGCTTTGGAGACTGGGAAACATGCATACAATGATTTTATTTTCCATTCGATGCCTTTACGGGCAGCAAAGTTTAAGTTTACAGTGGCTTAAGAGACGGAAAGATTTGGTGCACTGGGATCGTGAGTTTTCTATAACATCGGATTCAGGGCTATTTCTTCGCTAAATATTAAATATGTCATTACTTTGTGTGCCTCAGTAGAGAGGCAACCGGTGCCGGTTGTCGCGCGATATTCTGTATTGACAATCGATGAACCGCGTTCCATGCGCTCCCTGCACTGGTACTAGTAGAAGTGGAACTATAAAACAATAGTACTGATTACTGGATGGCGAAAGGGTGTGGCAGCACCATTGAGTCGTTACACGCAGAATGAAGCGAGTGGAGTGAGGGATAATATGCGCGTGTGCGTCCCTGCATGTAGACGAGCGAGTGAGCGAGCAAAAGCAAGAGCAAACCAGTCAGCCAGCAAACATGAAAGAAGGATAGGCGGAGTGAGCGAGATGCGGACAGCGTGGAGCGTCAGAGAGGGTCAGCAAGTGTCGACAAAGAGTAGAGGCAATGGAAGGAGGAAGCAAGAACGGGAGTGAGAGAAGGACGGATTATAAGAGAAGGAGAAGAAAGTGAGAGAAAGATAGAGAAGATGGCGTACGGCGGAAACTCGGAACAGCGGGGCTCAGGCGGGGATGAGGATGAACCATCTTAAAGGGGATAGCGTGAATCATAAATAATCAATATGGAACCTGCGACCGATATAGGCGAATTTCAAACAACTTTCAGAGATCGTAATCATTAACAGCTCCGCCATGCGACTCTGCTATTTATAAACATTATGAATTATTTTCACTGCAGCTATATGTATAGAGCAGCACCGTATCTTTCAATAGGCGGGGATACTCTAATTCGAAGACGATGAATAACTTATCCTATAACATCGTTGTATATAGGATTTTTCCTTTATTTGCAGCCGTAAATAGCAACAAGTATGTATTGAAAAGTGATCTATACTAGTAGAAATCAGATTGGCAATCTTCTAGTTCTAGCTGATCAAATCAATACACTTTAACTCTTTAAAGCAGACGTGTAATTGCAAAAGAAAGTCAAATTTTGTTATGGTTGATCACTTAAAACGCTACGGGCATGGAAGTCTGTACCATTATTCTTATCATGATCAAATGTGGATAATTTGCATTCCTTCGGAATTTTATATTCTGTTCGAAATGGAACCCGGCGATCACCATCTGGAGCAAACCATTGGAAGCAAACAGCGCTGAACAGGCTTTTGCATCTATGGAATATGCCATCGAAATGTGAGGTAACATTAGAAATTGTATAACACATTGTTTCTTGGTCTTCAAAAATATATGTCTTTAATAATCAGCACATGAAAGGATTATTGTAGCAAATAAGGTATAATAGGACTGTAATAAATCATATCTGGCCTATTAGTGATGCGTGTGGAACAAGCCGGACGAAGTACTTAAATACCTGGTCTCTACTGTGCATCCTTGGCATATCAGGAGATTCAGTAAAGTCTCGCGGCAAGTAATAGTAGTAGCACGTGGCAGCGAGACAGTCGAGAATACTTATTCCGAACCATAGCGGTTTTCCTACCGAAAATCCTACCGTTCCAAGGCGTAACTTATAAATTAAACGTAATCTCATTTTTTTTAAATCTAATAGGACAAGTAACAAGTGAATTTATTAATTCGTTCAAGAGATATGAATTTTTCCTCTTAATTTTCTCATCCGTAAATTTTAACACATTCATCTTCATCATTTGTTTGTGCCTTGTTTAGTTTTCGTATGCACGTTTGGTTATGCCTCGGTCGGTCATGTGTCATAATGGTTACGTGACATATCCGTCCAAATTATGTTTCTATGTTACTATATTCGACATTTGCAGCTTTGGTTTGTTTCGAAACAGTAACATACAATGTTAATGTATAATGCACCAGTGATTATTAAGAAACAATTGAAATAGCAGTCAAAATACACTTATAACATTACAAAGTGTCAAACTTGTTAAGTGCATAACTCACAAACTACTTGAACTAAATTCAGCAAATGAATGCTAATTACCACTGGTAAATTGCAAATAGTTTAACTTTATACTTTACTTGTTATGTTAGCCAAGCTATGTCTTCATGCGCAGAAAATTGCCAAGTGCATAGCTCAAGGAACGCTTAAATTAAAAAGCTATCACTTACAATTGTGGAGCATCTAGTATCTGGTAATCAGTACTTGCTTAGCAGATTTCAGGTCTTTAGGTTATTAACTAAGTAGTTCTTCAGACTTGCTAATTTTGAAATTCATAACATATATCATGTTCATTTCTTGATTACTATTTCAATTATTTCTGAATTATTGCCAGTGTGTCAGCATTACTCTTTGACTCACAATAATTCAAATAGCTGTTATGAACTTTTATATGTATGGCTTGCCATGCAAAGTTTTGCAATTGTTTTAAAATTCAATAAACCAGTTTCGAATACTAGTAATTAGCATACATGTAAATTGAAAATAGTGAGATTCAACACTGCAAGAGTTACATTAGAAAAAGCAATATGAACTTCATATGTAGCCTAGTTTTAGTGTATTAAAATTGTCAAGTGTATAGCTTAATGGTTGCTTAAGTTAAACAGCTGAAATATAATAAACCCAGATTATAAATAGCCAGTATCTATTTAATTTGCCATTGATGCGACTCAATAGTATGCAAGATATATTAGATATAGGGTAGGCTGTCACTTCCTTCACAGTCAAATTTCAGACTATCAAAATTGTTGGGTACGTAGCACAAGACTTATTAAGCTAAAAAGATGAAATTCATTAACCGAGTGATGATTACCAATAGCTAGTATGCATTTTTGCAAATAATTAGATTTCATTAATATTTTACAAGTTATATTGGGTAAGTTTTAGTTTCATACACATTCCAGTTTTGAACTGTAAAAATGGTCAAGTACGTAGTTCAAGGATTGCTTGTTAATGAATTGACATTTAGTAAACACTGATTATCAATGGTTAGCATATATCTAACTTGACATTGATGGGACTCAATACTATACAAATTATACTAGATATAGGATAAACTGTTGCTTCCCAGACAGTTAAATTAATTAGCAATTCAGATAGCTATTAGATTACTAGTCACTTTCAATTTAGTAGCATGTTTGTCCTTGGTAATCAGTATTTTAGTAAATGTCTTGAACTACACACATGACCATTTTGATACTCTAAAGTTTCACTGAATATGAGGATATAACTTGGGTAACTAATAGATACAAATTTAAAAATTCAAAATATAAAAATGTATTAATAATTTCCTATTTGTCAATTCAGTTTAGTAAAATAATTTTGGTATAGTATTTGTGTATTAATTTTATAACTTTCCTTCCAGTCCTACGTGTTGCGATGTCTTCCTTCATTTATTTATGTTTGTGCATGGTTAAGTTATTATTACATTCATTCAATTAATTTTCAAATATGTCTATTGACAGTTTTGCAATAATTGTGCTTTTAAATTTTCGTACTATTCTTACACAATAATATAATGTAAAGTCTTACAGTTCTAACATTAAGGAAAAATTAGCGTAGCGCGCTTCATTCCAGACACTCATCGCTCTGGTAATATTGCTAAAAACATTAATGGTCTCCTTATTACTTACGTGTGGTACTGGACAATTCTCATGAAAGCTTGGGTACTGTGAAGGAAGGAAAAAAATCTAAATCACGGCCATTACATAGTATAGTCAGTGTTAAGTTCAAAATAGTTTCCTAGTGGTTCTTTACTTTGCAATGAAGCGCACACATGTCAGGTTTTCCTGGCGTACAGTTACAAGTCAAACCGAGGTATCTTTGAATAAGAACATGGCTTTCTTGCATATGATATATATATTTTTTAGAAAATTAAATACAAAGAAAATAAGCTATATCCTTTACATTGGATTAAACTGTACTACTTGGTGCCTGTTTTTAAGTAAGTAAGACATCTGCTTGATTTTGATTATGCGCAACAAAAACAAGGAGACACCAATTATCTCATATGTGTACGCCTATAGTTCGGGATCGGGCTACGGGCTTGAAATCTCGGGAGTCGACGGGTCCACGAGCTCCGAAGTTTAAGATCGTATAAGCGAGCCGCAAAATGAAAAGTTGTAGAAACAAACGAATACGTATCACACTATTCAGCCAACACATATGTATGTGTACGTATGGATACGTGATGTGTTGCGTGAACGTTACCGGCGGAACGATGGGAAGGTGGGCAAGTGTGCCCGTTGTGCTCTCTCGCAACTGAGCGAGAGAGAAAGAAGCGGCGACGGCCCAGGTTCCAGAAAGTGGCTAATTTATGAGGCGCAATTGATTCCTCATGTTCGAAAGTTGCGAGGAGCCTCGACATTTGAGTTTTTCTAAGCCTATTTTATTAGGCTTATCGCGGACCTTCCACGAAGTCAAGAAGTGACTTCTTGGCTAAATACCCTTATGTTTATCCTAGGCCTCGCTTCGCTGCTTTCTCCTTAACAATGAGCTCAAACATCTGCGTGTCTGATGTCGCGTTCTACGGTCGAAATAATAATGCAGAAATCCTACGAATTCGTATGATTCTTATTACATGCCTAGCTTGAATGCAAACGATACTGCCGCCGATTAAAAATGTCGGCATTGTCGACTAACAGCTAAATTCAGAGTACGAGAGAGGTCGGGGTACGCAACAGATGATTCGATATTAGCATTTTACGTCCAGTTCAGTCCAGTTCACTAGATGTGTTTTTCTTATACTCGCTTCATCTGCACATGTGCCGCAAGCGTCGCTGCGGTACGTCAAATTCGTATCGAGCGAATCCCATCGTTTTGATATTATCCAGTGTTACCTGGTGTTACCATCAAATTTTGTAAGTAACAGTAGGGCGTGCGGCCAACTCATCTCAACTGAAAGTGGAGTGTTAGGGCAGGGTATACGCAGGGCGGACAGTTTCCACATTTAAAACGAAGGAGAAATGCAATCCGTTCAATTTCCAACAGATGCACTAACTGGTTCAGAAATACCACGGCATGCATGACAAATAAATACTTTAGCACACCGTCAAATTGTATGTGCTGTAACAACTTCAAATCCAATTAAATACGCCTACACTGGTCTACACTAGCGATAGATGTTGTGACAAAATCTGGGACATCAGTCAAGGAGGAAGTGGCAGTGTGAAACACAGTATAATACTGTGGTGTGAAATGCCTCCCAACTTGATCAACTGTATCAACTTGGTTAAAAGTTTACGTATGAACTAATAATATATCCTAGGGTAAAAACGCTGACTCGCACTTATCTCTAACCGAATTTTTGTAAGGACTAACTATAGAAAGTATAATATTTTATTATCAGTTCCATGAAGCTACCACCTGGATTGTGGTTGACATGAAGTGGGATTGTGGGTGAGTTTGAGATGTTCAAAATTGAAGTCTGGGTGGACGATTGCAGGGTCATACAGATGCTGCTTCGTGTATCGATATTAATGCAGACAGATCAAAACTATGGACCAGTGGTCCCAATAATGCCAGGCTCTCTTACGATCTTTGCAAAGGTAGGTAACTTCAGCAATAAGATTTCACACCTCAAACATTCTCCCTTGGGCATTGTCCTACAGGGAATAGTTGCCAGTTGGAATGTAAACCTCAAACGTAGAAGTTCTTCACATCTGAAAATCCGACAAATATCAATTGCATTTACACAATTCTTGCATACTATCATTTCATTTTACTTTATGTGGCAACTGGTTTGTTTCAGCTGGAATGAACAACCTGTTGAATGTGTGGTGTGTGTATGCCACATGGTCCTTCAATCTTTTAGGTAAGTTTAGGTAAATATGTGTCTAAGAAAATAATGCGAATGCTAAATAAGTTCTCCCTATTTTCTTTCAGCCAAAGAAGTCTTCATCTGTACCTAGGTGCGATTTTTCTATTGACGACAAGTACATTGTAACTGGATTGGGAAATAAGTAGGTTACCGTGTATGAAATAATTTATTGAAAATTCAATCTAGCTGTATACATGGTGTGAGAACTTTGCGTAATGTGTTGCAGTTCAGTAGCACATACACATAGCTAGAAACTAAGTACAGATAGCCACAAGGAGCCGCCTGAGATTTGACCCTCTCCAGTAACATTTCAGGTGTTTCTTAGCCTTACTTCCCCTCTCGCACTTCGTAGTGTTGGATCAGCGACATACCCAAGTGACAATGGAAGTGGCAGTCACTACGCTTGGGGGATGGAAGTTCCGTTTGTATTCTTTTAGCAGCCTGACTGTAGTATGTCTGGTGGACCAAAGTGTTTGAAAAGTTTTCTGATGTCAATACCAAAGAAATACCAAGAACCATCATGTGTGGTGATGTATAGTGATTTAATCTTAATTGAGTAGAACGAGTATGAACGTTAACGGCAATGCATATTCGGGGGATACTACGATTTCTGGGAGGTCGCGATTTAAATAGTGTTTTTACAGAAAAAAAATTACGAGGATTACGAAAAAATTACCTGCCGTTTACCAAGAAGGAATGGGTTAATAAACCAATACTATACTACTACGCTAATCGGAGTTGGTCTGGTGGTTCTTGTTTTTCCTTAGTCAGCGCAGCGAGCGAGCCCATCCCCTGCAACTCTTGATTAGTTAGGTCTGAGTTTATTCAAAGAATTTCCACCTCTTTTTCCTTAGAAATAGCATTCAAATCGAGGCTTCCCTGAAATTGTGGTCTTGCCCATATTCGATATGACTTAGATTTGGTAGTAAACTTCAAATTCTGTGAGACTATATTGAGACTCTAGTGAGACTATATTGAAATTATGTTACGTAAATATAAATAATACCTGCCGAATCACAGCGTTTTACAAATTCGAGGCACTTGCTCTGGTAATATTGCTAAAAAAACTTTTAAAGAAATTAAATTGTAGTAAAGTCAGTTTTGGGTTTGAATCAGTTGCTCATTGTCTTTTTACCTCGCAATGAAGCGCGCACACGCCAAGTTTTTTTTATTATTGTTAATCGCTAATTTATTGTGAATTTATTGTTAATTGCTAATGTGAGTTAACTCGAGATATCTTTGAATGAAAACTTGGCTTTCTTGTATGTTATTAGTTATATCTGAATTATAACTTGGCTTTCGGTTACCAATGATATCCATTTCTATTTTTGGTAATTTTTTAAATGATTTTGACAAGGTTGGTGGGTTGGGGAGCCGGGATGGCGGAGGGGGTGGGGGCGGACTACTTGGCGTTTTTTTTCATTTTAATGGTTTTGGGGGGATTTCAATTCTTTTTGTTAGTTAATCGGTAAAATAATAATATAATTTGTTATTACCCATTTTACAAGTTTAATACTTCAACAATGTGATAAATAGGAGGAAGGTACAACTTATCTGTATAATGTAACATACGAAGCGTTGGTCTGGCAACTCATATGTATTTGCCCAACAAATTTGGAGTCCTTTGCTTAAATTATACATTCTCTCTTCATTCAACAGATGTGAAAAGTGTACAACTTGTCAAATATGTAGGCTAAGAACCACTTAAGTGACAGGTTTAAAATTTGATGAGCAAATACTGATTTCCCACGACTAGTATGCCCCTAAATTAATGTTACGATGAGGCTCAGCACTTAATAAGTTCTATTAATTCTCTTATTCGATACATTTGTAGTGTCAAGTTTGACAAGGGCGTACCCAAGAACCACGTCAGTGACAGATTTCAAACTTGCTGAACAGATACATCATTCAAATACTACGAAAGTGAAAGATTTAACTAATACTTCAACAATGTGACAAGGACACATCTTGGCTGTATAATGTAACATACAAAGCATTGGACTTAATTATATGGAATTCAAAGGCATGCTATCTACTGGCAATTCATATTCATCCAACAAATTTGGAGTCCTTCGCTTAAATTTGTGAAGTGTGAAACTTGTTAAATGTGGAGCTAAGAACCACTTAAGCGACAGGTTTACAATTTGATGAATAGATACTGATACTGATACAACTTAGGAACATGCCGCCATTACCAATCAGTATTTGCTGAATACACTTCAGATCTTTGGCTTAAGTAATTCTCAAGCTACACATTTGATATGTTTAATATTTCAACAATATGACGAATAAGAGGAGGATGCAGCTTATCTGTATGATGTGTTACGTTCAGGACCGAAAGACGTAACAAATATAATATATGAAGTGTTAAACTTCATTATATGGAGTTCAAAAGCATGCAATCTACTGGCAATTCATATTCGTGTATCAAATTTGGAGTCCTTCGCTTAAATTATACATCCTCTCCTCATTCGACACATGTGAAAAGTGTGGAACTTGTCAAATGTATAGGCTAAGAACGACTTAAGCGACATGCTTCAAACTTGATGAGCACTACTAATTTTCCATGACCAGTATGCCCTAAATTAATGTTACAATTAGGCTCAACACTTAATAAGTTCTATTAATTCTGTTATTCAACACATTTGTAATGTCAAATTTGACAAGGGCGTACCCAAGAACCAGTTCAATTATACATATCAAACTTGCTGAACAGATACATTATTCAAAACTACAGAAGTCATAGATCTAAAGTTTACTGAGTAAATACTGATAACTAGTAAGGTTCGTAGTTCAGAAATCATTTACATGAAAGACCTGAAGTATCACTTGGTGAACAAATTGTTGCTTTTTCATTTAAGTGGGTCCTGGTTATGCACCTGGCAACTTTGGTAGTCTATAATTGTATTGAATAAGAGGATATTGCATAACAGTGTTAGATTGACTAGGGTCATAAAGCTGTACCAATAAGAGAATAAAACTGTTAAATTTGTCAGATATCCTCGCGTAAGATATTGCTGTCATAAAATAGCCTACATAACCAACCACTCGAACGTCAAGGAAATAAGACATCTACCCATCTCGTGTTAGTTAGTCTCTTTCTACATGTCTAGCATCTCTCTCTAACATCATCTCACATCTGCCTTCTCTCTCTACCATAACATCATCTCGCAGCTACAAAGCTAGAAATATATGAACATTCTGCCACCTAGCGTGGAAAATATGTGACCTACATTTTTGGTCTGAATCTTCTTCTGAATCGTTTTCGCACGAGAAAATAAGAGGAGGAAATTCATATCTCTTGAACGCATGGACCAATTTCCTTGCTGTTTAGCTTATTGGATTCAGAAAAATAAATTAGGCTATGCTTGATTCATAAGTTATGCCTGCAAGCTGTAACTTTTTCGGAAATCGAGGTGAAAGTCTTATATCGATCGAAAACCGCTACGCGTCGGGATAAGTAGCCTCGGCTTCTCGCGCTGTATAGCTATAGCTAACTACTTGGCGCGAGACTCTACCGAGTCTCCTGATCATCTCCTGATAATGTAGGTATATAGGTGGTATCGGGGTGTTATACGGGAATTAGATTGACTTTTTAACGGTAACCACCAATTGTTTCTCGTGCATAGGGTTGCCAACGACAAAATCAACACTGTTGTGACAAGTCTTTCACATGAAGCACGAGGAAGTGTATCGAGTGAGCGATACACGCTATACAGCGATTAATAGTGATCCTATTATAGTGCTCGTTCTCGATTTCTGGCTACTGTCGTGTTAAAAACTAGAATAGTTGTACGATTTAGGTAAAGTGGCATAAAAGAACTCTGTCCCGCTTTTTGTGTCACTGGCCTACCATAATAAGACTAGCAATGAAAGACTAGTGGATGCACTTGAATAACATAAATATAAATTTTCAAAGTAATACTAAAAAAAGCGATCGAAATGCAGCAATCAATGATCCAATATGTACATTGTATGTATTCACTGGTTCTGCGTACTGTCCCTTTACATTCTATCTAATTCCACCTACACCAAATACACTAATTTGGTAAGATTTTGTGCACAAGGTCCGATAATAGTTATAAACCAGCTGTATACCATACGCAATTGATTCTGTCCGTGTTAAGCTGTATACCAAATAGTGAAAGTGGACAGAATGTGTTGAGCCTGCTGTACACTGAATCGTTTGTTCAAGTTGAAAATTAATTGGAAAGGCCCTAGCCAGATAAGGGAGGTCAAACCGCCCCTCGCGATAAACATTTTTTCTACTTTTCCATGATTTGCTTCTTGAAATAAACAATTTTCCTCAAAACTTTAGGCTTCTAACTCTTTTTCTTAAAAGTTACAGAGGAAGGTTTAATTTTAAGTTTTTAATTTTTTTTCTTCCAAAATATCGTACAAAAAAATTGAAGATTTTTGTTCATAAATTTGTTAAAGAAATATACAAAATATGTTCTTCCAGATTTTATCCGTAATTCATAAAAACTGGGGAATTAACGAAACAAAAAGTCGACCGTTTAATATAGAAACAATAAAATAAAATAGGCTTTATTTAGTTTCACAATCGTTTTATACGCATCTTTCACGATTTTCAAATATAATTAATCAATGTGGCCAGTTTTCCAAAGGAGTCAAAATATGGTTTTAATAAAGATTAATCGCGGAGGCAAATGGCCGAATTGCGTTTCTTTAGTTTTTACTTAGTGGGAGCCCTGGGCCATCTTGTGTCATGCGATACAATATTCATTCAGTAATTTATTATTTTAAACGATGGACAAGATTTCGGCACCTTCCAAAGTCATCGGGCACAGGTCAATTATTTATGTCAGTTATTGGTTTTTATCTGCTATCATTCAAGATTGGCCAAGCTGTAGATCTTTGTGATACCAAGCATGGAAACTTTCATTTTGGTAGCATAAATATGATGACTTCATAGTGATTTTGCAAAAATACCGATTACGCGGGTTTATCTGGTTTGTATAAAACATGCTTGTCGCGCTCGAGCTGGATCGGTATACATATCTATCTAGGGTGTGTGTGCAGGGATGTACGGAGGTGTGGGACATTTGACCCGTGCGCTGCCGCGCCCTTTGATGCATGGAACGTAATGGAAGAAAATTGCATAATTCGGTTTGCCAGAAGAGTTTATGTGGTGACGGTTACAAGTGAAAAATGAAGTTAACTCGAGTAAACCCTCCCCAATTTCATAATGCAATTATCCCCGGGTGCGTTAGCGTTGTCCACGCATGTAATCGAATAAGCGTCGCTATCGATGTCCCCGAGAACACTGATTTTTTGTGCTTTTATCGGCTACCCTTTTTACTTGTATAGGGGAGACCGGGGCTGAAGTTGGCGGGTGTAGCTGGTTGGCAAATACAATTTGTGCCTAAAATCCCCGCTAAAGTGAAGTGCACTTGTTTTTTTACTGTGCAAATATTACACAGTCCGGATATCTAGTAGTACATTTCAACATCTTTCTTAATGTGATTATTATTTTTTAAAAATTTCATTAAAATCCTGAACCGTTTACCAACTTACTACCTCATATGTACTGCCAACCACCCTGGGATTTGGAAAATACTTTATTCTTAAATTCTGTAAATAAAACTCCAGAAATTTCTTGGCTAACGATATGAACCTCATATACGTATACATATTTTATACATATGTACACATAGATATTTTAAAAATATACATATTTTTATGTTTTAAAGATAAATAACCTAGAATTAATTATAATTCAGTAGTGAGAAATGTGTCAACTAACCGCAGTCTCTTGTACTTTGGAAGTTAGAAGTTAAATGTTCATGCATGGACACTCACAGACTTGTGATCTCCGAGAACGTTCAACGATTATGAAACCATCCCATCCATCTTTGCACGTGGTGATTCAGTTACCATTGACCTTTGAATGATCACAGTCGGTATATAAGATAATTATAAATTCTCTAGGGATTCTGGCTATACACGAATGTTTCTAAAGTATTCTGTGCATCCCATAAATTATATATGGTATTAAATTCTATGTACAGTACATGTCAAATAATATACACATACACATGTCGGATAATCATCGGAATTCAACATTTCTGATTCAAAGTCAAGTGCGTCACTCTGTACTTCCATTCTGAACGGCTTCGAAAAATGCCTATTTTTATCGATTTCGAAAAGAAGGGGGTACTCAATTCGACCGCTATATATCTTTTTTTTTTAATATTTGTCCAGCGAGAACTGTGAGATGGATGGACCGATCGGGATGAAACCTGGCCTATCTTATAGAGGAAGTTCACAGTTTGGTTCCGTTATAATTTTTTTCGAAATTGTATATTTAGGCTTAATGGGGAAAGGTTGCCAAAATCGCATATTATGACTGCAAATTTCTCCAATCCATGAAAATAGCAAATTATTTTTTACTTTTCAGGGCATTTATTGTCCTGCTTATTTTTTCATTTTCAGCTCTCTGGAACTCTGTTAGGTTTCGAAGTCGGTCATTATGGATTGAATGTTGAAGAATCCTTTTAGAAGAAGCATTTTAAGAGAACTATCCCATTCAAATTCCAAGTTTCTAAATTTAGCGTGTTCAGTGGCTTGAGGGCGTAGAACAGAAACAAGACTCGAATTGTACATAAAGTAACGGTGCGAAGCGAGCCGCATTCTTTATCTTAAGTCATGATGCATTCGAAGGTTATCTTCCCTCCTGGAAATAATTTATTACCTGTGGATAGTCCCAAAATCTTAAGAGCAATAAAGCGCTCGAAAGATGCATTCTGCATCCGGAGACTCGGTTTTCGATCGATACAACATTTTTACCGTAATATTTGAATAAGTTACAGCTCTAAGGATTATAATCCTTAGATCCTTAATTAATTAATTTATGAATTTAGTTATGTATTTTTCTTGAATCCAATGAGCCAAGAATCAAGTGCATCGGTTCATTCGTTCAGGAGATATGAATTTTCCTCTTTGTTTTTCATGTTGGTAAAGGCAAGAGAATTGTTCTGGTAGCATAAATTCCTAAAAAGTCCCTTCACATTCTGACGACCAGCAGCACTGCTGCAGGTCCTCTGGCAGCAAGATGGCTGTGTCTTATTTAGTTTGCGTAGAGACGTGGGTAATTGCAGCAAGCAAAATTGTAGTATAGTATATGTGCATTTTCAAAACAAATGCATGGTGCGAGTGCATTCATGATGGAAGCAAGGCGCTTTCGCAAGAGTAGCAACAGTTCATAGCGCCGTTGTTAAGCCCCCTGTTGTATCCTCGTTCTCCCCGTAACCTGAAATTGTCACTAATGGCATCTTCGTAAGTAGGAATCTGTAAAACCGACTGTAGGGAGAGGTTAGCCAAATCACTTTATCGACCATAAGATTTTATTGATTTCCGTAGCCTAGCAACTAACACTTGAATGACAATTTCTTGATAGTTCTAATGTTTTGTAACGCTCCTTGGACTTGGAGAGTCAAGCCCTTAGCTTGATCTGTTCTTCACCGAAACCTTCCCGAGGACAGATGCGTTTCTGACTGCTCCAATAAGTCATCCATTACCTGCAATAAGTCAGTTTACTTGAAACCATACAATCCAACGCAGCCTTTTCATTTCGAATACACGGCGGCAATTCATCTATTACTTGGTGGATCATCTTGAGCAGAGCACTTTAGTGCTCCACGGGCCCGACCCCATCGCCAACTTCAACATCTTGCATCGCGTTCTCCGCTCGGAACGCAACACCCCCGTGGTAACGCTTGGCGTAAACTAACGCGAGTTGGTTTGAGCGATAGCGCGGTTGCGGATAAGTAACCGTCCGCGCTAAGTTACTCTAAACGCACCTGCCTAATCCCAGTACCCATTCCATGTGCAAGTACGATTCCTGTAGCCTCTCTATTCCTACTATTTCCTTCCATCCCCATATCTTAAGTCTATATCCAATTACAGGCCACACCAGTTCCTTGAAAAGGCACAATCTCTTTCCCAGTCCCTTTTGAACCACCTCTGTCCTATACCCTATACATACAGGAACCATAAAGAGAACTGCTGGTCCCGTTAGTCTGCAAAGGCCTCTGAACAACCAAATAACGTCACCCCGTGAATTTTATGATTGGGCTACATCCAATTTTGAAACAATTTCATTGAACTTTTGTACCAACGAGGAATATAACACTGCTGACAAATTTCTTAAGGACCGTTTTTCTAAAGCAAAACCGATTCCCGGAACCCAAAAACACCACGCGCTTATACCATTAAATGAATCGTCACTTTTAATAAAACAGTATTCACATTTAGATAATAAACACGGTCAGGTAATTAGATTAACGCGTAACTAAAATTCTGTCATATATCGGTATTTCTAAATGGTTCAATTGCATTTGGGTACTGCAAAACACGTTTTTGATGCGGCCAGTTGCCAGTCCCAAGCCCGGGTAACACAGAGAGGAAACGGTGTTTATTGCTTTATAGCACCTCTAAATCGGATAATTTGGATGCGAATGTGTACCACAGCTTCACATATTGTCTTTTGGCAGGTATGCTGTAAGGAACTGAACAGGTTGGCCATTTTGAATGTACGTACCCCGAGTGCCGAGCCTAACATCCGCGCGCCAGTCAAGCTTGGCGCGCACCGCCGGTAGCGATTGACCGGGCGCGCTCGGCAATAAAAATTTATAACTCGGTCCCCAAGTCGTCTTTCCAAAAACCCCCTGGAGGACGTTTGCAAGAGACTTAGAGCAACGGTTAGCAATTTTTTTTTATCAAAATCGAAGATCCCCTTTGGAAATGGCAAGCATTTGTTATAAACTTTTATCATTAACATTTGTTCCAAACAAGTATTTCTCAATGGAGTATTTTTTTTTTCAAACTTCAATTCCTTTTCTTCATTTTGGCGTTTGAACAATATGGTTATCTGTAATATAAGATATAAGTTATTGAAAAAAATTGACCTAAAACTTTGAATCCTTGTAACTCTAAAAAAAATTGAGTTAGCGAGCAACTGATTTTTGTATTTGGATCGGCTCTTTGCGAACTATCGATACAAAAATTTTCATCAAAATCATCGAACATGTGTGAATAAACCTCCACAGTTGACGCGGAATGACCCAATTACCGTACGTACATCGTGTCTCATCGCGATCCTTAGGCAAGTCACAGTTCTTTCGTTAGTTTCCCCCACAGAAACTCTCATTGTATATTTAGTGTTTGTATTATTTGATCATTCAGAATATATTGAACATTAATCTAGTTTTCATTAAGAAATCAATTGTGTTACCATTACTAAATTCCTGTTTAGTCAACATTGTTTCAATTAATCGAAATAAGGAAAGGAATAATAAAAGATCCCACGAGGATACATCTTTACCGCTCGAGGTGTATCCGGCGAGCCATAGTAAGGTTTATCTCTCGCTTAGGACATTCTTTCATGATCGATGAGCAGTCTTGAGTCTGGTTAAGGTGAAATAGCCCTTAGCACGATCTTAGAGCATATTTTAGGACTCGCGGAGCCTGGCTCGTAATGACTTAAGCGATCCTTGAGCTATGCACTTGAATTTTGAAGGGTATTTAATATACCCTTATACGTGATCCTAATATTATTAGGTTATACGCAATTCCTTGGTATAAAATTTAATGAAGTTTACTTAATATAACTTGAAAAGTATTAATTTAGCCTAATCATTTGCAAAGATACATGCTGGTTATTGGTAATCAACACTTGCTTGCTGACTTTCAGCTTGTTAGCTAAAGTGATTTTTGTGCCATCCTGACGATTTTGAAACTTTGTAATATATACAATAAAAAAAACTTGGCGCGTGGGCGATAAATCGCTTGAAAGACTTCCCTTCCGCCCAATGTGTTTGCATCTTGCATCTTCCATCCCCGTTTCTCGGCCAACTTTTCTTAGCCGCCGAAAACCACGAAACTTCAAGTGTCGCACACAGCCATTATTTTCAGGTTAGAACGAGCAGGCCAAAACCAAGCAGAGATGAGCAGAAACCCGATTGGTTCCCGTGGAAGTTGTAAGAGACAGGCGGGGATAGGTACACCCGCAAAGGAGAGGGGCTGAGGAAGTGGAAAGAGAATATTCGCGTTTTTGACAAATAGATTGATTTTGATAATTCTGGTGATACGTTGCTTCTAAAGATTGTGCAGTAACATATTTGGATACACATGTATTAATTGCGAGTCGTACAAAGTTTTTACTTTCGGGAGCAAAAGAAAGAGTACAACGATAATTATTTAATTCGATCATCAACCCTGAGTGAGAAAGATGTGGAATCCAATCAATAGCCTGTTGTTCTGCCCAATGGGCAGAATTATTATACTTATAATAAGTTATCAGCTACATCTGGAGATAAGAAGAGTAAATGAAGAATGGGAAAATGAAATTGCCAACGCGAATAATGAGGAGATATTGACTGCCTCAAGTTCCTCCGATAATGGAATCGATAGTGAAGTAGAATCGATTTCAGAGGATCATTTCGGGCCCAACGAAGAATAATTGCCGCTTATTGGCAATTTAAAAACTGGCAAGAAGGGGTGTAGTAGTCACAAATGGTCAAGTAGTCAGATGAGGACAATTCTAGTGATATTAGAATTAGAGGAATAGTAAAGAGGCAAAACTTACACGGAGTCTTATCGGCGGGTCCATTTCACCCTGTCCCAATTAACCTCTATCCGAAATAGGATCCAACAACTTATCAGAAGTGTCATTTCACCAGGAGCCAGTACAAAGTATCCGGCAGTGTTACCATGTTTTGTCTTATTTATTTAAACTGTACCACGTTTCCGTTAGTTTAAGTGTAATTAACATAATCGCGTTTCTCCCTGAAAAATGTTTGAAGATCAGCAATTGAAGAGTGAATCCAGAAAATTGGAAAACGCTGCTTCGTTGAATTGCCGGCAAAAAGCAGGTCAGAACGTTCTAGAATATTATACCCCCCAAAACCATTTAAAAAAAAAAAATCCAAGTGTCCGCCCCCGCCCTGATCCCTCAACCCACCAACCTCGATTTAACAACCACCACCGCCTCGATTTAAAAATAATCAAAAATAGAAATGGATGTCATTGGTAAACGAAAGCCAAGTTATAATTCAGATAGTATAATAAATAACATACAAGAAAGCCAAGTTTTTATTCAAAGATACCTCGAGTTAACACGCATTAGCAATTAACAATAAATTCACAATAAATTACCGATTAACAATAATAAAAAACACTTGGTGTGTGCGCGCTTCATTCGAGGCGCTTGCTCTGATAATATTGCTAGAAAACTTTGAAAGAAATATATACAAGACGAATTGAGAACCTCCTTTTCGATGTACCATATAGTATGTAAGATTGAATTGTAAATGTCAGATTTATTAGGGTTTCATATTGTAGTAAAGTCAATGTTAGGTTTAAATTAGTTTCTCATTGGTTTCTTACCTCGCAATGAAGCGCGCACACGCCAAGTTTTTATTATTATTGTTAATCGCTAATTTATTGTGAATTTATTGTTAATTGCTAATGCGAGTTAACTCGAGGTAGCTTTGAATTGAAACTTGGCTTTCTTATATGATATCTATTATCTTTTTTGTTATATTTCAATTTTGGGGAAATCCAACTGCTACTTGGCGCATTTTCTTACATTTTAATGTTTTTGGACGGATCATAAACCTTTTCAACCTTAACACAGGCAATAACACATACTCTATCGCTTTTGCTGACGACTTAATAGTATACATAGCTGGGAAAAAAGTGACGAACTAATATTTCAATACAAAGATACGTGTGAGCACTGGTAGATGCCTTCATAGTTTTTAAGGTTTATAGGTCTCAAATTATTGTGCAAATATGTATTGATTCAAGTTGAAGTGGCATATTATTTTATTTTCGGGATTTTTAAAAATGCAATCTTGTATTTGTTTTTGCAAAATAGAAATATTTTCCATAGCTCAAATGCATACATACACCTTAATATTGTTAGCACAGACGTATGATAACATTCCTTCTCAACAGAATTACTATGCATTCCCAGCGCATAGATGTATATTATTTGTCTTGCATATCTATAGAAACCGTCATAACACATCTCACACTGGGAATCGAACTCATGACTTACTATTCGAATCTCTTTGCCATGCTGAGACAGTACTTCAACTATTCTTATTACGTGTATTCTTTCTAAAAAAAGACTGTAAACATCATTTATTAGAAAAAAGGAACAGCTACGACTATAGTCGGGTCGCTGAGAGAATGAATCCGGTGAGGGAGGGTAGCCAGGCGGACTCGGCCGAAATTTTACCCTCTCCAGTTACGTTTCGGGAGTTCCGTAGCCTGGCTTCCCCTCACGCGCTTTCTACTCACACATGCTAAGCGCATTGTAGCCACGCTATGCATCTGTATGTGAGATTTGAAGTAAGACCGGGACCCGCCTCCGTTCACTTTCTTAACATAGAGAGTGAGTCTAATTCTCATTATACATATTTTGCCACCCTGAACGAAACAGTATTCAGTAATGGAAAGTCCACGTTATATTTTGAAATCAGTCTTAGAGTGGCCAATCTATCCCAACATTACTTTATTCACAAACTAAAAGTTTATTTAAATACCTTATACTAAATGGAAAATCTACGGGTCCTGAAAAAATAATAGCTATAAAGTTTGTTTCTGCCCGAACAAAACAAGAAAAGAACAACGTCGATTCGACCAGCGGTTTTCGCAACAAAAATTCTGCCGTAATAGTCGCATTTAACGAAAAGGATAAAATACCCTACTTTGACGATCTCTATTTCTTACACAATTACGAATCATGGAAAATGAGAATATGACCTATATCTATTTTCTTATGGGGAACAACGTGTGAATTTCAGGAAAATCTGAAATGCCAGTTAGATTTCACAGCGATCAGTTAATCCTGATCGCTGAGAAATCATAATGTTAAATCACGGTAATCTCGTGTACTGAATATAGTATCTCATGTTAGTCTAAATTGGTGTTTTGATGCAAAAGAACTGATCCGTTTTAAGAAAAAAAAATATTTTTAAACAAATGTGACCGACTTCGAAAACTGACAGAGTTCCAGAGAGCTGAAAAATAAAAGAGCCGAAAACTAAAAAACAAGCAACACAAAAAATACCCTGAAAAGTAAAAAATAACTTCTGGTTGTCATGGATACAGAAATTTGCATTAAGCCTAAATATTCTGCAACTTTTCGGAGGCGGCGCAAATATAAGTAGAACATTACTGGCAATCGTGTGTCTTACCCGCGATTATCCGAATTTTCTTTCTTAGAAAATCTATCTTTCGTGCTTACTCACTCTTACTTTCGTACTCTTCCTCCCGTCTCTCAATCTCTCTCTCTGTCTCTCTTTCGATCTATCTCTATCCTTATATATCAACCTGTCCAACCACAGGATGACTTTAATAATTGACGAAGACAAAATGGTACACAGGAGAGTAACGATAGTTCTATTGCCTGCAGTCTGTTATATGTATTTGCGTATTTGCTAGATTAACCTACACTTATGAGATGTCGGAATTGTTCGGAATTGTCGAATACCAGACCAGTTAATGTTAACAATATTAGCATATTCGATAGGGTATACTTCGCCGCTTCAATTTGTAGATATATATGTACATAGAGACCACGAGTATTTTCAGATTTGAGTGTGAGGATTTCGTGACGTTTGTAATATTTTACTTATATTTGCGCCGCCTCCGAAAAGTTGCAGAATATTTAGGCTTAATGCAAATTTCTGTATCCATGACAACCAGAAGTTATTTTTTACTTTTCAGGGCATTTTTTGTGTTGCTTGTTTTTTACTTTTCAGCTCTTTTAGTTTTCAGCTCTCTGGAACTCTGTCAGTTTTCGAAGTCGGTCACATTTTTTTTAAAATATATTTTTTTTATTTAATGCTTTTTAGTATAGGAAATCAATAAATTGATGGTTCGGGGTCGATTTCATTTTGAATTTCATCGTTGCACTGGTGTAACAGTTATAGACGAAGAAATATAGCCGAATTTGTTGAAGAAAGAAAAGCTTGTACATTCCGAAATTTATGCAAGAGGGTGCACCGCGAGAACTTCCCTTATAAGTTACTCAAAGTTTCATCCTTATCACACAAGCGATCCCAAAGCTATCGCCGGACAATCGAAACTTCGGTTTTTAAGCAATAACAATGGTTAATGTTAAACAATTTCGACAAAATTTATATTGGGGCCAAGCCGTGAGCATCCTCTATAAGATAGGTATGGTTTCATCCCGATCGGTCCACCCATCTCAGAGTTCTCGCCGGACAAACATTTAAAAAAAAAAAAAAAAATAGCGGTCGAATTGAGTACCTCCTCCTTTTCGAAGTCGGTAAAAATGGCACCTAACCCTGGCTTGCGAGTCGCTCAATGTGTCAAACGGAGACAGGCGCAGCTTGTCTTTATCTAAGTTAGGCTGACCCTATTGGGTCGGGCAACCAATACCGAGGTCGTGTAGATGGATAGCGCTAGGACCGCGACGCACCCACGTGTCAAGGGAAGTGGCAGTGACTGCGCTTGGGTGAGGGAAATCTCACGTTCATTCTCTCAGCTGCCCGACTTATAGTCGACTACAGTTTCGACCTCTATACGTAGAATAATATTTCATAAAAAAAGTTATTCATTTTGTAGAGAAGTATATACGCGTATACATATAATCATTCGAATCGTTCAACGTCATACGAATCATTCAAATCATAATCTTCAAGATTTTGTCTGATCATACTCTTTTTCCATCAATCTCATATGTTCATGCCATACTAAAAACAGTTTAAATGGTAATAGTGCCACGTCTTGGACACAATTGTATAATATGAAACAGGATAGTTGCGGCGTTTCATAAATATTTGGTTGTCCAAAATGTAAGTACAGACATAGAGCAGAATCGCAATTCGCGTCTCTTTTTATATTTCCTCCTTTTCCTTTTTCTTTATGTTTTTATAAAATCGACATTCAATGAATTCTATGTATCGCTATACTTTTGGCAATAGACATATACGTAACATGCGTATAATGTGAGACAATCTATTATAGTCGAAAGGAAGCAGAGAGACACCGATCCCCATATATAGTATAATATGCTATAGTACGCATACGTACGTGCTATACTTATAGTATGCGTACTTGGGACTCAGTTCGGACTCGGTCTCGGAACCTCGGGAGCTGGGAGCCCCCCAGTTGAAGCTCGTAAAAGCGATAAGCGAGTGCCGCAAAAAAGGGGGATCGAAACAGATGAACATATGCATGCGTGAGAGCTGACACACATACATTTGTAGGCTGGATCGTGCGATAGACATCGGGAGCAGCTCCATATCCCCCGTTAAATTGTGTAGGTAACACGGTATACGACGCTTCTATCGTATACAGTTTATCGTGGGACAATTTATCGTAAACTTTTTATCGTATGGACAATTTATCGTATGAACAATTTATCGTATGAACAACTTATCGTATGAACAATTTATCGTATGAACATTTTATCGTATGGACTATTTATCGCATGAACAATTTATCGTACAAACAATTTATCGTATGAACAATTTATCGTACAAACAATTTATCGTATGAGCAACTTATCGTACAACACTTTATCGTATGATTAATTTGTCGTATGAACGATTTATTGTACAAACAATTTATCGTATGAACGTTTGACCGTATGAACAATTCATCATAAAACTGTTTAACGTGCCCCTCACGTAAGGACTTTAGAGTACTCGTTTTCTAGTAAACCACATATGGGCGATTCCACGCAAAGTGATCACACCTTTTGACACTTTGTCTTCGATTTTGATGAAATTTGGTGAACATGTAGTCGTTAATATACAACCACATTATCTGCACTTCGTTGGTAAAAATGTCAATTATTATGCAAGTTATTTGCATTGCAAAATTGGTGTAACTTTTTTAAAAAAAAATCATAACTCTGGAACGGTATGAGATATCGAGAAACGCGAAACGCAGTTTTACGCAGAAAAGATTGAATTTTCATTAAAAAAATATTTGAGGAACGTAGCAACCTTCTTAATTTATTTAAAAATTGTTCAAAAATTTTAATTGTTTATAATTCCGAAAACGCACTTTTGTCCGTTTTGGAAAAAATCATGCTGGTGCATTGAAGTCTCCTCTAAAAGCTCTGTGAATTTCAAGATGGTCAATTTAAAACTCTTTGAGATAAAATTCTTCATGGGATACCGGAACACGAGTTCGGCGCTCGGAGACCAGCGCGCGCCCGTGCGCCACGGATGCTTGCACACGGACCGCCGCTACCGATCACGGCCAACCGTCCTTTTCACCTACATAAAGGGCTAATCCTCGGGTACATGGTTGAATTATTCAATCTTTGCCTGAGTGGATGACTCCCGGTTAATACTTAACCATAAAATACTGAACACTGTTTCCTCTCTGTGTTATTCGGGTTTGAGACCGACCTGAGGCCACATTAAAAACTGTGATTGTGTACTCGTGGTACACAATATATGTAGATTGTTTACATCAAGAAGGAAAAAAAAATTATTTACTCGCGTAGGATTAGCCAAAAAAATTAACTCGACTCAATATTGAAACTTTGGAATTTGTCAGTCAATGAGAAGCGTTTCGTGTTTATTCGATTTTTACTAACTGGAATAAGTGCGTGAAATTTAAGAGTATCGGACAATGTTTTGGCTTTTGCATATCTTTTTTTGCATTATTATAATCCACATTAGTGGAATAGCTAAACGAAACATTAGGAAAGTGAATTCTGGTCCAATCATACAATTGTAAGGGTGTTCTTATTTGACCTTCTGTTACGCTTTGCAAGCTAGCTCGTGCTGCTGCTCTTTTTAACGATCCCCCTAATCCATCACATGGACCTTTTCCATGAGATGTCGCGAAAAAGTGCCATTCTGCTGGACAGTTGAAGTCCTCGGAATGCAAACATAAATTAAGAAAGTTCTTTTTATTTTTATATTAAGCAGCAGCGCCATCAGAAAAATAATATACTTTATTAATCGCGGGATTGATATTTCTGAAAGTATCATAAAATTGACTTTGTTACAAATCGACTGCGGTAGTATTCTGGTGTAATATGTCCGAAATTGCAATGTAAGTAAAATGTTTTAACGTTTCTCCTACTCTGTAGTATGCAACGAAGGGGTGATTAGTCGCTTGATTATTATTCCAATGGAACCCAGGAACCGCATCTTGAATGACGAGCGCGTAATTTTCGGAAAAATCGCAAATAACTAATACTTCACCTTCCTTTAGGCTGTTTTTCAAGATTTGATAATACGCGCTGTGTTGTTTTGCTATGAAATCGTGTGGTAGTAACTTTTTTAATCCGCAAAGAAAATCTTCAGTAAATGAATCGGGAGAACATTTTTATAACTTCGGAAACCTAGGAGTGACCTAGGAAAAATTTCAAAAACAGACTCACGACCCTTTGATGCACCTACACAATTATTTTCAGTTCGGTATACGATAGGGTCCGTTGGATAATTGTAATCTGCCGATACTTCGTTCTGTAATTTAGACCGTAAACACAGAGAGGAAACAGTGTTCAGTACTTTATGGTTAAGTATTAACCGGGAGTCATCCACTCAGGCAAAGATTGAATAATTCAACCATGTACCCGAGGATTAGCCCTTTATGTAGGTGAAAAGGACTGTTGGCCGTGATCGGTAGCGGTGGTCCGTGTGCAAGCATCCGTGGCGCACGGGCGCGCGCTGGTCTCCGAGCGCCGAGCTCGTGTTCCGGTATCGCATGAAGAATTTTATCTCAAAGAGTTTTAAATTGACCATCTTGAAATTTACAGGGCTTTTAGAGGAGACTACAGTGAACCTCCATGATTTTTTTCAAAACGGACAAAAGTGCGTTTTCGGAATTATAAACAATTAAAATTTTTGAACAATTTTTAAATAAATTAAGAAGGTTGCTACGTTCCTCAAATATTTTTTTAATGAAAATTCAATCTTTTCTGCGTAAAACTGCGTTTCGCGTTTCTCGATATCTCATACTGTTCCAGAGTTATGATTTTTTAAAAAAAAAGTTGCACCAATTTTGCAATTCAAATAACTTGCATAATAATTGACATTTTTACCAACGAAGTGCAGATAATGTGGTTGTATATTAAGGACTACATGTTCACCAAATTTCATCAAAATCGAAGACAAAGTGTCAAAAGGTGTGATCACTTTGCGTGGAATCGCCCATATACAGAATCTAAATTTGAATTTTCTAACTTAAATTGTTTAAACAAATTTATAAACAAAATTATTGAAATTCACAGAGGAATGTCTCGTAAGCTGCCCGAAGTCATGTGCGGTGCTAAAATTCATTTTTAATAAGATTTGTTATAAACAATTTATTTGTAATCACCAAACCCGATTATAATTATTATCAAACGTATGTAGATAATACTTCTGAAGGTTTGAATCCAATCCGTTAATAAATAGTCGATTTGTTGGTTAATAACAATTCATTGTTAATGGGTATTAACATAAGTAATTGTTGCGTGTGAATTACCATATATACTTACTTGTAAAATAGCCATAGTGTGAAAAAAGTTTCACAGTTGATAGATGTTGGCAGCTTATCGATTAATTGAATCGCAGCACTTCGCAGTGGCGCCCGCTCGTGAGTGAAGCGTTTTCATAAGAAAAAGGAAAACGGGATTTTCGTTTATTTGGGGGTATTTTTCGGTATACGACCTTTTTATCGTAAACAGTTTATCGTAGGACAATTTACCGTGAACATTTGTGAGAAAATCAGAAATAGGCATGCGGACGCGCGTATAGAGCGGGCCTCGTGGATTTTGTGCAGGGCACCTCTCCCCTTCAGGGAAAACCCAGGGTGTCATAAATCCCCAGACTTGGCCACGCTGACGCAGGTAACCTGGCGGCGAGCGATGTCCGACGGCATCACTCTTGGACTGACTTCAGCCACGATACCTCTGTACAATTCGAGCCTCTAATACATTTGCATTCTGCATCTAATACCTTGAATCTCCGACGTGTCTCTGTTATTTCGCGCACTTGCACCAACTCAAGGCATATATTTGTCTTACACATTTTATCGCACAACAGTTTACCGTAAGTAGCATTTTGTCGTATGGTCAATTTATCGTATAACAATGTACCGTAAAACAATTTATCGTATGAACACTTTATCATGTAGACTGTTTGCCGGGCAGGGGTATACTATCCCTCTTCCACCCCCTTCGATCGGGATGAGCTTTGGTCCAAAAATAATCCTTTTTGGGGGCAATTTAACGCCACCAATCCCGGCCCCATTTTAAACTTACATGCAAAAAACTGTAATTTATTTATTTACATTTATCGATATTGCGCTACTCTGGGCGATCCGAATTTTTTGATTTTTCTCTCAAAAATAGTCCTTCGAAAGACGATGTTGTTTGAAGGATTAGAATCCACCGGGATTAAACCCAAAACTTTAAGTTTATTGATAGGATATAACCAAAGATCTGACAAGAGCTACAGAGTAACTCGCTGGTACGCACCGATGTGTTCTGTTCGAAATCTGGAGAGCGAGTCCCCGATTGGGGCTTGGAGCAATCGTTTTGTTCGGTGCAGGCGTCACGTCAGCCCGAGGCACTGATCAGGCGATGTGACTCAGTGCCTCGCCGCAAAATGTGATTTAGTCACTATGCGCTCGCTTATTGCTATACTAGTATCTTATTTCTTTTATACATTGCAACATCTTTTCAAGGATAGGATTTGGTGATGTGCTTAGTTTGTGCATGTCGGGAACCAACCTTGGGCTCGGGCGCAACAGACAGACAAAATGAACCCAAATTCATTAATTTACCGCCGACCTTTCGCGGTTTAAATTTGTAAAGTGAAATTGTCAGAAACTGAAATTTGAATGTACGTGTGTTATACGGGTAATCGACATGGCGGTGCATTATTGGTACAACAACTTTACTCGGAGTGATCGAATGATTTCACAATTATATAATTACAGGTACTATGTTGATACAGGCATCTCATTAAAATGACATAAAATTTTATTTTATTTAGATTACAATTTAATTTAATTTAGATTGGGTTAGGTCTGGGATTCGGTTAGGTTGCGGGGTTACGAATACTGACAATTTCGGAGTTAGTTGGGTTGTAGTATTATCTTCGTGAGCGAGCGGAGCGAGCGAGCCTACCGGTTAGCAAATGGGTTAGGTCTGGGTTAGGTCTGTATTTTATACTATTATATTATAATAAAATAAATTATTTTACGATAAATTGTATACGATAAATAGTTCGACGATGAATTGTCTTACGATAAATCATCCGTAATCCATTGTTCATACGATAAATAGTCCATACGATAAAATGTTCATATGTTAAAAGTCACGTGGGTACCCTAGCCCCTTAAGGCCCTGCCGCAACGCAGCACTATGACGCCTAAGCCCCGCAAGCACACCATAGACCTTACTGCAGATGTGCCGAGTGTGATCCCCCCAGTCAAGAGTGGGCGATATGTGCAGGCCCAGCGAGACGACCCGAGAGCCGTGCAGGATGGGAATACCGTCCATTTGAACCAGGGGGCACCGGCAACATGCTGCAGGCCAATGGAACGAGCAGAGCCAAGCATCAAACACTGCGTCTTAGAAACATTTAATTTAAGAGAGTTCAAGGTGGACCAGGCAGAGTCGCTGGCAAGATCAGAATTGATCCTTGTAATTGCGTCTTCCAGATCTTTGTAAGGCGCAGAGATATACAGTTGTACATCGTCCGTGTATTTGACCACCTTGGAGTAGAAGATAGAGGAATTGAGATCTTGGATATAGAGAGAGAAGAGGAACGGCTCAAGGACGGAGCCTTGCGGCACGCCCGAATGGACCGGAGAGAATTGTGAGATAGACCGTCCGATTCTGACTGCCTGCACCCTATTTGTGAGGTAAGACCAGTTAAGTTATATTCTCCTGTTTTCTCTATTTGAAACGTCTGGTATCGTTGTTCAATAGCGTGAATCACCCGACAACCTATGTCTCTGTATTAATATAGTTTTCATTTGTATTTACGACAGCGCGGATTTATGTATTACTCTCATTCTAACTCCTATTTTCTTTGACTCTGAATACACCAATGTTACAATCTTAACCGACCTTCAAGAGGTTTTATTGCTTACAAGATCCGATCCCATATAGAGTTAAGTGGACCCTGTATAGGATCAGGCGGACGATAACCCATTACCAGGTCATCCTTACTGTCGTACGGGTGATTCTTTTCTTTTATTATTCTCATCTGCCACGTGCGCGCGGGTCCACTGCTCATACACGTAGTACTATAACCGCTCGGCTGCATTTCGCGCGTACGTAACAGAAAGAATTGGTGGCAGCGGTGGGATCTTGTAGAGTCATAATTTTCATCAAATAGTGACGATTGAGACATATTGTTTTGAGAATCCAATTATGCGTGCTGTCCATGATGTTCTTATGATATTGTATTGTGCACGTTTAATGCTCTATTGACATTTTTATTCTTGAATTTTTCTGAAATATCTTAATCTTTATACACATATACAATGACACACCAAAACGATACCGAAGCTCATAGCGCGAATCATACTATCTCAGGGGACTTATTATCCACATCCATGGTAGAAAACTTTGCAATACAACATAGTCATACGGATCCCTAAATTTGACGGTTCCAACATACCTTTAAGGGGGAACGCACGGTCACTAACACACGCGCGCCTGCTCACACCGACACACTACCACACGTAGCGCCAAGCGTATATGAATTCGGCAGATAAATTGAACATATTGGCGACTTTTGGAAAACCAGTTACAGTAATCGAAAGTATGGATTCCAAGGAATAGCCGCATACTAGGATCTTCTATCGTAGACGTACTGAGGCTGAGAAAATCTGATCTAATAGTTGGGCTTACTGAGCGGCTAGAACTGCCATGTACCCAAACGAAGACGCTGTTGGAACTTTTCAATATACATGACTTTCTACTGTATTATTAGAGGGGATCTTAGTATGCAATCAAAGCTTACGGTCTACTGATTTAATTGGTACCATTTTCATGATAAAATTTTACATTAAAATAAGGAAAAAGTGCCGAATACGAAATGCATTTTATTTCACGCCTAGAACTTGGACAAAAGGCCGTTTGGTGCGCTAGCGCTATTTGCTGTGAGCGGTAGATTCAACGTGGTCTCAGCGTTGAGCCGTGGTAACCAAGCGAGCGGGAAAAAAAGAGGAGTTCGGGAAGGGGAAATGTGGCGCATACTGTCCTACGCCCAAACCGTGTTCCTCGACGAAAAGTCAGCGCGCTTCCGATACATATTATAGTTTCGACAATGTTTTCTTCCCTGTACACCCACCAACCCCTTACAAATTTAGTATGCAGCTGTAGCCTGGGTTGTGCTCTTTCCGATGGACATAATAAAACTTTGATTTTCATAAAACTGTGGAAATCATCTGCCGAATACGGAGGCCCGGTATCTCTGCTGGCCTCGCTCGCCTCGCTCGACACTCTTGCTACGTCTGTGTTGGTGCTCACGGGTAGTCGGCCGGCTGCCTGACAATGAGTACATCACTGTCGCAGGCTGATGGCTGACTGTCGACTGTCGAGCGCGTCGACTTTTCGGCAGTGCACACAGGCAGCCCCTCGACTGTCCGTGTCTACCTACACAAGCACGGCAAGGGTATACAAGCGAGACAAGCGAGACCAGTAGAGTTACGGGTCTTTTGAATTTCGCGAACGATTCCCTCAGCTTGATGAAAATTAAAGTATGGTTTGATATTCTCCAAAAGTTAACTTTCAAGTTATATGTGCATGTAATGAAATTTACTATAAGGACAAGCCAGTTAACGAATTTTGATACAATAGGTTCATTGGAAAGTCTTTTTCTGTGTACGGGGAATGCATTTCTGTAATGACGTTGGTAAAGATATTTGATTTACGTGAAAAAAATACATTTTTGTATAGATCGAATTTAAACCAAAAAAATATCCCAGGGGATAGATCGGGCACGAACTCGGGCTTCGCAGGTCATGAGGACTACACTTTGTCCACTGTGCTACTGCAGCTACGTGAGATTAATGCCACAAGGATATTATATATACTTCTATCCAAAGAATGGATCTTTTGAAAATGTCGCATAGAACTTTTTAAATTTGCTTGCCGTGTTCTATTAAACAGTATTTTTCCCTCTACCCTTATTGTATAGAGAAAGGTAGCCAATTTTTGGTGAAGTAAGTCGCGCTCGGTACCGTCTGAAAGGCCAAGACCGAGGCGGCTCAGGCGACCAAGGCTCACCAAGCATCGGTCGGGCCGCCAAATAAGCGAGGCTATCGGTGTGCACACATACAACCGTGGTAGAAACACACAGCTGCAGCAGGCAGCCGACCAAAACTAGTTACTAAAGTCGCCACATGCTTGAGAAAGCGGGGCAGTCAGCTCTGGTCTTTTCTAAAACGTGCGTTCCCCCTTAAAGGATTTTCTCCTAGACGTGCAAAATGCCGTTTCTTGCTTACCACAGTCTTCGCAACAATTTTTCATAAAGACTGTCTTGGGAAAATTGCGAGGAGAAACACGCGACAGTATTTACAATGTCAATATCCATAATATCAATGATCTAATTAAACACCTGAAGAAACGTTTTGCACTCGAAAGAAGTTACGATTACTACCAACGCGAGATGTCTCATACTCGAATGCGCAGAGATGAAAGCGTTTATTCGTATCATGACCGTTTAAAAATCTTATTCAGTGGGCTCAAAAATTGTCTATCCGATAAGCACGGTTCTGATGCCGAAAGAATGATGGTTCCTTTTAGAAGCAGTTCGGTAAATGCATTTATTAAAGGGTTGCCGGATGAATTGACAAGAGTGATAGAAGCAGGTGATCCAGATATTTTGGATGCCGCTTTAGAAATTACATTGAAAGTACAGTCTCGAATGAAACAAGGAATAATTCCCTCCTATGGAAGGCCGAAAGCAGATTTCACCAGTTTTCAAAATTTTAGGCAAGACTATTCGTCTTGAAATCACCATGAAGAATACCGACAATATAATGACGAACGTCAGCGGGAATTCCGTAGGACTAGACCAACCAGTCTAGTACCACAGAGAGTAGCAGGCGGGATTTTGAAACACCCAGATTATAATACGCGTTCCCCCAGCCCGTCAAGCAATTTCTCAGAGAGGTGTTCTGATCCTCCTTATTTTGAAAGACATTCGAGTAGTCCGAACAACTTCCCCATGAAGCGTCATAATTCACCTCAATTTTACGAAAACCGACCAGCCTCACCACAGTATCAATACGACGCGAGATTCACAATTTTTCGTATTATACGTCAAGATGTTGTTGCCAATGCCGTTGTTACCCTTGTTGCGGATGGCCAAACTCTGGTATGAATAGAGGGCCGCAAATGAGCAAACCACGAGAACAACTGCCACTACGATCAGAATCACCAAATTTAGCTAGCAAAAATTCTAATGATTTAAACATGTATCGTGCTCGCCACAATGACACAACGACGAGCCGGGAAAATTCAGAGCGTCAGAAAGTCAAATTTCTGGAGAACCAGAAGTAAGGTTACCCACACTAGCACTAAAAACAGAGACCCCAATAATCCAAATGAATGCCAAAGAATTTAGATCTCGTCCTTGCAAATTCCTCATTGATACAGGGGCGGAGATTAACGTAATTAAATTGAACGCGTTACATGAAGACGTTTATGTCACATTGACGGAATCAGTATTCATATCTGGAATAACGTCCGACAGATCTAAAATCATCGGTACTACCATAGTGCACTTGAATAAATAATCGGTAAAGTTTCACGTTGTAGAGTCTGACCTTCCTCTAGTTCCTGAAGGAATACTAGGGTAGGAATATCTCCGACAAGAGCAAGCGGAAATCTCTTTTGCCCATAATACGTTAGTAACTATAAGCGACCCTATAAAGCCTATCCCATTCATTGGAAATCGTCTACACAAAGAAAGAGAACTTGCCCGTAAGCAAACCTCACGGTTATATCAGATTAAGGCCCGTACTCGACAACCAATTAGTATACCAGTTACTAACCCTGAACTGCAAACCGGGTATTTACCACAAGTTTTAATAAAAGACGGTTTATATATGGGGGATGCTGCAGTGTCAGTAAACGATCAAGGAGTTTCTCATGTTTTGGCCATTAATGCATTAGACGAGGATATAGAAGTTGAAATTCCACCACAGGAAATTATCCCGTTCCAATTTCACACCTTTACGGGAGAATCTGACTTAGGTATAGAAACAGTTCCGGAGCACTTAAATAGAATAGATCAAATTATTTCCACTCTGAGATTAGACCATCTGAATAAAGAGGAAAAGGACCATGTTATTGAAATTATCGAGAACTTCGCCGATAGATTCCACTTACCGGGAGATCAATTACAGGCTACTCCGTTAGTTAAGCATAAAATTCTGACTGCCGATGATATCCCAATAAACGCACGACAGTATAGATTTCCACCCATCCATAAAGTAGAAATTCAAAACCAAATTGCCTCAAAATTAGAATCAGGTATAATAGCACCTTCAACTTCGCTGTATAATTCCCTTCTTTGGATAGTCCGGAAGAAATGGTAATAGATTTTTGTAAATTGAATGAGGAAACCATTGGTGACGCGTACCCTTTACCAAATATCACCGACATTTTGGACCACCTCGGGGAGGCCCAATATTTTTCAGAATTTGATCTGGCTAGTGGGTTTCAACAGATAGAGATAAACCCTACTGATAGAGTAAAAACAGCTTTCTCTACATTAAACGGTCATTATGAGTATATACGAATGCCCGAGGGACTAAAGAATGCTCCTGCAACCTTTCAGAGATTAATGGATCAAGTTTTACGGGGATTGCAAGGAACCGAAGTTTTTGTATATTTAGATGACATTGTGGTCTTTGCCAAAAGTTTAGACGAACACAGTAAAAAGATCCGAAGGCTATTCACAAAATTAGAACAAGAAAACAGCCAAACAAATGCGAATTCTTAAGACCCGAAGTAACTTATCTAGGACATATAATCAGTAAGGACGGTCTAAGACCTGACCTACGGAAAATAGAAGCGATAAGACATTTTTCCAGGCCAAAAACTAAAAAGAAATATTAGAAAATTCTTAGGACTTGCCAGATAATATCGCAGGTTTATTAGAGACTTTGCAGAAATTTCAAAACCCCTTACAGAACTACTGAAAAAGAATACAAAATTCATCTGGGGTAAAGATCAAAAACAGAGCTTCTTAAAGCTACGCAAAGCCTTATGCAAGCGTCCGAAATTCCAATACCTAGACTTCAATAAAATCTCCACATTGACTACGGACGTGTCAGATAAAGCAATCGGAGCTATTCTCAGCCAGGAAAATAACGGACATGATCTGCCAATCGCGTACCTGTTTAGGACCCTAATCAACGCCGAGTGTAATTACAGTACAACCGAAAAAGAATGTTTAGCTATTCTATATGCCATAATCCATTTCAGACCATATCTGTATGGAAGGAAATTCACTTTGGTTAGTGACCATAAACCCTTAAGGTGGATAAACTCTATAAAAGATCCAGGGCAAAGACTAATCAGATGGCGACTAAAGCTCCATGATTACGAATATGAGTTTGTACACAAAGTCGGAAAATTAAATGTGAACGTCGATGCATTGTCAAGGAATTCAGCTGACTGCTGTAACACGGATGAAACCGATCCATCATCCACTGATACATCCAATTCAGAAATTGCGGAAAGCGTTACGGATTATCAGACTCAATCTGTATTACCAATAGAATCCAAGCTATATCCAGTAAAACCAAACCCTTCCAGTTCGAAACAAGCGACAAGGACTAGACGCGTAACGACGCCTACTACACGAACCGCCTCTGAACAACTGACTATACCTAAAACCTTAACCTCTAGATTAGGGAGACCATCAGGATCAAAAAGCAAACCCAAGACACCACCATCACTAGAAAGAAGTGTAATTCCTCAAAGAACTAGATCAAAAGTTGGTATTATACCCAAACCTTTAGTGCCTTAGGAATCTGCTCCTATTGCACCATCGCAAAGGAATTCAAATTCTCCAATCGAGGCACAGATCAGTTCGGACATCGATAAGTTAGAGGACCCCGACATTCCCATATTCCGTGAACGACACAGTGCATTTTCGAACATCTTACCTCAACCGGAAATTTTCACAAAACCAACAGCCTCTAGATCTGTAATTTCCACGCCAGTGCCAGCCCACAGACCTCTGCCATTATCTACATCCTATCCTTTTTCTAAGGAGGGAGGAAAACTTCGTTACAGAACCAAGATCGTCGATAAGTCAAGAGAAATATCTATACCCGTACCAGCATCAGAACCGTTATTAACATCAGGAACTCTAGATACGCGTATTACGGAATCAGTACCAGAATCATTCGACGTAGAATCATTAGAAGTACCAGAAGAACCAACAAAGATAGAATACCGTAGAGAAAACCTAACTTACTATCGGTCAAATTATGTTCACTTCCTCTCTGCTGACTGTAAATTAGTCACCCCCATCACTAAACTGTTATTCGACGTAGTCATTATCGACCTCACCGATATGAAAATGAAAAAACCGAAAGTGGACCAAATTCTTATTACAAAGAATGGCAGTCACACAACTTTTAGCGTAGTGATTAAACAACACCAGTATGATGAAGTTGTCCATAATGATTTAGACATAGCATTACAAAATCTGAAAGTTGTTCTGTTGGAAGCAGGTATTTAGGCTTTTACAATTTCACAGAATGGTGATCTCTCAGACACACTGCTCCAGAGTACTTTAGCAAAACTGTTAATGCATATTTTTGGGGATACAGATGTGAAAATCACCATGTGTACAGGAACAGTTCAGATACCCCTAGAACCTCTGCGTTCCAAGATAATCTCGGAACTGACAAAGGTTTAATTGGAGGTCACAAGGAAGTTACTAAGACATATCGCAGAATTCGGGAAAGATTTTACTGGCCTAAGATGAAGAATGACATTCAAAATTGTATACGTACTTGTAATAGCTGCCAGAATAGAAAACTTGTTAGAATCAAGACCAGCGAACCTATGTTAATAATGGATACCCCAATAGAACCATTCGAGAAAATATCGGTAGACAGTGTAGGTCCATTATCCATAACACCAAGTGGCAATAGACACATTCTAACTATGCAAGATCAATTATCAAAATACTGTATTGCGGTACCGGTGCCCAACATCAAAGCTGAAACAGTAGCTCATGCCCTAATCGCAAATCTAATTTTAAAGTACGGAGTACCTAGAATCATACTATCCGACAAGGGTACGAGCCTCATCAACAAAATTTTCCAACATATTGCAAAGATTTTCCGTATGAGAAACGTAACCACGTGGGGTTACCGGCCACAGACAAATGAATCACTATAAAGAAGCCACATAGTCCTAGCCGAATACATTTCCCACTACATAGATAAATTCGACAACTGGGACAGATTAGTACCTTTCGCTATCTTCTCCTACAATACCTCTGTGCATGAAACCACAAACTTCACCCCGCACGAGATAATATTTGGAAAATTGGCTCGCATACACTCTGAATTTCCGATCAAAAAAGACTATCCTAGTTACAATTCCTATTGGACCGATCTAATTGGTCGATTATCCGAGATGCAAGTAGTCGCTGGTAAAAATTCAATTCAGGCAAAAGAAAAATCTAAGATTTACTATGATCGAAACGTAAACCCTTTCCTCGGAAAAATAGGTGACCAAGCTCGAGTCTTAGTAGAACCAAAGGAAGGAAAATTCGGCCAATGATATCATGGGCCGTATGACATAATTGGTTTCACAGATAAAAGCAACGTAATATTGAGAGACGAAGACGGGAGAAGATTCACCAAATATTTAGACAAAGTCAAAATGTCAGGATAATACCGACAAATTACAGGCCGAAATGAGCCTTGCACTCGCTTGGATATTTCTCGGACTGTGGACATCAGGGGACAAGACCGATTCATACAGAGTAACACCCATCAACGCCAACCCGAGATTATATTATGAAAAATTATATAACGTATTTCTCCGAAGGGCTGACTGACGTGTAATAGTATACCTAGACCCTTCTAAGATATATCATAAGTTCGAAAAGGAGGCAAAGAGTTTAAACATTGTACACTAACAGTGCAAAAAGTTATCCGATTCCATCGACTGCGAAAGAATACTACAAGCGGACGCACTACAGCGGAAAATTCGAGTCTGCCTCAAGCAGCACCAGCGAGTGGAAGATCTTCTAATCAACATCCCAGGGAACCCGGCAGCGAAGACTCAGGACAATTTCCAGCAAGTCTGAAACGACGACGAACACCTTTTGAATTCGTAGGTTCAGTCAGCAAGACACTATTCGGTACCCTCATCGAGAAAGATGCGGAATAATTTAACGGTGAAATCGACAAACTTTACCAAGGGCAGCATGACATGGCTAATGTCATGCAAAACTACACTCATATGGTAGCTAGCAAAGCATTAACGGCGCAATTCAATCGATAGCAAAGAACTGTGAAGCAATAGACAGTGTGAGGAATTTTCCTGGGGCTGCTCGGGGATAGAACTACCCGCAGCCAGTTACCCAGGAAAATGTGAAATATTACTATTAGCGATGACGGAATTTACAAAACGATACCTAGATTGATAGCGCTCTTTCGAGACGCCAGAATTGAATCGCCCGAAGGGCGGAACGCGCACTAAACCCTAACCCTCGACTACGAATTCGGAAGTCTTAAAAAGATGGGCGCCAGGTACCCCGCGGTACCACGTAACGCTAACTGAACTGGCTATTAGCCGGACAACTTCCGGGGATTCGCAGTCGGATTCACTACCGCGGCAGCTCAGAGGCCGGAATAGAGGAGAGCGGTGGATTCGGCAGGACACGCAACCAAGACAGGAAAATTTATAATGCACCCGAGGTTTATTGCTAGGTCTACGATGTTACAATTACCAGATGAGACTAGATAACGGCGGGAAAACGGACTTCGCTCACGGGAGTTACACGGCGCCCGTGAGGAGCAGATCGGAAAAGAATTCTATGGCCTGCGGTGGCCGGAACTAACAGGTAAGAAGGTCTCGGAACGACGAGACTCACGGATAAGCGGTGGTCCTAACTTCAAAGGGAACCTCGCGACGCGAAACTTAAGCTAGTGGACGGAATGACTCGTCGTGAAGACGGGAGTCCTCCAGGAAGGTCGACCTGGTTCTCGCGGAATCTCTGCAGCGTGTTTTCTACTATGGAAGCACGAGGACGAGACGTGAACAAGACTCGGTCAGGACAATCCCCTGACCGGCCAAACGTCGAAACGAAATAGATTGATCCCAAAAGTGGATCGCTTACCAAATGATTTTGAGGAGTGGTGTCTGGCGGAACACTACTGATCACGGAACTACACTGTCAAAATCTACACAACGAGTGTTCGCTCCTTCCGCGCGCGGGACTTTAATAGACTAATTCTAATTTCCCCCTGCACCCCTGACGTGGCCGATATTGTCACCAAACGCAGTCCGGGCTCCAAGGCTCGGGGAGCCTCCGCAACAGGGCCGTGCCCCTGCGCTATCGGAAGATCCTAGCGGCCGCTGCCGATGAATCCTTCCGCCTGGATGTGCCTTCCCAACCGCCCAGATTTCCCGCGGTGTGGCCAAAACTGCATGGGAAATCCTTCGTAGGCTGCTACCATCCGCAATGGAGTCTCCACGTCGAGCCGAAGTCTCGTGGCTGCTGGTGACGAAACTTAAGATAGGTGCCAGGATGCAGGTGGCGAAGCGACGTCCCTGGTCTATGGGGCCTAAACGGCTCACGCGAAAATCAAATAGCATTAGGAGCGAAACAAAGGTTTTAAATTGGCTTAACTGTCGACCTTGCCTGGAGGCTACGTTTTTATATTCCCCAACGGCGCTTATGATCAACCTTCCGGTCTTATGCTCGCTAGGAGAGGACACTTCGTCACAACAGATACCTCAATTTTACAAATGCAGAAAGAATCCTAAATTATACTGTATCCCTGATGCAGTACAACCACAATTTGAATCGAATACTGGAACAGTATACCACCACCTCAAAGGACTTGGAAGAGATAGTACGATCCGGTGAAAGGGGTAATTTACATCCATCATTATTGAGTATACCCAAATTCCGCAGCATTAGTTTAGAAATCCAATAAGTTACAACACAGTATCGGATGCCTTACCACGAGGACCAGATTTCCGAAATAATGAAACTAGCTCGAGTAGCTATATTCAGACCAAACAAAATTATATTAAGCATATACATACCTCTCGCAGATAGACTGAACTGCCATATTTAGAAACTGCACAGCCTACCCATATCTCAGACCAGTAGCCTAAAGCAAGGGAAATTATCAGCTTATATCAAACCAAGTTCGAAGTATATGGTATCAGGAAAATAAATGATTATTCTCGAGCCTTGCTGTTCTAGGCTAGACTCGAAAATAATATTAAATAAGAAGCAGAATTTTTACTTTATCTGGGACGCTAATTAGACGGGAAGACTGAATTTCCCATTACTGCAATTGTCCCTCGAAACGTTATTTTCCCGAAACTTCGGCCCGGGAGATTCGAAGCCTACTATTCCTTCCCGAAACCGGAATGGGCGCCAGGCATCGAAGATGCCACTCAAACAACAGAATTCGGCATCGAACAGCCACTCAAAACTCTAGAATGCAAGGAACGGCAACAAAGAATCTCCCGAGACGGCTAACGAATTTGCCCGGACTAGACTGGACTGACAAAGGAGAGTACGTGGGTTTGACACGAGTGAACAAGTCAAAGTTGAGCTACTAGAATGATTTATTCCGACAAAGAAGCGTGTAGACGAGTCTTCGCTCGAGGTGTTCATCCTTAACCTCGGGTGAAGCACGTGGTTTTAAGGTAGTTAAAGTCGAAGTTACATTGAGGTGGACGCTAGCTCTACGCAGTTAACCGGCGCTAATATTCTATAGAGTTCGCGATGATCTGACTCTACAATAGTTGACTCTTGGGTGACGGCGTCAGTCTACAGGAAGGTCTCAGTCGCAGAATTACACAATAGACAAGATTCGGTCAGAAACAGAAATCCCATAAGACGGGAGAACAGAAAGCTTGCAGTAGATTAGAACGAAGGGCAGAGAAGCAACGAAAATCTAGATCCCTGATCCGCTAGAGAAGTCGGTTCTTCACAAAGCTAGATCGGAATGGTATTTCGCTTACCGCTAATTTTAATTTCGCTGGCTACGCCATGTTGTGGACGCTCGAGATCGCTAGTTTCGTCCTTTCTTCCTTCTCAATTCGGTACGTTAATTCCTATTTCACAGATCGCACGCTCGCCTCGCTAGTCAGCACAAGAGTGCCGAAATCGGCACGCGGGCCTGAACGTTCGCCTAGCCTTCTTTGTTTTCTAGGACCGCTCGTGATTGGTCGCCGGGTCCTACCGCGCGCAAAGGACTCGCAGTGCCCTCGGACGGACGACGCCAGGGCGGTACGTGCTCAACCGTGCGCCTACCCCGCTCCGCCGAATTGATCATGCCGCCAATTCGCGTGTTGCTGGGTGTCTCGGGGTCGCCTGCCTCACCACCCAGTTCCTCCCACGATGAACAGTCGTCGTCGGTAACTTTCGGAGACTGCTAACCCCTTAAGTCCATCGTGGTCGAGCCGAATCCTAGTAGCTGGCAGATTTGGTGTCCTAGGGTGCTGCTAGTTGTTGGTTGCTCCGGGGCTTGTCGGTTGCTGATTAGCTCAGGCGAAGATTTACAGGCGTTAGTGGTTGATCTTAGATCCTTTCGGAACTCTAGTGGAGACGCCGATTTTCGGAAGTGTCGTGGCGCTAATTTTGAGTGAGGGAGAAGGGACTTTTGTGATTTACGTCACACGTAACGCCACAATGGGCTTCTCTGATGACCACACCAAATACTTCGAAGCCAGCGAAGAATACATACAGAGGTGCCTCCCGGCTAGACAAAATAGTCGTCTATGCCCTGCAGGACTATCGGTAACCGATACTGCTGATACTCGATCGTGCGAAGCAAAGCTTCTAATACGACCATCAATCTCAACATTGAAGGGATGCAACATACAGATTCGTAGCCAACAATGGTCTGGACACTGGACTCAACTTGAGACTCTAGGAGCATGGTTATACTCAACAATCGACTCCTACCACTAAGCCTGATTTGCGAAAACCAAGATTTGATCACCGTCTAAATCAAAGGAACCGGAATACAAGAGATACAAGATAAATGCATAGCCAGAACGCAACACAACATCTTGGCAGGCGCTCGGTCGTACAACTATCCAAAACAGTTCTATTACGACCCCAACCTGCTGCTCAGCCTCACACAGGTGTCACCGATACTCTAAAATATATCCCAACTTCTGGAAATTGAAGGTAATGCTCAACCGCCATAACTACAGATAGGGAGGACCAATCTCTATCCGGAATAAAACAGAAACTGAACGAAGTTGGAAACCGACACCGGGTTAAAAGTCACCACTTGCGTCTGACCTACGGATCTATATCGGTACAAACCGTCATCGCAATAGGATTGACCATTCTACTTTTCAAGAAGATTTTACCGGCATTACGCCAAAAGACTATGAAACCTTCATTAACGAAAGTCTCGAAACAAATAATTGAAATTCTGCTAACCCAAGTTGATTGCCCGACTCAATCAGACCCTGAACCTGAGATCGAACCAGTGGTGCAGAGAGTCATTGTAACATTGACACTGTCGAACGTTCACACTGTAGCTATATCTGTATATACAGGATGTAAACAGTATGACCTGCACTCTCTTCAGGACAGGTAGGGGATGAAATTCTAAGGTCATACAGCTCATATTTTTAGGTCCGATCTTTTTTTGTTTATTAGTTATAAGATGTTTAAGGTACACACGCTATCTTCGATCCTGTTGATAGTAACGTCCTATATAATCGCAAGCGCGTACACCAGTGCGAGTTAAGTTAACACCCCGAAGGACAATTCGCTGCTCTGATTGGTTTAGCTAATAATGCTTCTTGTAATTTGCATCTCGTTAACTGATGTTTGCAGAATGAGTAGTCCGTGAACGTAGTGGGGTCCGGTCCTCCCTGGTGCAACCCATGGGTTGTAGCGTGATGTCACATGACACCTTTGAGGGGCCGCCGACCGTCTCTTATTTCTCTATGTAGTATAGGACTGGCTGGGTCCCGCCCCTTCCATCTTCAGTTTAAGTCAATTTCTCTTTATCGAATAAAAAACATCGTACATTGCGAAATTGCCAGCGCTTCGAGTACCTGCAGTGCGCTCTGCCGTCTCGTGTATCTCGGCACCCTGTCATAAATCTCTCATTATCCCGGGTTATCTAATTCCGACACAGATACTAATCGTTAAAATCACCGAATCTATGTCGTTTGCCCTTTGTCGATATCTTCTATAGTTGCAGGCTTGCGATTTTTTAAGAAAAGATCCTAGAAAGTGTCGATTGAAGTAAAGTACGACGATATTATTACATAACTAAATAAGTCCAGGGTGCACCAAAGTTCATGGCCCCTCCTTCTATCCCTCCTCACTTGCCTAGTTACATCCCAATGGGTCAACGTCGAGACGTAGTAAGATCGAATCACCGAAGGGGACTGAGACAAAAAGCGCAAAAAAGTAAAGAGGGGTCCTCGGCTACTCCCCAATGCTGCCGGCCTCCCGCTAGATTACTACCCGAGCCAATAACTTACAGATAACTTTAAAATGGAATAACATTTGAACGAAAAGAGATAGGACCTGAACATTTGCGCTCTGTCGCCTCAGAATTTCCTCCTCTTCTACCCCTCAAGAGAATGCGAGTCATATTGTTTACACTGTATATTCCGCGAACTCCTATTTCGCTCCAAACTACCCCTTTACCGAAATCTAGCGACCTTATTGTCAAAAACTAATCCCAACTTATACTCTACAGGGGAATAATAAATTTCGAGAGGAGCCCTTCCGTTAGTACACCAAACACCATGGAACGAATTATATTCGTAGCTGGATTGCCAACGTACATCAACAAACACCATCTGGAGAAATTCATTCGAGGCGAATTTGGACTCGGCCTACCCATCCAAAAGATAGTCACTACAAAACAGGGAAGGGGACGCCATGGGTTCATCACATTCGGAACGGACGAGGCGGTGAAAAACATTCTAGAAATCGCCCAAAAGAAGCCAATCACTTATAGAAACCGTGCGCTAGTCATAAGACCTGCGCATAACTGGCACTTGTATATGCTAAGTATGAATAAGAACGAATCTCGTACCGAGGCTTGCCCAGACCCGTTCTCGGGGTCACAGTTTAATTGGTCCGCGACCACCTTCCTGCCAATAGAGTGTCTCGAAATTATTGCGAGCTACCTCCCCTTCCGGGAGCGAGCCACGATGGAGAAAGTCTGCAATAATTGGCGCGTAGCATCCATAAGCTCACTACGCAACGTGACGGAACTGAACACTAATGACTGGAGATGGGGGGGGGGATTGCCTGGGAAGACTGGGGAGAATACACAGGCCCAAGTATATTCTTAACCCCCGAGTCCCTGTGTTGGTTCCTCAGCAGATGCGGCCAACAGATAATAACCATAGACTTCACCAATAGAGACCACGTCCGAAACCTTAGCCCCGAATCCCTATCACTTATATCAAAATTCTGCCCAAATCTAAAAATCTTTAGAAACGCACACATACTAACCCGTACCGCAACCCTCTACAAATTCGCTACACACATACATCATCTAGAAAGGATCACGCTTGGTGCACTGGAAGTCTCGCCCGACAGGGCTTTGCGCAAGGTGATGGCCGCCAATCCCGCGTTGGAAAGTTTTAAACTATATGGTGCGTCATTGAGTGGCCATGGTCTTTGTTGCCACACCGTTAAGACGCTTGCCCTGCACAGGTGTAAGGTCACCAACAACGACATCCTCGCCCAAGCATTTTCCCAACTCACCTCTTTAGAAGACCTCAACCTAACCCTTTCAGAAATATCCCAGCCACGGCCCCTACAAGCCTTGATCTCCAATCCCACCATCTCCTCCATCAAAAAATTAACTATACGGGGAACCCCCTTTGCCCCTTCCACATACGTAGATGATGTAACCCCCGAACTCAACCCCGGCCCGATAGACCTTGCTCCAGCCTTGATCCCAAAGATTGCGAATGTGACCCAACTCACCGTCACCTATTGCGGCTGGGTTGGAAACGACTTCGCCACAGCAATCGGCCAACATCTGCGTGGCATCAACTACCTAGATATAACAGGGTGCAGCAATATACGCGGACCTGAGAGCCTCGACCCTCTCGTAAACCTCACGAGACTACAGACGCTCTTTATGAGCGAACTAGATTTCACAGTAACTGGGGCGTTTCTACAAGGATTAACAAACCTAAAACACCTAGAATGTAGAGACATTCACGGCATGACAGACGACGACTTGTCACCTCTACTCCAAAACACACACAATCTGACCCAAGTGAGCTTAGAAGGATGTGAAAATATCGGCAGGGGGGTGGTCGAGGCTGCATACTTAGCCATAAGAACAAGGCCAAGCACAACGCGGCATCTATTCCTGGGGGGTACTCGCGCAAGACGGCACAAACGTGACAGGCCAAATTTTTACTTACGAATCTACTACGACAGAAAAACCACACCGCCATAGACAGAACCGCAATTCCCACATAGACAACTTTTACTTAAGGCTTGGTATTACGATTAAGCTTATGCAAATTGGGTTACCCGTCATCGGGATGCCAACCCGAAGGTAGAAATAACCGACTTGACTGACTATGATATATATAACGAGGACATCACCAAGAACGATGATGATTCTAAGGATGGAGGGGTAACGACAGAATCCTGGAGTTCTAATGTCTCAAGGCGTTCTCGCGGTTAAGGAGCATGGACGTTACGAATTAGCAATTAACAATAAAAAAATTTTGGAGTGCGCGCTTCATTGCGAGGTAAAAAGGTAATGGGAAACTGAATCAAACCTAAAATTCACTTTACTACAATTTAATTTCTTTAAAAGTTTTTTTTAGCAATATTACCAGAGCAAGTGCCTTGAATGAACGACGCACACGCCAAGTTTTTTTTATTGTTAATCGCTAATTTATTGTTAATTGCTAATGCGAGTTAAATCGAGGTATCTTTGAATGAACACTTGGCTTTCTTGTATGATATCTATTATCTTTTTTGTTATATTTCAATTTTGTGGGAAAATCCAACTGCTACTTGGCGTATTTTCTTACATTTTAATGTTTGGACGGATTTCATGTATTTTTGTTAGTTAATGCTTTCCAATAAAGACAATCAAATTTCTAATTATTTATCAATGGTTTAATTAATAAATTTAAAAGTAGAATTTTATTAAAATGTCAAGTGCCATTTCTGTTCAAATATGCACTATCACTATGTGGATGTTTATGTTATAATGTAACTTTAATGTTACAATGTATCTATAAATTAATCATGCATATAGGAGGAGATCTAAGAAATTGAGCTGAATGTGAGAATATAGATTCCCTACATAATATATAGCTTGCACTTAACATTTTTTTACAGTTTACTGTTTTTGGACGGTAAAAGTAATTTAGAGTCAGTTCGGTCGAAGAAGACGATCAAAAGCGAGAGAAAGACGACAGAGCGAGCGGCTGAAGGGGAAAAAGAGAGAGCGAGAGAGAGAGAGAGAGATTAAGATCAATTTATTATGTTCTGGGCACAAGCTGCCCTTTCAGGACAAAGATAAAGGAATCCCCCCAAAAACATCAAAATGAAAAAAAACGCCAAGTAGCCCCCCCCTGCCGCCGTCGTCACCCAACAAGCCAAACCACTGACTCACCAACCCACCAATCTTGCAAAAGTCATTTAAAAATGATCAAAAATAGAAATGAATATTATTGATAAACGAAAGCCAAGTTATAATTCAGATATAATTAATAACATACAAGAAACCCAAGTTTTAATTCAAAGATACCTCGATTTAACTCGTATCAGCCATTAACAATAAATTCACAATAAATCAGCGATTGACAATAGCAATAAAAAATAACTTGGCGTGTGCGCGCTTCATTGCGAGGTAAGAAACCAATGAGAAACTAATTTCAACCTAACATTGATTTACTATAATATAAAATCCTAAGAAATCTGACATTTGCATTGCAATCATATATACTGTGACGGGGCAGCGTAGCCCGTCCCAAAACTCCCGTTCTCACGCGACACCACCTCGCACTCGCCGCTTAACCTAAACAACCGTTGCTCCAAGAGGGACCGCCCAAACTACCGAATATACTCTAATGCGCCTCTACCTTGTTTTGAGCCCGACATAGCGACGATACCAGCGAGCAGGGATGTGTTGTAGTGAATACTTTTAAGGTGTGAATGCTTATATTCAGCTTGAAAATATACTGAATATTTGTATTCAGCCGAAAAATGCCCTGAATATTTGTATTCAGTCGAAAATGCACTGAATATTTGTATTCAGCCAAAAAATGCTCTGAATATTTGTATTCAGC